>OX403584.1:26566544-27166544 GCA_948107665.1 Lomographa bimaculata | reverse complement strand
ACCTTGTAAGGGCCGCGCATCCCGGAGTCGAGTTTGCCCGTTGACTGCGCCGTCTTGTTGACGAACACAAAGTCACCCACAGCAAACGTTGCGGGCTGCCGCCGACGTTCATTGACCCGCTCGTCTGGTCGCCGTTGATTGGCCGAAAGTAATTCGGATGCTTTCTGTCGACTGAGGGTTAGTAAGGCTTCACGATTGAGGTTAGCATCATCTAATGCAACATCGCGCACCAGAGCTCTGATGACTGGAGTAGCTGCCTCTATGCCAACCAGAAGCTGAAGTGGTGAGGTCTGCGTGGTCGCTTGTTTTGTGATGTTTAGAGTGAGCTGTGCTTTCCACAGCACATCAGACCATTGGGATCCTTTGCTGCCGACCTCGACGCGTAGCAAATTAAGAACGGATCTGCAGTAGCGCTCAGCCTGGCCGTTCTCGCGATGCATTCCCGGAGTTATAAAATGTATCGAAGAAGTTCACTAACACAGTTTTTAAATACAGCACTCTCGAACATTCTACCCCGATCACAAACAATAGTAGTTGGCGTACCAAACAGTGACACGACATTTGAGAATACTCGTTTCAATTCTTCAGAATCTTGTCTATACATTGAATATAGTAAACAATATTTAGAAAATGCGTCTACAACAATTTGTATGTATTTGTAACCATTAGATTCAGGCAAAGGGCCTAGTACATCAGTATGAATAACTGAGAATGGGTTTTCGGGCTTAGTCCAAGATTCAATTGGTTGTGGAGGTACCTTCTTGTGCGATAAACAGATAAGGCAATGACCGATATATTTTCTGACAAATTGGCGTAAACCCGGAAACCAGAAATTTCGCAATATAAGATCAGTAGTCCTATCAACACCTATATGACTATGCTCATCATGAAATAATCTTAACAAGCTAAGTCTATGTCCTTTAGGTACAAAACACAATAGACGCGAGTCAGCACCAGTTGAAGAGTATTTATAATACAACAAGTCATTTTTGATTTCGTATCTACAAGGATCAAGTAAACCGTCCCTTAACTTACTCATTAAATCCTGTGTCTCCTCATCAGCAGTCTGAGCGACTTTTGCCCAGTTATTAGGGTTGCGAATATGCGATACCACGACAGGAGGATGGCGGCTCAAGAAGTCTGCGTGTTGCATAAGAACACCTTTCCTATATTCGATTGTAAATTGGAAATCTTGTAGGTAAACCCACCAGCGCGCGACCCGAGGCACCAAGTCCTTCTTTTTTTCGGTAAGCTTTAGCGAGTTACAATCAGTAACGATTTTAAAGTTAATTCCAATTAAATAATGCCGAAAATGTTGAAGTGCTCGAACTACCGCTAAAGTCTCTAATTCGTAACTATGATACCTCGACTCTGCGCCCCGAGTGGCTCTACTAAAATAACCAACTACCCTCTTCTTCTTACCGGCATGCTCCTGCAGCAGAATCGCGCCAAGTCCCACAGCGCTGGCGTCGGTGTGCAGCTCTGTAGGTAACTCTGGGTCAAAAATCGCTAAACCTGGTTCGGTAGTTAGACACTGCAAGATGTATTCACGAGAAGCATCTTGTTCAGCACTCCATTCAAACGGTATACCTTTTCTGAGAAGTTTAGCAATGCATGCAGTTTTGGAGGAATATCCGGCAATGTACCGCCGAAAATATCCCGCCAATCCCAAAAACTGACGGACTTCTCTCACGTTCGTTGGTTTTGGGGATTTAATAAGAGCATCAACTTTACCTGAGCTCGGTCGTACCTGGCCTCGTCCAATTAGTCTCCCCAGGTACTCAACTTCGGTAGCCAAAAAGGTGCACTTCTTAAGATTAACCGAAAATCCAGCAGCGGCTAGCGTCCGTAAGACTTCTCGCAAAGTATCGAGCCCCTCAGATATCGTATTGGACGGGATAAGGACGTCGTCAATATATGTCATGACCTTACCAGCGTCTATGAGAGGCTTCAGCGTCTTTGATATAACCCTCTGATATACAATGGGAGCATTGGCAAGGCCGTAAGGCATTTTGAGGTATTCAAAGTGCCCATCGGGTGTGACAAAGGCCGATAAAAAATCGACTAATTGTTTTGACGATGGTTTGGAGTTAGTTGTTGCAGCTTTGATATGGGGATCGATAATGCCGCGGGCGATAATGGCAACTTTCAACTCTTCTGACAGTCCCGTGACTATGTTCAAGCGTAAAAGCGATTTACGAGCGTATTCCGCGTATGTCACGAATTTATCCGAGTTTGTATTCATTACGTCATACAATACGGTAGCTACATCAATGTTACGCGGACATAATGATCTAAATTCGATTTTAAAATTGCTCCATGAACGGTCATTCGATACCCACTCATTAAGCCACGATCTAGCATCTCCACGTAAACTACCGTCTACTCGCCCGAGGCATTCCCCATCATCCCAGCGATTTACTTCTTTAGCACGATCAACTTCCGCACTCCATACGTCAAAATCATGCACACTTGGATCAAAAGGAGAAATGTAGTAATTTTGAGACCTTACTTTAGATAACGCCTGTAATGCTCCAACAATCCTGTCCGTCACGTCCTCTTGTCGACCAGCACTGCTACCCTCACCCACCGAATTGTATGACGCAGTTCCGGCGGTCTTGGGTGCGCTGGCGTTACCCCCTTCGACGGAAACCGGTGCAGCTGGGGCCAAAGATAACTGCGCGTGGCATTCGGTAAACGAATGCGATTATGTATTGCTACTAGACGGTCCCGGTAAGGTACCTTCTATGGCCGTTAATCTCGCGAGTATAAGGTCCAAAGTACGGTTGCGGGAATCATGCCGGGAACCATCACGTCGCATAGGCGTCCCGTTCCTTTTACTCACAGAACGATCACGACGCCTAGGCGCCAACGATGGCTCACGCAGCCGACTTCTAGATCGAGAGTTCGAGCGGTCATGACGGCGCCGACGAAAATGATCGCGCCTTTCATCCCTAGATCGACGTCCCGTCATTTAAAAACACGTGGTCTATCCCACTTCTGATGTTATCGATCGGAAAGTAGTTTGATTTTTAAAAAATAAATCACACGCAAATCTACCCGAAATATATTTAACAAGAAAACAAAACAATATACCACTTCTAATACAATGATTCAAACTATTAACTAAATCATTAAACTCTAACAGTTATCTAAATCCTTAAACTACCCTATTTTTAGCTACAACAATAACCGAAACGTCCGACGCGTCCGAACGCCACGCACAAAGTGAAACCGAGGCCCAACGAGCGATCGCTTTTATAGTGCCGTGCTAGTTCCTGGTCTGGGGGAACTTAGATTCGATAATAGTATATATATATATATACAAGAATTGCTCGTTTAAAGGTATAAGATATATTGTTATCCCCTATTTTATTTATGGTAGTGGGCTTGAGCAATTGAGTTACCTACAGGCTCGATGTCTTGTAGGTAACTTGGTTCTTTGCTGTATATCATTTTAGTTTAGTTTTAGGAAATGTAGGCAATTGGCCCGTACTTTGATTTTGTTATACAATTAAAATGAAACATGTAAATCATATTTTTGTAGAAAAAAAATCAAACAAATGTCAAACAGTGTGAAAATTAACTACAACAGTAGTAACAAACGCATTCGGAAGATTAAATGACTCCCAAATAATGCGGCCTCGCTATTATAATTATTGGTAGCGCCTAATCCATTGTTGACTTATTTATGTATTTACTCCATTTAGTACATGCTATTTGCCAACCCTACCCAACCACACACCAGTTAATTACAGGAGGGTCGCCGTCGTCAGCAATAATTATTTATTATTATATCAATAATGTTGACAAAGCGCTAATAAGCATTAAGTTCTCCTATGTAATTATAAATAAGATCTAGTCTCGAAATGGTTTTGCTGCTAGTAATTTAATGTTAAATGCTATCAAGTTTTCCCTTCCTAATGTTCCTTTGGTAGATGCAAATGTAACACTTGAAAAAACAAATTAAATCTTGTAAAAAAAACTGTTTTCTTAGGTCTGACTATGGACTCAAAACTGCAGTAGAGTCCTCATATTGATGTGCTTGCAGGTCGCTCGAGTACAGCTGTTTTTGCGATCCGTAAAATTAGACAATTAACTGATATAGCGACGGCAAGGCTGGTTTACTTCGCATATTTTCATAGTTTGATGAGCTACGGAATCTTACTATGGGGATCTACTGCCGATGTTGAAACTATTTTTATTCTACAAAATAGAGCGGTGCGTGCAATCTATGATATGGGTCCGCGCGAATCTTTTAGGGAATTCTTTAAAGGAACAGGCATACTTACCATGACTTCGCTTTATATCTTTAAAAATATTATGCATGTTCGCAAAAATATATAAGCCTAACATTACAGTGCGCGCATTTAGATTAAGCAAAACGAATAAATCTTTAAAGGCAAATATTTAGGTTTTTTTATTATAAAATGTATCCCATTTTATAATAAAGTACCTGAAATTGTAACTAAATTACCGCTGGGAAAGTTCAAATCAGTAATAAAACGGGCATTATATTAGAAAAAAGTAATTATAAAACGATTAATTACATGCATGGAGGCAAACTGCACAAGGCAAACTGCGCTTTCTAGCGACTGCATAATATAGATATACCTAGGTAAATATAATAATGATGTTTATTATTTTATGATTGCAACACTTTCGAATTTGCGAGCATTTGTCTGTTTATTCGGAAATTATTTACATGAATTCGGTAAATAAACATTTTCTAGTAGGTTGATTAAATTCTCCAAGTGTTCCGACTAAGTGAAATGTCCAGATTTTCTCATATCGAACAACACAAAATATTATTGTACTATCCATGTAGGGGTATTTCAAATATTATCAAGAGCAGAATAAGTCCTATATGTTCGTTAGTAACGACTTTTTGACCTGAACTAACTTGATTAGTAGTGCTGGACTAGTTTTGATCCGAGCGGGTCCGGCCGTGGCCTTGGCGCGCTAACAAAAGATAACTCGGGTGGTCACGAAAGGCCGCGTTAGAGCTCGCCGCTCGTGCTTGTTGGAGACACCTATAGGCTTCCCAGTTATACCGGAAATTTGCAGCATTTCATGGAAGACACACTTGAGACCTTTTGTGCATGAGCTGCCAATGAAAATCCCTTCTTTTTCTTGATGTGGTGCCTTCACACTTCACACTAGAGAAAATTAGCAGTCAGATTTGTTTATTTTTGCGAAAAGAAATAATAAAACAATATTTTCCTTAGGACCTTTTAAATGTTTCGCAGCCAAGACTTTGTCATACGACTGTTTTTTATTATAATCAGCAACTACTGACACAAATGATGGCTATTTACCCAAAAAATGAACGTGACAGAGTAACAGTTTTTATTTGCAGTGCAAAATCATCACCTGGGAGTGGTTAGCGGAGAGGTCTATCGAATTGGAGTCGTTGTAATCACTGACTCGATTTCGTCGTATAAAAATGTATCTACTTCACAGTATTGGTTAAGGACTTTTAGTTTAAGTATATTTAGTTTTAAGGTTGAGATTGCGTTTGTTCAATGAATATATCTGTGTTGATACGCGTGATGTTTGTATAATATATGACTACAGAACGCGCCGACCACAAATCAACACCCTACCGCTGCCGCTCGATGTTCAGTTTCTTTACACAGCCGCTGGCACATGAGCACACGCGCAAACAAGGTGTAATATTTTCTAGTTTACACTATCATGATCGACATTGCGATCCTTGTTTTGATGTTAACTATAACACAAAGATTTATTTTTGCTTTAATTTCAGTTTGATTTTCATATATTTTGTCAGCATAAAATATCAAGTTGTCACAAACATTTTGCATGTGACGCAACAAAGTTGATAAAATCTGTAGTTGTCGTATACGGGATTATTGTACGAGTCACACGAATTTTTCACGGATTGAATTACTCTCTGACGGGCGATATTAAGCTCGCTGTGAACCAATTGGGAGCAGAGTTCAAAATGTTCACATAGAAAATGCCATAGCTTTTAGAACGGATACAATAGATCCGTATATATTAACGAGCTTTATGAAAGCCCGCTCGCTCTACAACTTTTTTAACACTGTGAGGAATTAAAATCTTTGCTCTAGTTGCCTTTGCGTTGGCCCCCTACTCATACACATGCACTCTACATTCTAATAACGGTGCAACAACAACGAAATAGTTCTACTTGTATGTTATTGATCGTGTATGAACTAAATGCCAGAGTTCACCCGAGTGAAGTACGTAGGTCTTTATACCTAGGTATGTTACAGTATGTACTTATATCTTAAACGAAATATACAGTGCCATTTTTCCAATCAAACTATTATACCACTTAACTACTCACTAATTACGCCACTTATAAAATACAATATTTTAAGACAAGACAGAAACAAATTGTCGAAATTCACCCATAGCGCGTCAACTATTTTTAAACGACAAAAAACAGGAGGATTTCAATGAAGACTGTATTTTTGCTATGTGTGTTACCTCAATTTCTTTCTAGGTGAACCGATTTTTAAATTAAATTAAATTAAATGCATTTATTTTCTTCAAGTGAAACAGATGTATCATTTAGTGTAGCGATATAGTTCACACCCTCGGTCATAATAGTGACTTGTAAATATTGATTTGAGCTAGGTAGGCTAGGCTAGGCTAGGTAGTCAGATATATGATGATTTTGTTTTACTTGAAAGCTGGTGCTTTCCATGTGGTCACATTTGATCAAGAATTAACCTGTAGTTTGTAAGTTATCTCAATAATGCGTATTTAATTCATTTAATCTAATCAGGGGTTCCGAAGATAAAGCGGATACGTCAGTATTTTTTAAGTTTTGCTTGTGTTTAAATTATTCTTTAGCTTTCTTTTAAATACTAACATATACTTTAGTGTTAAAATTTAGCCAATTAGAATAATAATTATTTTTTATACCTATTATATACGAGTTAAAAAGTACATAGTCAGGGATATACGCTATCTTTTCATCCAAATTATTTCAGTATCACAGTGACCTTATATTTAACATTGTACCTGGATGCCGAGAATTTCTTGGTTTTTTTATAATTTTTAACGACTTTTTCTAAAAATGAAACCTAGCTAGATCTATTTATCGCCCCCGAAACTCCATGCATAAGAAATTTCATGAAAAATATTGTAGCCGTTGCCGAGATTAAGGTTGTATATATATTAATATAATTATATGCATAAATACAAGAATAGCTCGTTTAAAGGTATAAGATATACATAGTTATTATTAGATGTACACACTTTCACATACAAATGATTTTCATTTACAATGGTCAGCTTTTTAATTTCAATGGATTACTGCGGATGATATTTATATAGCTTTGGAAAGGCAAATACAGAATGCTCCTGAGGCTACGCTGACGCTGACTCCATCCACGCGGACGAATGTTGACTCCAATGTGCGAGAACATCCAGGCCAATGCCAGACTATAGGTTTGCCTTTATATTGTTTCCAAGTCAGCCAAGATATTAATCCTAGTAATCAAGACCGAAATATTGTAGATCTCAAAGCCTTATAAGCAGGTGCGACGTCATATGCGGCGGCGGAATAAAGTGATGATGCCGAAACTAAAGGCGCAATTCATATCGACCGAGACAGCGGCAACGCCGTCCGCATGTGACGTCAGAAGGCAGCCTACACTCTAATTGTAGCCATCCTATTTGCACCACTAAAACTATTTTTATTCAAAACTAAAAGTTTAATAAAACACGGAATCCGAATTGAATTTTGTTTTGGCATTGAGAATCCTCATAGATTTAATCCATTTAAATAACAGTATATTTTTGCTACAAAAAAATTATGTCAATATATCAGAGAACAGAAAACTCATCCGCAGACCGAACTCGTTGCTCACAATAGATAGATAGAAAACTCTTTATTAAACACCTTAATTGTGATAAAACAGAACAGAAAATAATGATTTACAAAATAAATATGTCTTATAGCTAAAAGCGATTTCTTCCAGACAACTTTTGGATGGTGAGGAATTAAGCAATTGAGTTGGACGTCGCGTCGGTGTTTTAACGTAACAACATTTTTAAAAATGCAGTAATAGAAAAAATATAAATGATACCTCCTTAATTATAAATAACAACTCAAATACATTATTATATTATTATATACTAATATAAAAACATATTAAAACACAATAATATAATACGTAAACTATATAAGTACATAAATATTAAAACCCATGAATAAAGAATAGATTTAATAGGACAAATTACAACATAATATTTTTTTTAAAGTCAGCTTTGACGTGTTTTTTAAATATAGGTAGCGACTGAGCTCGCTTTATTTCTATGGGAAGCCCATTCTATAGTCGGTTTCAACAGTGAATGAGTTGCCTTAAAACGACCTGGTGTGTTGTGGCATTTTGAGCTTGTGTTTCTTCGACGACCTAAACCCTAATAAGTTAGAGAGGTCAAAAAACTTAAAACGTTCCTGTAGGTAACGAGGTGAGGAAGGGTTGAAGAGAATATTAGGTAAAAAAAGGAGTTAGAATGTGAGTATTCCTTCAAGCGCGAATGGGAAGCCATTTGAGCTTGGAGCGAAATTTTGAAATGTATGTGAATTATAAATGTAAATGATAGATATTTTGAAGTCACTCAAATTTGTTTAGTAACTCCTCCGTACGATCTATATAACAGGTATCAGCATAGTCAAGAATAGGAAGAAGGAGAGATTGTGCTTTAAGCGTAAGTTTAGTTACCGAAAGAAGAAAGTGCTGGAGTCTTCTTTAAGAACCAGCAGATGCATACACTTTACGACTGACTGTTTCTAACTGACGGCTCCAAGTAAAGCACCGGTCAAAAATAACCCCCAAATTCTTTCACGGTAATACTGTATGGAATTTTTACTCTAATGAACAATATACAAAAAACAACCTGAGGTAATGAGTTACAGGTTATTCTACAAATAGTGCGAGAGCTGCCTACAATTAACACTTTTGTTTTCAGCGTATTGACTTCTAAGCCACACGCTATACTCCAAGTGTGAATTTTATGCAGATCAGCATTTATAGAATCTACAGCTCTAGCAATGTTATCGAGGCTGGCGTGGGCATAGATCTGAAGATTGTCTGCATACAGGTGGTAGGAAGAAGTGAGATTTTGATAAATAGAATTGATCAAAATGTCAAAAAGAAGAGGTGATAGTACGCCAACTTGAGGTACACCGGCAGACGTGTTGCACCACAAAGAGTAGGACGAAATGCGCCATTCGCTATGGAGTAGTTGAAGATAACATTATACACAATAACGCAATGACAGGGATTCTCTTGACGAAACAGCGGACGTGATCTCTAAATATCAACTCGTCATGAAACATTTGCCAACTCGTTATTCGCTGAACCGTTCGAGCTCAGTCTGTTGCTACTGGATTTTACACTTACAATAGAGGTCGAGGAATTTGTCACATCGGAATAATTTTATAATTGCACAAGTTTACGAGTTTCAATGTATACTGTTATTTACGTTTAGCAAGATGTATCTCTGAACCGACACTATGTCATAAATTACTTATGTATAAAACTAGGAATAGGTTAGGCTATTCATAAGTGTCATATATGCTTTATTATTTCGATTAACTTGCGTCAGCGTCAACGACAATTTTAGGGCATATTCTGTAGACATATGTGACTCGGCTCGACACTTGCACTTAGCGCTCAATCCGCAATGCGGGGTAAGAAGCTTGTCGCGGCCACAAAATAATATTATGTGTCGTGCGTCGTCGAGCCCGCCTCCGATGATCACTTTTGAACTGTCCACCGCGTAAAATGTGCATCGCCAAAAACGTCACATTTTAAGTACAAAAACAAATGCAGCTACCAACTATATTATGAGTAAAATGTGCATGGTAAGAGTGAAATTTAGCCCCGATATCTGTGTTGCTGATCTTTTACTGGGCATTTCATGCCATTCAAAGCCTGTCTGTGACAGGTAGACGGTCCAGCCAAGACTCAATTGACAAAGGTCGATAGCTGTCTACAGGCCACTGGTGGCGCTCGGCCCCACCGCCTGGCGGGAGCGCCCGCCCCCGCTGCGTTACTTCGCCGCCAAACGCCGTCCGTCGGTCCGGAACCCGCGCTTTTATCGAGCTAGGGGGCTCTTGATGCGATGCCAGCGAAACCTCCCGTCATCAATTCTAATGTCTCCGACTGGAACTGAACTCGCAGCCGGACAGAGTGTGCATTATTATGGTTTGTATCACTACTGAGTGCCAAGTCCGATCGGTCTGACTATCTATATTACGCTTTTATTTATTAGTTGTTTCTACCAAGGTAAGTTATTATATAGGCATTTGATTTTATTGCTTATGAGCCAGCACAGGAGACAGTCTCCTGTGCTGGCTCATAAGCAATAAAATTACAATTATCATATAGAATGTAAGTCTAGCGTGCTCACCGACCTCGACCACATCACCGCTTACTCAGGTTAGATAGTAGACATAAAGTAGCCAAAAATACATAAATACGTTTATCTATATTGGATTATAAAAAAAAGTTTGAACAATCAAAAGAATACACATAGAGTATATTTTACACATAGAGTGTATTTTACACGGAAGGATTTCTCCTTCCTTATTGTTGAATGTATATGAGTAAAGTAATCTTCAGCATAGTATTTACATTCCGTCATTAAATAAATAATTAATAAAACTTGAATTTAAAATGGGAACAGCTTTTCAAGGATAGTTGCCGGAATATCTTTTGGCGTGTTTACCATCATCGAACACATAATCACTTTCAGTTACTATCAGGTGAGATAACGGTCAAAGACAAGCAAATGCGTAGTGATTAAAAAATGCACTTTTGACGCACACAACTACAGCCAGCCAGCTCGCCCTTGTGAAATGAAATGACTCTACTTACATTGATTTTAATCAGGATTCAGTGTGTAGTGTTTGTGATCTTATTGGTACGCTTTATATCCTAATGGGTCAGTCGAGTGCGAGTCTAATTAGGCTTATTTAATCTCGTACCGAATCAAAGCTGCATCAGTTACACAAACACTCTTATTATATATAATATTATAAATATTATTATATGCATATAATATAGAAGTATGTTGAACGCATTTCTAAAACGATTCGATAAAATGAAACAATTCCAAATTAAAACATCGCTTCAATATCGTGGCACAACGATTCTAACATGTCAGTTTGCATAGTTCATTATTCTACTCCGAGATATGAACTTTCCTGATCTGACATCTATTCTGTGCTCTAGCGCTTGCCTACATTACTCGGCCGGAATCGCGAGCGGACGACGACGTGATAGCTCACGTGCAAGATATTCATACGCATGTGAGCGTAGATGATTAGGGGTCAATGCTAAACACTGGTCTTGACCCAATAGGGAGCAGTAAGTCACGTCGCAGGATCACAGAATTGAAAACACACTGCGGAGAACTGAGTGCGGCCGAGTGTTGCCTTATTAATCTTTGTGGTGCTGACGCTCTGGTTACCTTGACCCTGTGATTGTAGTGGACGACGACTATCAACTTCCGCTAGTTTTGTAAGTAATTACAAGTACAAGTAATTTGTAAAGAAAAAACAATAGTGAACTTTCAGTATTTTTCATACATGTGAGATCAATGAGATCATCCATTTATGGCTAACATTCCTCCAGTTATCTCGAAGCGATTTGCTTCTACGTTTATCATCCGTACAGCGAAGGAGTGGAACTAATCGCCTTCGTCTAAAAAATGCTGATCATATAACAGGAAGGTTTACTCGCAGAACGTCCCATTCACATTCGGTCACGCAGTCGCAAAACGTCCCATTCGCAGAAAATTTAACGATTAAATTAATATAAGGCAATAGTCAGCTCCTGGTGTGGCTACATCAAAGCCGCACCGCGAGAAGCTGGGTAATTCCTTATATTAATGTAATCGTTACTGTGGATATCGTAGATGAGAACTATAATTAGAATATATAACAAACATACTTACACACTTACACACAAACTTTCTGATTTATAATATTAGTAGGATATTCCAAATAAAACTGTATACAATTAAACAACACAATAAAAACATAGGTAATCTTAAAAAATCCAAATATGTAGATACAATAGTATTATTAATTTTATAAATACATGTCCATAAATTCATTCAACGAGTAAAATAGATTATTTTTAAATAACACCTTCATTTTGCGTTTGAAATCTTTTGTATTCAGATCAGTTAGTGTAATAGGTAGTGAGATAGAGATCTAGTCAGATCTCTATATTATCTGTTACTTTACTAGGCTATACTCCACTAACTTTTCATTTCCGCGTTCGCGTGTGCCCGCCACCACAATCACAGATAATATCGACAGCCGTTAACCACTCCCTGAATCCCCTATTCACACTCTTAATATTCGATTATTTTTCATTTTAATTTGCTTAAGATAACAATAAACCTACTCATCAACTGGATCAGTAGCATAATGCCTGGTAGAGATCGCTATTAGTGATAAGGCCGCCTGTTGTGATACTTTACGTATAAGCTTGTTTGTTGCCTTTGTTTTATCTCATCTTGTAAAGTGGATCAATAAAGTATTATCTATCTATCTATCTATCTATCTATCTATCTATCTATCATAATAAATAGTTGACCTGATAAATAGTCAATACGAACTTTCTGTCAAAACGAAAAGGAAATCCTTGTAGTTATTCATCATATATAGACCTAGATAACGACTGTCATACCTAAGACCGAATAATGGCTGATAAAAAGAACAATTCATAAAAAGTTTGCTGAAAAAGCTGCAGCTAGGCAGGCGCAGGCAAGTCCGGGAGGCGACCCCTCCGAAGCCGCCGCTATAAATACACGAAGGAAAACTCCACGCGGAATCATGGCGGTGTCGACATGACTGACACCACTAATTATAGGCGCGTTTGTCATCGGCTTCGATGCTAATGACTACAAGCAGAGCGGCGAGCTTGCGCGTCGCACCGAAGGACTGTCACGAGACGCAGCACAATGCTTAGCGGGGGGCTTGTGCGGCGCTGCCGTCATACCTTACTCCGATACCCAACGCTCAATACGCGGTCTCAATATCTCAATGGTCTCAATATGTAATTCCGGGTATGACGCCAACTATTGCGATTCCAATTCGAATTCTCCTTACTGTATGATACTGCAATACAAGTTAATGATAGTCAAAGCCAAAGCTTTTTTTTATTTAGCCCGAAACATAAATGTGTCTATTTGGTCCTATGTTTAAAAATTAATTATAATCAACAATAAGATAAATAACGTATGTTATACTTTACATAATTCATATTACATTTAATAGTATTTTTTTGACTAATTAATTAATCACAAAGGCATGTAACTCGCAGAATTGCGAATCTTAAGACTACGAACCACCCTCGGATTGAGGGATCGGACATGAATTGGAAGATTCATCATAAATGAACCCCTTAAATTAAATGACACTGGTAGTGTTCACAAGCATATATCACAGCACGATATATAATTATACACCCAACATCTACGTAGCTCACATGATTTTGTATGTGTTATAAATCACTGAGTACAATAATGTGAGACAAGGCTTAAAGAGATTTAGCATCTAATATCTCGGGGTGACGAACTCAGTGCTTTGTCGCGCAGGATTTTTGGGGTCAGTGAACTACTATTAAACTATTGTTAATTTCAGTGATATTTAAAAATCTTAATGAATGAATGAATACCAATGAATTTAAGATTTAATAAATGTAAAAATAAACATGTAATAATAAAGATATACAAATTATCCTAGAAACGTGACTTAGGTAGACTTAAGTTGTTTAACCTCAAATTGAGCTGCAGAACTTATTTAACTTATATAAACTGTAAAAATATGTTCTTATAATTTCAAAATAACGCTTGATTAAAATTTTGTCTTATTTGTTAATCTAATTTTTCATTTAATGTTTAACGACATAGATAAGAAGTACTTAATATAATGTTCACCTTAGGAAGGAACTAATTACCAAGATACGGGTGTTACTCACACCAGTTTGGTAACTAGGGTAGCAATTTGTAAAATGTACAATAATTTATGAAATAAAACATTTTTACTTTTACTTTTAAAAACTGAACTAAAGGGCAAGGTTAACGCTTACCATCAGGTGAGTACTTACGTCTCAACGATGAATTACATTTAAAAAATAATCAATAATATATCTTTATTGTTATAACAATAAGTAGATTTTAACATTTAGATTTCAGAAATTAGTCAATAAGACCTCCTACTGTACAGGAGCAATGGTGCCCAATATGCTGGCAGAATTGCAACGCTGGATAGCAATAGCTATCCTTTGCATCTGGAACAATCCGGAACGGGGGTCACCAACTTTCCCTTTTAACTTATATCTCTAATTAATCTTTTAGCCTCAGCGCCTTAACATATACAGTGTACAGAGTTTAGCACAAAACAATGTACAAGGAATAAGCTTAATGCTATGAAGCATTATCTACCAGTTTTCCTGGGCGTGAAAGAAAAGTGTTTGGGCATGGGGTTAAAATATACACGTATATAATAATAAATAATCGCATGCCAAGCTTAAAAAAACCAACTTCACCGCTTTATCTTCGGAACCTTGATCAGATTGAATGTATTAAACACGCATTATTGACAATAACTTTTGAAGTCTGTTAAATATGAGAACATTATTAATGTAGTCCACATAGAATATGTATTATTGAGGATTACACAAAAACTACTAGTCTCTTGATCCAATTTAATTCGTCGAATTGGGAACCTCCTCCTTTTTTTGAATTCGGTTAAAAAAGACTTTGAAATTTACTTGAATAAATAAATGATGTATATATAACGGTGAGCCCTTTCTTTGAACAAAATAGTAGTACTATTCAGTTTGTACACATAGTCCTGTGAGACTAACGTTGCCAAATCGCTATGATTAGCCAAGAAGAGGAGCCGGCTGAATGTGCCAAACGCAAGCGCGTGCACTTCATACTCTAACACAGGCTTTAAAAATGTGTTATTAGCTAACATTTACCCCCGGAAAAACGGGGTTTAATTATAACGCTTCATTAAAAACGCTTCGTGTTAAAACATACAGGTTTATAAATAAAAATGATAATAAAAGAGCGGAAGAGGGTCATCCCAACATGAGCGGCCGAGTCTTTAACGGCCGTTATCAAGCTACCCAGCTTGATAACGGCCGCTCGTATAGCGCGTCCGAACGGCCGGCCGTTACCTTTCGCTACAGGAGGCTAACAATCGTGCCGCCGCGCGCCGACCGACCAGCATCAGCACCGTGGTGCTCATTCATGCCTACTAGAACTTTGCACGCGCGTATATTTTAATGGTCGTTTTATATTGATAGCCAAACTATCAAATGGAAATTAATTGAGCCGACTACAGAGTTTTATTGCATTCTTTCCCACTTGATCTTTATAATATGCTATTATAGTTGCATTGTGAAACGATCAACAGACGCTTCGCAATGTGTGACAACAAACACGACATTTTGGCAGCAACGCAATTTGCAATTATTCAGCATGCAAATGATGTTTTATTACAATAGATTAAATGATTATTTTTTGGATTAAACGTTGGTATTTGTCATTTATTGTTTCTAAAGCTTTGCAGAAGCCTTTCCGCTGAATTTGTAACTGTCTTTTTGAGATTTCTCACGTAAACCTACATATTTCTGTTGTTAAAGTCTCAGTTTTGTTTCACATAAATAAATCGTTAGACTAATTAATTAATTAACTGAAGTAAATTGTATACCTACTGCAGTAAAAAGAGAAAGTTTGTGTGTATGTTATGTTTGTTTTCTCTTCACACTGTAAAGGCTGAACGGATTTGGAATGCACATAGCTAATAACTGGGATTAATACATAGGCTATTTTTAACATAATAAAATATATTATATAGTTAAAGTGGTTGCATACATAAAAGTGTGATAACGATTTTTTTATGCCCGATAGGCAAGAATTTGACCACAATCTCATCTGATGGAAAGTGATGATGTGGCTGAAGATCTAAGGTGTGAGTAGGGAGCCAGTGGTTACAGATGTTTACAAGCGGCTTGGGACTCTGGCGCTGCAGTTTCACGCGAAGCGGAATTGTCGTTGACATTGACACCTCCGGAGCAGCCCATCCTCGCATTGGGACTAGGCCACGACTATCTTCCGCCCGCGATTCCGCTCGAGCCACTACTCGTCATGCCGCGCAGGAGACAGCTGGCCTGATTTACTGGCAGCTGGCTAATTTTAACTACAATCGTTTCGTTCTATCGCCGCTCTTCACGGTTGAATGCCGAAGATTCGTAGGGTTATCCGAATGTTTATTTCTAAATGCTTATAGCTTGATATACCGAAGGTCTTATTCAAAGTGACACCAATCCCACTTAAGCTTAGCTCTGAGGTAATGACCATTGACTGGCATTGACACAAGTTAAGACTATGTTAAGTATTCATTGTCACTCGCAAACGTTAAATGATATTGATACTGTCGTCTGGGTTTGATTTTAATAGCAGTTCAACATTTAATCGCCGGGTCCCGTTGAAACGATCGTAGACGATGTTCTTAACAGCAGTTTAGTTGATTCGGACGTTAGGATGACTAAGCTCGTCATCGTCAATTGAGTAGCGACAATTGCAACATGTTTTTGTTGAAATCGTTTAGCGTCGGTGTGCGATGCGCGTCGGAGCGCCATTAGTACATCAGCGCAGACCGGCGCGGGCCGATAGGCGCGCGGTGCGTGGCCCCAAGCCAACACTTTGTCTCGATGCAACATTGTACAATGCAAGTAAGTACATACAGCACGACAGGGTCGCCCAGCAACACCCACCTCCGTTCTACCTATGGTTCTACGTTGTAAGACGTTCTGGCGACGAGGCGCGACGCGCGGTGGCGCGGCGTATTGACCTATGCTAATATTATATTAATTAACCAATTTCGTACATGTATGATTAGAACATCTTCCAAGTAACTGGTCTTATCTAATACAGCAACAATGTGGTTGTTGTTTATCTTTACCGCTTTTATAATGTGCCTTTGTCTGCTCTCTGTACATTTTCTTATTGACTGTTTGGTTGTCGGAGGGATTCGGTCTCAGGACTTCAACACTGCGGATTTACACTAGGATTGACGTTGGGAGAAAAGGTGGAAATAGTGAAGCGTAACGTAATATGATAACAATAATGGTGATGCCATAAATGGTTTCACTGCAGGGAGTAGTAATCTGTATTAAAGGTATGTGTATGTATGAATACAACTATTCTGACCTAGTAATAACTGGGTCATTTTAATTAAATGAACATTATTTATCGATCAAATTGTGAATCTAAACCATTCTTGAATCTAACTTAACACACACAAAAATATTCAAAATTGGTCCAGCCGATTAGGACAAATTCAGTCACAAACACACGTAAAGAAGAATTATATCTAAATATATATATATATATATATATATATCTTTATCTTTATCTTTATGTATACATAAATATATAAAGATAACCAACGAATTTAACTACTTGACAAAACAAGAATATAAATTAAAATAGAAAATAAATAATAATAATAGCTCTTATTTAACAATCTTATAAAACATGCATATATAAGTATCTAAGTTTGAAGTAAATATTTTACTCAATTATTTCATTTACAAAATATTTATTTCAGTAAACTTAATCTAAGTTACATTTCATGGGTTTGGGACCCTCTTTTAAGTATGGAGATACCTGTGTTAGAGGGTCTCGCTCTTCCGTAGTATACATTGATTGATTAAGTCAAAACACTAGTTCTATATTAGAAAAATTACAAACATATGAATTTTAGAAATTTAAATATAAAATAATTATTTGATAGTTGTATTGAGAAAAACGCCTCCCCTAGAGCTTGCCACACTTTCCGATTGTGGGTCATCCTCCTCCAAGTAACACCAGCTATTATCCTAATATCGTCTTCCCATCTAAGACACTGCCTCCCTTTCCTTCTTTGGACACCAATCACCATCTCCATTTTAATTATGTATGTTACATCTTTAACTTTAATTTGATTTCGTAATGTTCCTAGCTTAATTTTGTATTTAAAAAAGCCTTTTAAACATGAAGGTATTCTATTATTGGTACGTCCATGTACAAATTTGGTTATGCATAGAACTGCTTCTTAGTTTTCCTCACGTTATATTTTTGTACCCCACTAAAATGAAGACACTGCGCATAATTATGAGTGAGGGGCACTTCGCATATTACAAACAGTGTCTTATTGTGATATATACTCACGTCTCGGATAACTCCCACCCCACTAAACTTTAATCTCCTTCTAATTCGATTTAAACTTTACATATAATGGACTATAATGGACAACACGGTAGTTCATTATCATCGAATCGATGTGAAGCCAGGAGCAAGATAAATAACTCTACTAAGACTCCTAATAGTGCCCTCGTGCTTGAGATCATTATTTTGTTTTTATAAGTCCTGTAAGTTACACTTGATAACGATATAGTTAATAGATTTAATAGATTACCTATTACGTTTTTTATTTTTTTTACAATTACGATTACTTCATCGTTTCATAATAATATTATATCAATTACAGATGTAGGATCAGCCGATTTCGTTACTTCATCTATGAAAGTTTCGTGAATGATAAATATTGGGTGTGAATAGTGAGCGGGTGAGGTGGTAAAACGTTCACCTAAACTGAATAAACAAAATAAATAACATAGATAAAAAATATTTTCGAAACGTGAATTTTATTTAAAGTAGAGGAGTCAATTAGCTGTTTAACAGTGAGCTGGCTCGAAATCCATGGCCACGGATCGGTGCGAAGTGTATTCCGGGCACGCGGCAAATCCCACCCCTCTACCCGTCGTAATGCCGCGCGCCCGTCTGCCTGTAGAGATAAAGTTACCAATAACCGCCCGAGGGTCCGCTCGGCTCCAGTTAAAGCTGACTCGGATTTGGGTCAACTATTTGGAGAAACTCATAATACACAAGTAGTGTGCCCTCGGGTGCGGCAGCGGCGTCTTCCGGCAGAGATCGATCACTTCGGCTGCGGCACCCTAACATCGCCGTCAGCAAGCGCTGAACAAATTTTATAAAACTTCTAGATAAAAACACACGATACTTCAACCGCACACGATATCGGGACTCGAAGTTATTTTCTGTCAATGCAATGGAATGAGAACAGCCTACAGGGGCAAGCCTAGAGAGGCTCCTCAGCTTTCGTGCCGAGATCGACCGTTGATTTCTTAAATGGCAGAATTGGGGCGCGGAAATTGCTCGCAGTCGTCTCGCTTCAATACGATTGCGATCGTCTGCTGCGAAATTCGATTTACTCGCTCGGAGCTGGTAGCTGCGTCTCCAGAATTGAGCGGATATGAGTGCAATATCGAAATTTTTATTTTGATTGTATTCTGCTGTATTGTGAAAGCAATCTTTTATTCGCATAGAGCATACATGTATGTTCTGTGTCCCGGCGGAAAGTAAATTTTGCACGAAGCGAATACTTATCAATAAGTAAAATTAACACCATACAAGTTTAGTGCTTCTGTTGAAAAAGGTTGGTTCCATTGCAATTATAGGTGAAAAATGCATTGAAATTAGTAACAATTGTAAAGGTTTTAAATTGCAATGCAAATAAAATGTTTTTTAGTTGGTGTTGTATTTCAGTTTTAAATATAATTTCAAATCTATGTAACATAAAAAAAATACAAAATAAAAAAGTAACAGCATTGTTATAACGCAAATGAAATGTGTATCACAGAGATTTTTAATCAAGTATTGATCTGTTAAATGATTTAAAACAAAAACTATTAAAATCAACAAATATTTAGGTTTTCTAATGTAAATTATATAAATGCTGGGATGAGAGTCATAAACTTCAATCAGTGCTTCTTTAGAGCCCATGTGAATCAACAATTTTCTCCCAAAGATACATCTTTAATTATCAAAATGTTTTTTGATTTATCGAAATGCTGCGATTTTAATATCTTCACATCAGTCGAGTGTTAGCCGAGCTATATCTTGCGTAGAGTAACAATTCAGACAGTGTCAATAACTTTGTTTAGGATCAAAGCAGTACCTATCGCGGAAATACCGCTGCACCAGGTCTCTAGCCGGTTTAGAACGAATCCTCTACCATTTATCGTTATCTCGCCGCTACAATCAAAGCTACGGAACTAAGACTTATATTGATGCTTTTGAAAGCATTGTCAACTACGGCAGCCCCAAACCGGATCAGATCCGCAGACAGGTCCTGCGTGGACTGGCTTTGTTGAGCTAGCTTACGTCATTATCCTTGCATGACTTGGGCTTTAATGTCATTGTTAACTTAAATAGTTCCCCCGACACGGCATGTCGAGGTGAAGCGGGAAGGGGGTTATTTATTATTTCTGAGGTACCACGAGCATTTTTTCTGTACGATACAAAATTGCACTACTTTTCGGGTAAGGATTTTCTTGACATAATGATTCAGGTACACAACAATATTAATTACATTAGTCAGATAAACAAAACTAAGACAACTTGTATAATTAAATATAATAATCAATGGTTGCGCGTCCTAAGTGCTTATAAAGTATTGGCTGGTATAAAAGTTAAAATTTAACAACCATTCCATTCTATTCAGTAATTATGTGGTGATGTGTGATCACATTGAAACGTTTATGAATTCATCGGAAAACTACCATACAACACCACACGGGCAGGCATTTATTTGTATTTATTGGAAAACTAGTCGTCACTCGTGCCGTTAGTGAGCGAAACTACTATTTGTCATTTGTACGGCGAAAGCCTTTTTATTTTCTATCAATGATATTTATGCATGGTATAAACAAATCGATTCTATTGCGTCTGTAAATACCAACATAGTATAAAATAGTAATAAATAACATCTAAGTTCTAGTATCTAAGCCTCATACTAAGTTCGATGACTTGTGTCATAATCACAAATAGACAAAAAAGATCACATAATGTAGTAATGTTCCTATAGAATGCTGCACTGTGACATGTATAATGTAGTTACTAGTGATTTTCACGTTGTATGAGCTTCCAGACTCCGCGGGTGTACCGTATCAACCCGACCGAATATCTTGTTATTAGTAAACTTCTAATAGTAATATGTAGGAATGGTAACACCTATTATTTTAATGTGTGACGGCCGTAAACGGTCTGTGGGATATAAGGATTTCTTAAGTCGAACTGCTTGGTGGCTTAGTTGGGTGGCGTTTGACTTCTAATCAGGGGTATCGGGTTCGATTCCCGGCTAGAATACAAGTTTTCACCCCTACTAAAATTTGTTTTCCTGGTTCAGGTTGTGTTTGTGTGCGTGATGTGAATGTTTCCGGCACCCACGACACAAGTCATCGAACTCAATGTGGGGCTGTGAGTGTGAAAGTGTTTATTTATTTATTTTAAGTAAGTTTATATGTAGATACCAGTTCGCTATTAATTGCAGCACTCGATTAAATTTACTCATTGATTGTAAAAAACATTTATAGAGTCATTACTTATTTTATGAACAATAAAGACGTAACAGAGGCATAATGTTCACATTAATAGTTTGCGTATAGTTTCACATGAGAGGCAAAGTATAGAAAAAAATACATAATTTGCGCCCTGTTTCATAAGGAATTCATAAATATCATCTTGGCGGTAGGCACTATTGAGTGTACTCACTGAGCATAAAATAAAAGCAAAAAGGTACTTCATAACATCGTGATAACGCCAAAAATAATAACGACACTTGAAAGAATCGCAGCAATACTATAAGAAAATTGTTATTCCGCTCTTTTTTGAAAGTCACTTAAAAAAAGTTATTAAATTAAATAGTGCATAAGTATTTCGTCAATGCCCAGTAATGTTTTTAAACAAAAAGTCAAGACGTGTTTGCCACATACATAACTAGGTTGTTCTCGATCGAAGTGATTTTTTTATATTAAGTGTTATTCCCACTAGGCTTCAAGCTAACTTATGGATTTCCGAAAAATTCAAATGATGTCCCGCCTCGCCCAGCGCATCACTGGTATTAAATGTGATCCAGACAAACCTTTCAAAATACTTATACAGAACTTAATTTTATCAAAATGAGCAAAAATCACAATCAATCCATTATTATATAGGTCACTGATCTCCATAAACAGCTTATACCCAAAATAGGCTAACGCTCGATCATCTTAACTGATGTAAAGCGATAACGAAGTGGTCGACAATGGAGCACTCTACCTAGAAGGCATCTATTCACTCGCAACTTAAAGACTCTCAGATTTGTAGAAGCTTTATGGTGATGATAGTATATTTTGTGGTCGCAGTTACGTCGCCTTGCTAGATAAGCAGCCGTGCGACGCCTCCTAATCGCAGCGATATGCCCGATATCGCAGTATTTGACGCTATCATTATCAGATTTTACAAAATCAGTTATTCACTACACTTCAAATACTGTCACTACCAAGTCTTACTAATCATATATACAAATGACAGATTTGAACTAAAACGTATAGCTTAAATCCAACTATAAATGCCTTAACAAGATTATTTAATATAACTTTTCAGTCTTGATGCTATTGAATGGTGAATTAAATTCATATACTGAAACATAATGAATTGAAGCCGAGGGCCCTGTGCGGCGAGTGACCACAATGCCTCATTCGACGAAGTTCCAGCACCAAAGGTTTCTTTAAGAATTTTTTCCTAATCATCTATATGATAATATTTGTTAAGGGACACATTGCCAGATCAACCGAATGTTGACAGAGTGAGCGTATTTTCCACAGGCAACTGTGAAGCGCAGCGTCTTCCAGGGTGCAAAATTCAAAATCGTTTATTCACATGGGTCAAGAGGCACTCATGAAATTTAATGACTACTGCTAGATTCGGCCATGGAAACGATATTGTCCAGATGAACATACAAAGCCGAAAAACGTGAAAGAAATTAGATGCCTTCATCTAAAGGGTGCCCTGATTTTATTTAATTTGATTTTAATATAATTAAAATAAATGTGTTTTTTTTACTAAGGTCATTAAAAGCTATTACAAATTATTTTTAAGTGTTAAACATGGGATTTTTTGCGGTTGCAACATACTTTCCAATACATGTTCTATGATACGTCACACAAACAACTTTTACTATTTGTACATAATATTTATCGGGCCAATGCTTACCAATATGATCGTAGTATAAAGACAATGGAACAATGATAGACCGGAATGGTATAATTTCATAAAATGTTTTGGCACTTCATAGCGTAGTCAATTCAACTATAATATATGTACCTATGCGGCGCGTTTTTACGTGAGTGGACTCTACAATGAACAATATTATGGAACGCGAGCATGGTGATTGCGTCTATAGAGAATCCCTGTGATCTAGTATATCACTAGAACTATTTCCAGTGACATACCCGTAGTTTACATATCACGCGTTTCGAGTATTTACATATACACAAACCGACTCTATGAAATTCTAAATTTTTTTCGTAACGCAGTTACTTTTATAATTTGGTGGTGTTCCGTCTAATGCTATAGCTTCACGTTTGTGGTCACTTCGTGGGCATCTCTTGGGTTCGTTGAGATTCTTATGTCTTGCCCACGAAACTGACGCCACTAAGCTTTTGAATCACGTGGCCCATCTACGCTGCCATCCGTTGAATCATTTAGATTTCATACAATATTTAAAAATAAATATATAGTTAGAGTAGCCATGGAGTGTCACCAACATCGAGCGTCACGTCGAGCGTGGCGAACTGTCGGCGGCGGCGCGGCGCGTGGCCGGGCGTCGTCAGAACTCGCTTTTTCTTGTATGCCGCCGCCGCCGCTCCGCGCCTTGACTGCGGTGGCTATTTCGAGACCAGCAAGAATAGCCGCGAGCTTTGTTGTTTCTTCCCGTAGCGCTATTGCTGCGACAATTGCGATTTAGCTGCAGCTACCTCTACTCCTCGCGACTGATCCCGTACAAGACTATATCATTAATTATAGACAATTTTACAATGTCTCAGTAACCATAGTTATGCGATTAATAATATAATTCTAATATGTGCTTGTAGGTTAGTCTTTCTTTTACGAAGCAATGGATGGTCGTTATTTTTTTGCCAATGTTTATGGGCTGGCCATAGAATTCACCATCATGAACTTTGACCGAAACTCGATGACAATAAGATATATGATTATAACTTATTGTCATACTGGAACGTAGGGCGCTGGCGATCCGGGGAAATATGATCGCGCGCAGGTTCGTATGCTGCTCGGGAGAAGTGAAAATCACTCTGTTCAAGGCATATTTCCAGTCCTTCTACTAGAGCATCCTCTGGGTAAGCCGTACTCGCCGGGCCGTCAGTGATCTTCATGACCAGTACAACGAGATTTTCAGGGTGCTGGTGCGCTGCCTCGCTTCTGGAGCGCAACTAAGATGTTCGCCGAGTCTCACGCGGACGGCTTTCATGCGATTATTCGCAAGAAAGTCGCTTTCCTACGACAGCGAGTGCGAGGTAGTCGCAACAGCATATTAACAGTTTTGATTTGTTTATTTGATTTATGACATTTGCATATTTATTTGTAAATTTAATTATTTTGATTTTTTACATTTATTTCATCATGACATTTAATTATTTATTTGTAAAGCTAATTTTAAGAGCTAATTATGCATGATTTTAATTTTTGATTTTTGTGTATTGTGATTTTATGGATAATTTATGAAATAAATTGATTAATAATAATAAATAATGAAATTGTAACTTGTAATTAATAATAAAAAATGAATTTGTACGTTTAGTGTGGTTTTGTCGTCGTATACTTTGCATCGGTTGCATGGACAAAGTTTCCAAAACAAAAGTTTGGATTTCATAATATTCGATAGAGCTTTACTTCCACATGCATATTTGATCGAACCAACCCCGGCGAATCAATACACTTCTCATTTCACAATGATTGGTTTACGTGATAACGCATGTGCCCGAGTACCCGGCGTACGAGTTTGTTTACTCAGTTACGTTATAAGCCCATTAGTAGCGTGAAGGTGTCAACGATCGGAAACTCGCTCGCGGTAGTGTTTGTACTGAAGCCGTAGAGCGGAGTGTGCGGCTGCTGCAAGCTGGCTGATTCTACACGTTCACCATTATTTGTGATCATCCACCCCCTTGTGTACTAACAGCCAGGGCCCCAAGTCTCTTAGCTATTCGATTTTATTTTATTTTTCTTTTAGACTTCCATAAAGGATGAGGTTCTTTATTCCCCAATATCTAAGACCGTAGTTACTATATACGTTTATAGAATACAGAGTCAGCTACACTACAGCGTCGCTTACGCCATACAACTGTACTTGATTTAGCAGAATACCAAATTTGACACTGTAGACAGTATAGTAAAATGCTTGCCTATATTGCCTTAAAAATCAATCATCAAGTATTGTAACTTAATAGCGTGGAGACTTGGGCTCCAGCAACTTGTTCCGCGACTGCTACTGTATCTAAATACCAGTTGCAGTTTATTGGTATAAGCATGGTATTATAATATGTAGTATGGAATAGCTCTTTAGCACCTCCTATTGCATTGAAATTCTCATTTGTAAACTAACATCAAAACAGGAGGAGGTTCTCAATTCGTCGGCCTCTTTCTTTTAATGTATTTTTTATTTTTTATATCAATTTGGAAAACTATTGTTTTGTTCGAAAGGTTATACGTTCTTATTTTTCCCATTATAATTTGATTAAGATCTGCGATTAAAGTCGGTTATTAGTTTTGAAACACATAATTGACAACCCACAATATTATTTAATTTCAATTTCACCCCATTTAACTAAAAAGTCGACATTTCGAGGCATACAAACTATAAGATACAGAGAATTATAATACATCTATATTCTAAATCAAACGCTAATTCTAATAAACAACGATCAGGCACAAGTAGGTGATGAAATTGTCTTGACAGTTCCTCTCCAGAAGGTTTTACAGTAGCTAAATTTGAAGACTGACCAGCCGGTCGCAGCAACCACAACTCAGCCGAGGTGATGTAGACGTGCGCGTGCGGCCAACTGTCGTCCTGCTATCCTCAAATATATAAATATTAGAGGATAGCAGGGCGACAGTTCAAATCTAAAACCCGGCTACTAATATAAAACAGAAAATGTTCATACAAATGTCTTAGTTATAACAATTGGAAGTAATATTTTGGAGCTGTATATGTTGATAACAATCTCGATATTAAGATTTAAAAAATAACTTTATGGAGTACTACTAAATATAATAATATAGTAGGTATACGAACGCAGCCACGGACGCCATTTTTGTGTCCTTCAAACCTAGCAATAGACATCGGCAGAATGAGACAAATTTAATGAAACCTTATGTGTTGCAATTGGTTTTGTCATTTGATCTTGATTGACCTTACTTATCTACATACGCTGCTAAAATCATAACCTCATTGTATCGTCTTAGTAAAAATAAGGGGCGCTACATCGTAATAGTACTCGTCTCCGGGTACCACGCTGCACCGTAACGTTCCTCACGGAGATGTTTATTATCACGATATCTGTGCGCTCCAAAAACTTCCAATCACAAACGTAGATAACGCTTATCTGCGTCAACAGTCAACTTTGTCACATTTCGTAATTAGGAATATTATATGCCCTCGCTACGTAATAACGAGCTTAAATCGTGTCATAGTGGCCTTAGCGTGTTTACCACCCTCGACCGCATCATCAATTACCTGCAGGTGATATATTGGTCAAACGCGATCCAATCAAAGAAAAAAAAAACAGATAAGATACTTAAATTAAATGAAATAAATAACTGTTTCTAAGCACAGGCTTATTGTACTATTAATACGTTACAAGATATTATACCATCAAAGTGCCACGTGTAGGGTACCACGACTAAGGTAAACTGATCGGGGTCTAACTATTATTTGACCTAAATCAGCCTTACCTTTGTGTAGATAATATTAATAATAATGGTTTGTTGAGCAAAAAACGTAAGGCTAGTCTGTAATAAATATTAAACTAAATTTTATAGGTAACATGTTTTCTCATAGACATAGGTAAATAATCACCCATCTATTGGGGAACTTAGGCATCGTTCTTCCTTCCTATACATGATAATGACTGTTCATATCGTACATAATTATCATTGCAAAGAACTAATTTTCCCAATTTTGATCTATGTAAATTCTTAATTAGTTAATTTATTGTAGATATCCCAGGTAATCTTAAATATACCTAATGGTATGTGTGTTTTGACGACCCAGTTTGCGCAGTGGACAGGTGACCGCCCTCTGCGCCGTGGGTCCTGGGTTCGATTCCCGGCAGGAGCACACATTCCTTCCCAAGGGATATTTGTGCTTCTGGTTCTAGGTGTAATGTGTGTGTGATGTGAATGTTTCCGGCACCCACGATACAAGTCTTTGAACTTAGTGTGGGGCTGTGAGTGTGAAAGAATTTGTTTGTTTTGTTTTTTTTGTTAGGCGTGTGTCTCTGTAGAATTGATTTGTGTAGGTTACATTGAGTGTGCATATGAGACGAGAGTAAAATTCCCGTGATTCCCTAGCCTCCATAAATAACAACAGCTAATAAAATTGGCATAACTTATATGTGAGGGAAAACATTTTGTTATGGGTAAATTTAAGTACGTGTTGGTTGCTACACGTTTGTAGGTACAGTATTAAATGTTAGGTAAGTACCTACATTAATCATCACGATGTAACGATCACATCATCGACCTCAATTTTGTTTATTTTCCCCGTCAAGTCATATGTAATTCTCAATTACTAACCAATAAATAGCACCGTACACGACTAACATCACGTAATAAGAAGGCATCACATGTTAACAAGAAATTCCAGGTTTATCTTAAACTCCCAACACTCCAGCATTCCAACGATTTCAAGAATATTATAGAAGGCTGCATTGAGAACTACCATTGCATGAATGTCAGGAGCCCGAAAAAACACAATAAGTACTTATTCGTAAATATATTGAAACAATTAATTACCAAAACCTTAAAAAGTTTATCTCGGTTGGAAAAAAAACAAAAAAGTTATATAGACCTAACGAGAGAGCTTGTCAAGACGAATCAAACGAGCCTCTCAACTCGACGGGTTTATATGGTTAAGTTCAAAGGTTCCTATAGCCATCTTCCGTCTCCATCATCAGATCAGCTCCATGGTACATGATAATATTATTGTATTGTCCCCGAAGATACAAAGGTACACCAAATGTGAGTCCAATCAGACATCGGGATGTGGGTGTAATTTACCTTGCAATATTTGATTACAGACCGACAGATAACGGGAAAGGTGAAACTAAATACATTTACCAATATACAGCTCGTAATGTGAGTAATTACGACCAATTACTATTAAGATAAATTTTGGACGGTTATGTAGGATGTCAAAGACTTAGATAATTAGGCAAATTAAAAGAAATATAGAATTAAGTAGCAGTTCGCTTCGAATTGAGACTTCACGCCCACGCCTACATTTTGCCTCTACATAGTTCCTTTCAAAGACCCCACAAAAGTATAAAATAAAAACTTGTCTTCCTCCGCTTTCATAAATGTTTACATTTATATTATTTTTAATTAACATTAGGCCTTTACATATGCTCTGAGAACTTAGTCATTAACTTGAATGGTTTAGGTGGTAATGGACGCTCGGACGGAAGTGCTGAATCACCCAAGTATATAAATCTCACTTCGTTCGGTTAATTATATGTTTAACATTTCTTTTTTCATAGCCTAAGTCTAATAATATTACAAACAGATCTGTACATAAAAACTACTATATTTTGTAAGTAGGTACAGAAGCATTGGTTGTTGTTTATATATATATATCTATTGTTATTCAATAAAAAATAGTAAATAAATATGTTAGTTTTTAGTTATTTACGCGGGTTTCAATCATTTATTTGATAATTATTTGCATGTAACTGATTATTGTTTAATTTAATTTCATATAAAGGGCTACAATTAAGCAGGTACCTAAAAATACGCGAAGTAGAATGTACATGCGACTGCGGATCGCAGATGGCAGTGATTTCGGTTCAGAACCGACACGACAGGCACGTGATGCCGCCATCCATCATCGAGGACGCGCTACGTCTGCATTATGTTGGAGCACAAAGCATCGATGGATTCAACACAGCTCGTAATTGTCCTATATACCGTTCAAGTACAAAGTAAACAGGAAATGTAGGCCGATACATTTTAAACTTTAGTACTGAAATACCAATCAAATCAATCGATAACACAAGTGATCACTTAATAACGAGATAAGATAATTGAGGAAGAAATGCCAACTGTGTCGATAGTTAGACAACTGAGTATCCTGGAAACAATCCATAGCGTAACATTATAGCAATACAAATATTAGACTGCTACTTCAAATTCCCACAAGACGTGTCGACCCAAAGTCGAAAAAGATGTATAAATGGTAATTATCGTATATGTTTACTAAAGAGGCATTTCTAGGCAGCATTAAAAAAAAATGATCTCGGCATTCACAACGGATTGTTTTTAGTTAAGCTGCCATAATATAGCTACGCCGCCGTGACTTTTCTTCCCCAGTCTCCCCAATCCCCATAATGAATGATATCGCCCCCTCGCCCGTAGCGCCCACCCAGCCGCGCTGGAGCCGAGCCGCGAGCCGCCGAGCGCGCGCCATGACTCAGCCACTTAAGCCGCGCC
This sequence comes from Lomographa bimaculata, assembly GCA_948107665.1. Classification (NCBI taxonomy): domain Eukaryota; kingdom Metazoa; phylum Arthropoda; class Insecta; order Lepidoptera; family Geometridae; genus Lomographa; species Lomographa bimaculata. The sequence goes on along the minus strand of OX403584.1, from coordinate 27,136,898 downwards.
GCAGTATCCGCAGCTCAACTCATTAGTTATTCAACGGAACCGTCCAGCTCCGGCTTAAAGCAGATAATCCTTTTAAAGCGGATGGGATTGATCGCGCCTCTGCTGCACTGGAGAAGCGGCACTTGCTGATATCTGACGCTATCCTCATAAATAATATGCTCCTCAAAAATAGCGTCCTTGAAATAGACTCAATATATAACATAAGATTTGATACTAAAAACGCCCAATGTCTAACTTTTATTTAAAAAAACATAAGACCAAATATGTCTACCAAATAAAGAAACAGTCATAACCGTTACGATGAGCGTAACAGTCATCTCAAGAAGAATCAGACATTATTTGATTTGAATTTCATTGAATTTGAATTTGAAAATTATACTGGGCAACAATAACTTTGATACAACAATAATTAGATCCCAAATTCCAGCTAGAATAGTTCTTTCAAGGATTTCCACACAGGTGTACGCATATACATATATCTAATCAAAATAAATTTATTAATAGTATTAAGATAATACGAAATGACAAACTGAAATGTGACATCGTTCATTAAGAACTTCACAATATGGACGTTCATCTGACTCGAACGAAAAGCTTTATTTACGCTACAGGATTCAGGACTTTCTATAACTAAGTTCGACGCCGTTAGCCGAGAGAGGCAGCGGCAGGGGTGACCCTTACCGACACGGACAAGATCTATATTGGCTAACTACACCAAATAATGTAAAATTTTTTAATTAATCAAACATTTTCTCACTCGCAGAGCCTCACATTTAGACTTGTGTTACAAAAGCTCTAATGTCCCTTAGGAAGCAAAGTTATGCTCCTGGTGGGAATCGAGCTCAGAATCCACGGAGCCGAGGGCAAAGACTTGCCTACTAATGAGTCGTATAACAAAAGGCAAGAATTGTCCACTATGCGCTGCAATAGGATCAAAAAGAACGACAGGAACTCGTGTTGCAGCTCCTTAATAGGGAAGCATTCCATAAAACCAGAAAAAATTACGATTTTGATTTAGATGTTGATGTCGATGAGTTTTGTGTTTGTTCAAGTACATACGCACACGAATCGCATTACGTTATCTAGATATCTCCACCGCGAGGCGCGACACCAACTACGGCAGCGCTATCTAAGGCCGGAGATAACCCGCGATATAATTATTATATAGTGCGCAATCCCGAGCTCCTCGGCCATGGGTGGAGTGGACTATTAGCTGATACGGAATTAGAGCCGAGACTTCGCTCCAGCTCCGCGTCACGTGCGCTGCGCCTTGCGCCGAGCCGCCGCCGTCGCCGGCTCCGCTCTGCCTCAAACGGCGGCATTGTTCCCTACTCCACTGTCTCCACTAATGGACACAGAGACAATAACGAACGGATACCTACTCTTATTATAACCTATTCAGAGCTCACATGACTTCGTCGCATTATATAGACGTCCATTGTTGTTGAGAAAACGATGCCATTGCTTTAACTAAAATAATACATGGTATATTATTATGATTTACAACACATTATCCTTCAACTGCTTTGATTATCTTAAGTAATTTAAAATACTTGTAGTAAAACAGATGCATCGTAATGATATTCTAATGTCTATTTTTATCATTCATAAAGTAATGCAATCCAAAGCGTTTTTCGTAAAATATCACCTGCTTCTTACTAACCGCCCACACAATTGTTGAATGATAGAAACCCCGGGCACTTCCGCACTTTTATTAAAGATATACGCTAAAAATCAACATCTATCGGTAGATAATGTGTTAAGATAATATAGAATGCATAATGTTGTATAGCCGAAATAGATGTTGGTCAAGGTTAGCTTGTTTTCGATGTAAGCGCACTGCGTTAATATGTTTTATATTTTCAGTGTGATTGGTAGTTTGCGTCACAAGCTCTGCGTGTGAGGCCGGGGTCTGCTCCCCCGACTATCGAGGAGTTTGTACCCGTGCCACTTGCTGACAAATCTGCGAGCGCACGTCGGGACTCAGCACCGCTTGAACAACGCACGGCATGTGGCACCATAGCCCGCCCGCCCTACACTTTCACTATCGGAGGAAATAATTCATTACATTTGATATTTGGATCTCGTAGTTTCAACTGCCTCTTTTTTTTATAATGTCGCATGTTAAAGCTTTTTGTACTTATTAGGAAGCCGATTTGAAATTATTTATTAATATTGAAAAACGAATTTCTTTAATTCTATAAAGAACCAATAACAATTTTAAAATCCCCAATTCAGAGTTTGTTGGTTGAACCAGTTCAATTACAGAGGAGACTAAAGATGATAAATGCGAGACAAAATCTGGAGAGAACTAGAACATAAGTAGGTACGCGTTCCTACAAGGATGGAAGAAATAAATACAGACGTAAGTGACTTATGATCGGCCAATATCAAATTCATCACATTAATTATAGGCTATCTATATATATTCAACAATTTCATTGTAATATATTACAATGAAATTGTTGAATATGAATATTATTGATTATGAAAAATAATTAATGAATTAAATAGAAAACTTATATCTGCTTACTTTACGACTGTGATATGGTGGAATATATTATCTCATCTATAGAAAATATAGCGTCTAAAGCCATTCTTCTGTATTTCTATTTCTAAAGGTCCCAATACGAAGTTGAACACAGTTAGTACACATAAAATAAAGAATAGATGTCTCTTTTTAAAGCTCACGAGAGTTATCTATACAAAGCTAAATAAGTTTAAGTTGCTTTTCTTGCTTGAAAACGATAAGATTGCTGAAAAAGACGCAGGTCCATAAAAATCATATCATAACGTCGTCAAAATTCAAGAATCTATTACTCCACTAGTTTGTACTACTGTAAAAACTCGCGATCTCTTTTTAAAGATCGTAAAATATATAATTATTTTGTATATCTCTTTACTTCTAGGAAAAAATTACATCTCGAGTATTTATTATTATGCCCATCATGCTTGACCACACCATCAGTCACCAATATATGAAATATACTAAGTAGTTAATCTCGCATCAAACAAATAGGTTAAACTTTAGGGCATATCTACATTTAAATCTTAGAATGCAACTGGTAAAGTGAAAGAAAATCACTATTATATTTAGCTTGACTAATGATAAACTATGTAGCGCATAAGTCTAACACTAATAATCTCCAAGTTTTCATCTCAGAAACAGATCTCATATTACTGTAATCAAAAGGTTTATGGATTGAACCCAATTATTATATTATGTTATCTGTAATGAGCTAGCGATATAGTCGATGCTGAAACTTTTAGGCACATGGAGTGATGATGCGGCCGAAGATGTAGCATACCAAATTGGTCTACGTTGTCTATATTCTATTGTCTAGATGTTTCAAGGACGCAGTAAACTACGGCTACCCCATTCAGTGCAATATTAATATGATTTGTACCGCTGAATACGTTGCTACTTCATATTGACTGGATTTACAACTGACGGGGAAGTAGGATGAACAAATTCTGCTTAGAGACAATGTGAAGCCCTCAATCAAAATTAGATCTACAAAATGTTCTGCCGACTACATACATAGTAAGGCAAAGAAGCAAAAGTGGGTGAGTCCATACAACGGACCTACTCGCTAGGAAGGTTGCGATTATTTTATCTAATTTCAACTTCCCCGGTAGATAATGACGCTCATATCCGAAATGAAAAGGTATCATAATGCGGTTAAGCCTCACACTATGATTATATACTTAGACAAACAATTAAAGAAAACTAAGTTTCATTGATGCTTCATTGTGCACATGGAGTGCCAGTAGATAAGTTCGAGAATGAAGACATGCTGTAGCAGTAGTTCGACCGTCGGCTGTACCACCGCGTCCCCGCATTCCTCGCTGGAACAATATCGCTCGGCTTTATCTTGCAAACCCATTACCCCAAAAATTCGTCCGGCTTTTGGACTTAAGGTCACCGTGTATCGATCCGCGGCAGCTGGAGACCGCACCGTGCCACCCATCTCGCTTTATCCGCATCGTCATCGGCGCTCGGCGGTCGGGCCCCACGCGCTACCCGCGTCTCCCTTCCGACCGAGCACCCCCTATGCTTTAAGGCGCTCGTCGTCCGTATATAGGCCTCTACACGCTAAGCGGTGTGCGGCGGCAACGTTCCTCGTCTCTTTTACTACAATCGTTTACGAATCCCGTCACGGATTCGAGATGCCAAAAGAGTACTCGGGTAATTCGGGAAGGGTATCTGGAGCGGGTCGATCGAACCCCTGCGTCGCGCAAATTTCACTGCGGCAGCCGAGCCGACTCGGGCCGCCAGCTGAGCTCCGCTGACCCAGTGGCCGAGTGCAAGCGCGTGATCGCCCGCTCCGTCACGACCACTCACCGTTTCCGTTTATGAGGGGGTAGTCTTCGTCGTGCCGACCGATGTACGTCTTCAGCGGGGTGTCCGTGAGGGAAGGCGACGACCTGTCCCTGTCGCTCATAATAGTCACTTAACACTGTGTTCGCGGACGACAACACTGGGTCGGACGCGCCGGCCCGCACTCGCGCTCTCTGTACACGCACCACGACCGACCTCCGGCCCGCGGCTCGCGCGGCGATTAAATAACTCACTTTGTAGAGCGCAGTTGGAACGAAGTGCCGGCGGCGCGGCGGTGGCGGCGGCGGCGGCGGAGGCGCGCGGCGGCAGCGGTGTGCTCGACAGTGACGCCCTCTGCCGCGCCGGCACACGGGTCTCGCGCCCGCTTCCCACCTCGGCGCATAGGTGGCGCTGTACAATGCAGCATCTCATTCTGTTTCGTCTACCGGAGTACTAGGTAGAGTAGGTCTTGTAGAGCTATAATAAACAACGAGACTGTTGATTATTGTATAGATTTGAATCCCCATCATGATAATAAAATCACGCTACATATTTTTTCTCGATAAAAGTACTAGTCATCAAGTTATAATATTATGCGTGGGACTTTTTCATACATTTTGAGTTGGAAGTTCGTACTATATCTGTTAAGAAAACCAGTGAGTTAGTGGTCAAATCTAGCATAATAATATTAAAGATTAAAACCCTATAAGCAATTACAATCCATTTCCAATATTAGAATAACGCTCTTTCATCAAAATCTTATTCTGCAATTTCTCTTTAAGCAAACAAGTTCATATAAAAATAAAGAATCTTAAACCATTACATCTTGTGTATCGGGTTAGTAGCGAAAAGATAACAAACTATATCTGTTACATTTCAGATTATCTAACAACTAGCTGACCCACTCGGCGTCGCCCGGGTAAAAAACACACATAAATGCTTCAACACTCACAGCCCCACTATAAGTTCTATGACTTAACTCATTGCCTGCGTCATTGTTCCCTAAGGGGTATAATCTGGGAGTCTTCAAATCAAGAGTGAATAGGTATCTTTTAGACAAGCATGTCACATCTTCGACCGCATCGTCTCTTTCCATCAGGTGAGATAGTAGTCAAATGCTTGCCTAATTAGCATAAAAAAAAGACTTGTGTCATGGGCTCGGCCATAAACATGAATACCACACATACAACATTCACATCATACTCGGAACCAGAATATATACTTCCCGTGGGGAGAAAACTTGTGTTCCCACCGAGATTCGAACCCGTTGCTTTGAAGGAGAACGCTCACCCATCTACGCCAGCGGCAGCGGGCAGTTCAAAGTTTAAAGACGATCCGCTCAGCTTCGCCTGGTTAAAACACTTACATAAACATTTTCAAATTCGCAGCCCCGCACTAAGTTCAATGAATTGTATTGTGGTTCCGTAAACATCCAATTTACACACATTCACATCATACTCAGAACCAAGATACAAATTTCCCGTGGGGAGAAAACTTGTGTTACCGAAGGGATTTGAACCCGCTGCTTTAAAGGAGCACGCGCACCCACACCAGCGAGCGATATAATGTACAAAAAAGTCTCGGCCGGCGTTGCCTGGTTAGAATATTATAAAAAAACATACACATAAACGCTTTCACATTCAAAGCCGCACACTAAGTTCAATGACTTGTGTCGTGGGTCCATAAACATTTACATCACACACACAACATTCACACCAAACCCAGAACAAAAAACATAAATTTCCCGTGGGGAGAAAGCTTGTGTTCCCTCCCACCGGGAATCGTACCCGCTGCTTTGAAGGCATACGCGCTACAACGCCAACGGGCAGCGTTGGTATATTACCCTATCCTATTTATTAATATTATAAATCTGAAGGTTTGTGTATATAAGTAAGATATAAGTGTGTAAGTAGGTATATTTGTTCCCTCTTCACCCTTTAACAGCTGAACGGATTTGGATGGAATTTGGAATGTACATAGCTTATACCTAGGATTAACACATAGGCTACTTTTTAAATTGATAATAGCGGGCGAAGCCGCGGGGCACGACTAGTAATTATTAGAAACATATTAGATACCGTGTTATTTGTTACTTATTCGTATGTTTTAATTGAGACTATGACATTCCGTTTATATTGAAAGTAAAAATAATAATTGATATATACCTAACATATTACACCCTTTCTGTAACAATTTAAAACATATTATTATACTAATATTGACTCAGTTTTTCAATCTTAATTTAATGAACAATTGCAAAGTTTCAGGAGGACAATTTCTCATAAATTATAATTATGTGCAAACGTTAATTAAAGTCGACAGTCTATTTAGTTCAACTAAGTTATTTACCTGTTCAACTTGTAGAACATTGAGTTGAAATTAATGGAATTTAATACCTTTAAACGAGCAATTCTTGTATATATGTATATACATATAATCTGAATCTTGGAAACGATTCCTACAATTTTCTTTTAATTTAGTATGAAGGGGGTTTTGGGGGCGATAAATCGATCTAGCTAGGTTTCATCTTTAGAAAAACGTCATTTACCAAAAAAACCCGAACAAAGCTCGGTCTTTCAGGTACTAGATCTTAAGCGAAATGTGACTCTAGATCTAAAAGACCAGTATGGCGATACTGGTTAGCAGATTGAGGAACAGTACGGAATATTTTACATGCCACTGTTTTAGGTTGAAAAACACTCGTTTGGTGACTAAGCGTAAAAGTGTACTAATAATCACATGTCGCATTTCCATTGTAACAGAGCCTTTTATACGACGCACTTGATACTACTCTACCATCTCTCTAACTACATATATTCAGAGTCTAATAAATTCATTAACTTTCACGAGTGCCTCTTTGGGGCCCATGTGAATAAACGATTTTGATTTTGAGTCACAATTTATCACTTATCTAACTTGCTTCGGTGTTCCAGCAGCTCTCTAGAAAACCTGTGATCGATTTCTAGACCTAGCCTGCTTATCGCTATGAACGAGTGATCAACGGTGAGAAAATATACTTGCGCTGACCTATAAAACAAAACAGCCTGTAATTAAGGAGGTTGGTTTCTTTTTGATCATGAATAGTCATGCACAAGCTGAATATACATAAACATGCGACGAGAAAATTAGCTTTGTGCGATGTAGAGTCGGCGAAAAGAACACATGACTTTAAGATATTGACGCACTTTTTTGGCTAGGGAAATAAGAAGAGAGGCATATCATAGCTTCAGGAAGACAATTTGGCACGCTAGTCTTATCCACAAGCTTTCTGCTACACGGTCTTATATTTACATATACTCACCGCCTAAGAAGACGTATACAGTTATATTAGTGCGAAAGTCTAAATAAGTTTTACTGTTGTACTTTATCTTTAAGAGATATATTTGATTTGTGTATTTGTTGATGACTGATTGATATTAAGAAAAATTGACGCTTCTTCTGCTACGTATAGACCATAAGTTCAAACTTGCTATATTTGTTTAAGTATACAACTGCCGAAGATAAAATAATGTTTGGCGAACCAACTTGTGAAGATCAAGTTTAATATTTAGTCCCAAAAATAACCTAATGCCTTAGCAATACCACATTGCCTTAAATTCCAGGTGATCTGACTGGAAACACGGCAATTTGGTCTAAATTGATAGAGTAAAGAGACAAGCTTGAAAAAGCAAGCTCATTTCTGAGCCAGACGTACAGCTTTTACAGGATTCAAGACTAAAATGAAATGTATCCATATGGTATCCATTTCATAAATATCTTTCTATTATTATTTTTTTATATAATAATATTAGTATATGAGTGGAGCACAGTCGGCGTGCCGATGCGAATTGTCGGCGGCCGCTGAGCAGCGAAATCCACGGTGGCACCTCGCTCATATCTAACATGGTAGATGTCTGAGTTGGGGCCCTCAATTAAGTACATAAGCAAAGATTATTTCTGCAGGTTGCAGATTAGGGGAGCGAGGGGCTTGTTGTAACAGAGGTTAGTAGTAACAGGCCTTTTCACCAGGAAGTTTACGCATTTCTTTGACTCAATCTTACCTTTATCTCGCGCCTCATCATGTCGTCATATAGCTAGTATCCCATGCATCACAGCAGAGAGCGGATGAGTGCACCCGCTTCATTTTTGACAGATAATGTATAATACCTTATAATAACCTTAGTATAATTTTGATTGGCGTTATTTTTAATGAATAATTTGAAACTTTCTATCTTTTTTGCATATACAAATTTATCTACCTCTGATATCGTGTAACAGTGTTTTAGGATTGCTAAGTTGATCAAATAGCTATCTTAATAAATCTTAAAATCATACCATGGGGCTAGCTGTAATAAAATTTTAGGGTTTGTTGTAACATGTTACAACTTGCCCCCGAGTTTTATGGATAAAGATTGTTAAGATGATGATGATGTTTCTTTTATTTTATTTTAGAATGAGGGTCTATAAGAGTCTCAAATTTCAGAGCGGGCAACACAAAGCCCAGAAGCTTATGAGTATAGAAAACAAATGCAGTATTCGGAAAGCGACTCATATAAAAACTTATCAAAAGGTTGATTATTTACATTATAAAATACTTTGTTAGATGTTAGGAAGATATAATTACGGCACTCAATTTAGCCGTAAATCATTTAATTAACTGTAATTTTCAAGAACCACGTTGACCATAAGTATTGTTTAACAAATTATAATAAGTAGATAATAACGATAAAAAAAATACGTAGTATTATAGAAAGGTGTTATTTTTGTTGCCAACAAACAAGAAGTAACTGGTTAAAGGTGTTATATTTTGGTCTTTTATTATGTTTACTATTTGCCCTAGTAGATGTTACAACTTACCCCAAGCGAGAGGTAAGTTGTAACATCGCACTTTCTCAAAAAAAATGTAAATTGAGAAGTAATGGCCTGCAGTAACGGTATTGTTTGTACTTGATTTGATAGAGGAAAAGTTACAGAATCAATGCATGTTATTTAGTAGTCATTTAACCAATAGATCTCAAGATATATTAGTTTTTCTGAAAACTGTTACAACAAGCCCCTCGCTTCCCTAATTTTCGTAATTCCTTACCAATCACGCTTGCACTATCTCTTCTTTTTCCTATTCTTGACCATGCCGACATCTGCTATCTTGAAACCTGGTGGTACGCGTAAACGATTTTTTACCAACTGACCTCATGACTCTGAGCCCACGTGTGGTCCGATGAAACTCCAAAATAATCTCAAGCCCATCCACCCCCTTGTAATTTGTATGTGGTGGGATGGGACAAAAAACATAGCAAGGAGGACTAAGAACCACCAGGAAGGCTAAACAAGCTTAAGCATCTTAAATTTTTTTGAATCAGGTTCATATTATTATTATGATACGTAATTACGATCATGTCTTTGAATTTCGCATTAAGCTCAAGTGGCTACCTATTCGTCTTAACGGGGTGGGCATGGTGTCCTTGCTTTACCGTATCTTGTTTCATCACTCTTCCTCGCCTTACCTCCGAAAAGTTTCATTCTTCACGATAATAAAGTCCAATTATTTCAACTTTGTGCTAATTCAAAATAATTGTGTAATATTTGAAATAAATGGACATTTTATGATCACTTAGTTCAACGATCGGAATCGGAAATAAAAAATACTGCATCAGTAATATGTATAAGCATATAATTTTTTATATGTTTATACATACGCTCCAACGCTTTTCATGAAATTTTGTATGAAAAGGGTTCCGGGGGCGATAAATTGATCTAGTTACATCTAAAGAAAACGTCAATTACCAAAAAAAAAAGAGCAAAGCTCGGTCATCCAGGTACTGTAACTTAATATTAATAGCCATTTTTAGTAAGATCCAGGGACAGCTTGGGACAGTATCAACCTCAATAGGTTATTAAAAGCGAATAGCAGCACTGAGCAAGCAGGACTGATTTAAGTTAAAGGACTAGTACCTTGTCTCACTACTCCAAGCGCATGCGGTTATACACTTATACTCGTACATACACATCACTTCGATGCTTGTACATAATAAAGACATGCATGCATGCTGGTACCTACTTAACGGAGGTTTGTGAAGATTTGTCTGAAGAGGCTTCCAAATAAAGTTTTAAATTTGTCATTAAAAGTAAAATTCCGTCAGTCAGATTATTTAATATTCAGTACAGAGAAAAAATCTGAAATCAAAAGGGAGTAATTCACATGAATTAATGATCTGTGCGGAGGAGGGGAAAGCATCGCGGTGACTATCAGAACATAGTTTATCGATGTTCCGGGAGATGATATTAGGCCTATCAGACGATTGACATCCTTTATCCAAAAAATACTATACTATACTCCTAATTATCTAAATGATTAGGAGTTAGGTGCGAGGGTGACATAACCAAATATCCAACTATAATCTTAGGAGAGAATTTATTAAGGTTAAAAAAGCCACGTATAGGTGAAGACCGCGGCTGCAGCAGGAGCGCGTCGAGGACACGAAGGCACTCCACTGCGCCGCCAGCGCCGCGTCCACCGCGCCGTTGGCCAGGCTCGCCGCCGCCGCCGCGCCGGCTCCCGTCGGCGGCCCACCGCCCTTTCTACCCGGCCCCGCTGCCGCTGCCGCTGCCGCTGCCGGCGCATATTGGGCTGAAATGGCCGAGAGTGGACATAGATGGAGTGGCTACATGAGAATTAAACAGGTTTCATTTGATTCGGATTCTACTCATCAATGTTATCAAAATCTGTCATTGATTATTTCGATTATCTGTTTATATATTTTTTTGTATAAAGAAAATATTTTATATTGATTCTCTCCCCCATGATGGTCCTTACTACTTTTTAGAAAGTATACAAGTTTTATAACACCATATCTTTTAACAGTTTTTTTTTTAATTATGATAGATTTGTATTATATTTAATACTCATCAATATAAATTATAGATAGATAGATATACTCTTTATTGAACACCTTAAATAACAAATAACACAAATAGCAAAATTTATAACAGTACGACAGTACATATTGAAAAGTGTAACAATAGGCGGTCTTATCGTTGAAAGCAATCTCTTCCAGACAACCTTTGGATGGATAGGAATAACGCAAACTACTATGTTCAGTTCAATGAACTTATTTCATGCAGGTCCATGCATAACTTATGAACTTTAATATAATTACATAAAATCAAATGAGTTATAAAAAAACATAAAATTGTATGTAATTATATTGAATTATGTCAATTACTTTTTTTTTATAAATAATTAAACGCAAGCAAAGCTTAAAAAACCGACTTCACCGCTTTATCTTCGGATTTAATGTATTAAACACGCATTATTGACTATAACTCAAAAACAAGAAATCAGATCTTGATCAAATTTCAATGGGACCACAAGAAAAGCACCAGCTTTCGAATAAAAAAAAATCATCAAAATCGGTTCACAACGAAAGAAGTTATGAGGTAACTTTTGAAGTCGGTTAAACGAGAACATCGTCAAAGTAGGCGTACAAAATAGGCATTATTGACGATTTTTCAAAAACTACTGATCAGATCTTGATCAAATTTAAATGGGGCCAATTAGAAAGCTTGATCTTCCAAACTAAAAAAAAATTGAAATCGGCTCACGTGGAGAAAAGATATGAGGTACACATAAAAAAAAAAACAAAAAAAAATACTTAAAAAACCAGAAGTATTTTTCTTTATTATTCTGAATAGGGAAACGTTAGACCACTATCATAATGATACTCATTTATTTTAGTACTTTTATTTAATAAGGTTATCTTTTCGTGCTACTCACAGAGTAAAGGGCCAGGTGTTTTTTTTCCGGATTTTCCCCGATAAAAGAAGAACAGATTTTCCCCGATAAAAGAAGAACATTAATAGAGAACAATACGATAGCTGATTATTCATATTTATTGTTTATTGAGCGTACTTGAGATTATTGAAATGGTTATTTCAGAAAAATAAAAACAATTAGGAGATAAACGATAACAAAAAAATTACATTGATTCGTAGAATCCGAATGTAGTATGGAGCCCTAAGTTCATACTTTGTAAATCCAGCCCAGGGTGCGACGCCTCCTTGCGTGCGCGCAGCAGCGCATGCAGCTCGCGCTCCGCCGCGCTGCCGCCGTCGCCGCCGCCACCGCCACTGCCACCGCCGCCGCCGCCTACCTCCGCACTCTCACCCACACCCATCGCTCTAGTCGCTGCACCTGTGCACACTTCCTGCTTCAACCACAGAATATTACGTTCGGGACCATATCTGCAACACTCCACCGCGCCAGACCTCTCTTCTTCCCAGGGGGAATACGTAAGTTTCAGAACAGATAACGTATAATAATCTACCTATATTGTTGCTCCATGGTTTTCTATCACTGACGTCTCAAATGAGGGTTACCAGTTGTGACTGTCTGCTGCTTTATAGCTCTAAACGGATGGACCGATTTCTACGTATTTTTTTTATATTGAAAGCTAGTTTAATTGGAATAGTTGTTAGATATTCGATTAAAATCGGTGCCGACGTATTTGTATTTCAGGAAGCCGCGTGTAGTTTGGTGTATTTAAAAAGACCTTCACATTCCATTCAGTATATTTACATTCACGTATGCAGTCAGAATTGAGAGTATAAAGTGGACAACATATTATAGCAACACAATTTCCAATCAAAGCGAAGCGAGTTTTGCCGCGAACGTGAAAAAATGGCGTTGTTGATTTTGTATAATTTTCCAAAACCTGTGATTCTTCGAGTATTAATGTGTAATAATGGTGGATTATTAACCGTTAATACTTAGTAAATGTTCATAAATGTAGGCAAGTCATACAAAGTTGAAAAACGTGAATTTCGCCTTCGCTCCAAAACTCCAATAGAAGTTCTAGTAAAGTTTCTACCACTTTACTAGGGCATGACTTGACTATGACTGACTACTTGACTTTGACTGTGACTTGTGACCAAGACTTTTATTATGAAGAATAGAAATTGTTAATATTTGTTTAATATTTCGACTGAAGGACTATGCATCCATGGTCATGAAATAATTAAAAAAAAAATCAAAGCGAAGCACTTGAAAGTAGCTTACGAGTTAATTAAGTGAATAGCTATTTGCATTTTTTACCGACTTCCCAAAAAATGAGGAGGTACTCAAGTCGACTGTAAATTTATTTTTAGTTTGAAAGATGTAACTTTCTAATTGGTCCCATTTTAATTTGATCAAGATCTGATCAGTAGCTCTTAAAATATCGTCAATAATGCCTCTTTTGTGACGAATAATGCGTACTTTGACGATGTTCTCGTGTACCCGAATTAAAAAGTTACCTCATAACTTCTTTCGTTGTGAGCCGATTTTGATGATTCTTTTTTTATTTGAAAGCTGGTGCTTTTCAAGGTCTGATCTCTAGTTTTTGAGTTATAGTCAATAATGCGTGTTTAATACATTAAATCTGATCAAGGTATTTATTTAGCATTAACTATTCGTTTTCTACAAGAGGTAAATTCATACAAAAGCGTTGATCTTGTACTTGACTGATGATTTAAAACGATATACAATAGGCTTTATCAACATTCGTTTATTTTCCCAATTTTAATAAGAGCTATTTTAAAGTTTAATTATTTTTGTAACGAATCAAAACAGATAGAGACCAACATCTAGTCAAAGAGGGCGCAGTGCGAGTGCGGCAAGTCCGGCAATCGCGGTGGTGAGCAGCAAGTGGAGTATCGACGACAGCGGCGCGGTCGGCGGTGCGGAGTCGGCAGCTAGCATGCCGATATCCACATAATCGCACACAATTTGGTCCCAGTCGTCCGTGAGTTCTCCTATACTTTTGGCGCTTGCCACCAGCTTCTGGCGCATCATCCGCTTCACCTTGTCGATGGTCTCGGGCGAGTCGTCAACCACCTCGCGCGCGCGCATCCACGGGTTTACGCTGGTGGCGGGCTCCACCATCACCACGGTGGGCAGGTGGCTAGTGACGTGCAGCAGCACCGGCGGTTTCTTCGTGACCATTAGCTTAACGCTCTCCTTTAAGCGAGCCTTCTTCAGGATGGAGAGGCGGGACTTCTCCGCGAGCGACTGGTCCGCAGGAGAGGGTGCGTCGATGTCGGGGGCGGCGGCGGTCGTGGTCGTGACCTCGGCTCCGACATCGACGGTGTACCTGGTACGGTCGATGGAATCGTCAGCGGACGCGTCCGTGATGCGAGTCTGCGAGCGGCGGGAGGGTGAGGGTAATGGCTTCCCGGTGCTCTTCTCCTCGTGCTGAAGCGGCGGCCTGGTGAAGGGCTGGCCGCCGGCTCGCCGCGAGGGCCACAGCGCGGACATCAAGTCCGGCTTTGGCCGCGCTGGCGGCATTCGTATGACATCCGGTGCTGGGCACACACACAATTCTTCCGTTAATTTTCCATCTTCGTTGCTATTTCGTAGTTTTTACATTAAACAAAAGTTGAAATAACTGGTGACTAAAAAAAGCAAGTACGTTTCATATTTCATCCAAATCCGTTCAACAAAACAAACATATTTTCACACGTAAGCATTTACAATCATATACAAAATTTTGCATTTATAATGTTGATGCGAAAGAAATTTCTCAGACATTTCGATGAAAATATTGCTCTATTGTACACATAGACTGCAGTCTATCAGTGTCGTACCTCCACGAATGCGCACAGAGCGAGTGGAACTCGGCCTGAGTCTGATCGAACTTCTGTCGCGCCTCACTACCTGCACTGCTGAAACTAGACGGGGCACTGGCTCATCGTGACAAAGCGAACGCGAACTAATTCGTTCGCGGTATCTTTAAGTTTACATCTCAATCTCAATTGAATCTCCGGAATCCATCAGCATACAAAAGATACGAAAATTCGCATACAATCTGTCGCCAACATCAACTAGGATTTGTTATGCACGCTTCGGAACCCAATGGACGTCGTGTATGCCCTAAGGGAGATATACTCCGGTATGTATGTATTTTTATATTTATCGGTGCCTCATGTTCAATCCTTACAGCTGGAAAGGACCACGGGCTCGTACCGAACAGTACAGCACCTTCACACCCTTTTCCTAGTTTATAACCAAGAAGAAAAGGAGACTCTTGGTATCGAGGGTTTTGGAGGAGGTATAGGGTTATACCAGAGGAGGTATAGGCACCTTTACCATACACGAAGCCCAATGATAGACATACGAGTCGGTGATCGCAGAACAGACGAAGGGGAAGGTGAAATTGCACGAAAACACGCGGTCGTTGCCATTTCACGACATACAAACTCCTTCGTCTACTAACTGACAACAGCGATGACGCTGTCGGACGTGAGGCGAGCGACGGCTGCGTTAAGCAAAACCATCACGAAATATAACCTTATGATAGCAATAAAGAATCGTGATGCGGCGGTAGTTGGGGCCTTGGCAAAGAATAGCGATGAAAATCACTGATCAGAATCGAATCACTGGTTTCAGTTATTACACAAAAATCATGGAACTCGCGTCATCGTCATCGTCATCATCGTCGACAGCCAATATTTGTTGAGCTCTATTAGTCGACACATATTAGTCACGATCGGGGATCAACTTATAATGGTTATATATGTATACTGTGTATATATACATTATATATAGTTTTCACTTCTATCGGCAGTCCTCAGAGACTGCCCCACATGTTCTTTTTTGTAATATAAGTAAAACATTGATCTTTTACCAGGTCGTAGACAAGTAGGTACATGCTGCGAACATTGATTTATTGAAGCCTACTTAGCTATGATAGTTTTCCTTTTAACTTCGTTATATATACTAGGTACTACCGTGATTTCTTTTCACATATGCTACACAATGTGTGTGTGATGTGAATTTTTCCGGCACTCACGATACAAGTCTTTGAACTTAGTGTGGGGCTGTGAGTGTAAATGCGTTTGTTTATATGCAAAATTATATTTTTTTTCGAGATTTTGTTTTGACTCTGTCGGCATGGCTAATATGCATGCCAAATTAGTTTTCATGCAAATGAAATCGTATCTATTTTATCACCACATTTTATACTATTTTATTGTACCTAACTTGTTGGTTTGTTAAAATGTACACTTTACATATAGGTACCTTTAAAAGTCGGAGATAGTGACAACCCTGCGTATTCGGCTAGAGTTATCTTACTGATATATTTCTACTATGACTGTAGTTTGAAAGTTTTAATGTTTATTTTAATTACTTACTGGTCTTAGTCCTTCGAAGTAAGGTAGGTAATTTATTTTTAATATCAATAACTTTTTTCAGATCATAGTAATCGCCGTAATCTTGATAAGACGAGTATTTGGGATTTCCTTCTGTCGCACTCGTCTCCTCGGCGATGAGCGGGCGATAACCCTTCGAGGCTGGCTTGGACCACTCTTCAGGGTCGTTGAATTTACTCTCTTTCAGACGCCGAGATTCGGGCTCGTCATCTTCGGCCTCGCGATCATCAGGAACGTCGCGAGTGTCTCCCCGGGACGGCAGCGGCGGCGGCGGCGGCGGTGCAAAAATTCTGTCTCTAGGCTTTCTCTTGATGATTCTGACTGTCGTTTCTCTGGCCTCAACGAGCTCTGTTCCATCGAGATATTTACCCCTGTTGTCGGGATAGTCGACGTTATCGAAATACTGGGCAGCGCGTTCGTCGTCTTCCTTGTACCGATTACGCGGACGCTCATCCCGCCGCGATTTGGCGCGACGAGCCCTAGGTCGTCGTCGCTGTCGGCGCCGGATATCGGGCTGCGGCGCTTCCGTTTCCGGCTCGTCGAGTTCCAGTCGTTTAGTAATATCCACTCGAGCCGACCTCTTCGGTGCCCTGACCGGCTCCTCCCGCCAGGGGTCTTCGTCGTCGTCGTTTTTCATCGGCTTCTTGTTTTCTGCTGAAACGTGAGGGCGATTTTAGAGTGCGTTGCGGATAGTCGAGCATGAACGTCCCAAAGGAAGCCGCTGAGCGGTTCAGTAGATACCTGGCAGTGGCGGATCCTCCTCGTACTTGTAGTCGAGGGAGGCGGGCGCGTCGGGCGCGTGGCCGCGGTAGTCGTCGAGCAGCGACGGCGCGCGCGCGTAGTCGGCGCCGTACTGCGGCATGACCGCGCCGGCGTACTGCTCGCCACGCACGGAGCACCACGCCAGCGCCAGCAGCGCCGCGCGCGCCATGCCGCCGGCACAGACCGCCGCGCCGCACTCTCTACAAATCCCTCCTCGTGTTATTATGAAATCGTTCCGATCCGTCTTTGATAACAACATAAATAGGAAAATTGGCACATATTTTTAATGATGGAAACTAGGAATTTGACATTAAAACAGAGCCGTATTGTGTAGTTGTCACAGAAAAATACGAAATAAAGATACATGTCAGTGTCATAATTCTGTATCGTAATTGTCGATCACCGGTGTAATAAGTTTCACTTGCTTATCTAAGAATAAATAAGTAATGAACTGGTTAAAAGTAGGTCCGTTACGGCCATGTGAGGATATTGAAGTCAGAGACCTTTTCATTTGTCTCCGGCCTTCGAAGAGGTGCCAATACCGGTAACTGACAAGCTTGAGATATTTGCCGTTACCTTACCTTCGAATCTCAACTTTGGCACTTATATCGAAGCCAGAGGTCATCTGGCTGCTAAGAAGCTGGGTATCCTTACTAAGGTCAGGCAGTACTTCACACTGGGGCAGCTTCCCATTTTATATCAAGCTCAAGTCCGATGGTGTATGGAGTACTGCGGCCACCTCTGGAATGGATCCGCTAAGTACCAGCTAGAAGTTCTTGAGTCTATCGACCGGCGAGCCAAAGGTACAGAATACCGATAAGCTTGCTACCTTACGCCGGTGACCAAGACTTTGCAGTTATGACTCAACTTGCATACTTTCGCCAATTCCATTGGCGTTGAGTCAAAACTGCAAAGTCTTGATCACCGGCGTAAGGTAACAAGCTTATCGGTATTCTGTCGCTCTCATTTTGGAGAGTGTGGTCAGGAATTACATGATATAATTCCTCCATGCCCTTTTTACCATTAATAACAAGACAAACTGTCAATCGTCATCCATTTATTATTGACATACCTCCAGTTCGCTCGAAGCGTTTCGCTTCAACGTTTATCATCCGTACAGCGAAGGACTGGAACTCATTCATTGCCTGTGTCTTTATTCTCTGAACGGTACAATTTGGGTGTCTTTAAATCTAGAATGAAGTGAGAGATTATGTATTTTTTACCGACTTCCCAAAAAAGGAGGAGGTACTCAAGTCGAATGCATTTTAAGCTATTGCATAGCTTCTATCGCGGGCCTTGAGCGTGGAGACCTAATCCAGAAATTCCGTAACGAAAAAACCTAACGCCCCCCACTCTAGCGACTTCACAAAAAGTTTTCGGTCACGTTGAGATGCGAACTCCGTACCGATGCATTAGATTCAGTATCCAATACCAATAGGCCACTGAGTCTTCTAACTATATTTTCGAAATAAGCGTATAGGTTAAAAACGTAAACGTCAAGATTTATATGCTTATTTCGAGGCTATAGTTAGAAGACTCAGTAGCCGATTGGTACTGGAAACTGAATCGAATGCATCGGTACGGAGTTCGCATCTCAACGTGACTGAAAACTTTTTGTGAAGAAAAATGAAACTGAAAAATAAAAAATGCTATGCAATAGCTTTACCGCGGCAGTCCCCGAGTGCCACACGTCTTTTTTGTTTTTATGTGTATATAACTTCTCTCAACGTGAGCCGATACCGATTTTTTAGTCTGAAATATTTTGCTTTCTAATTAGTCCCATTTAAATTTGATCAAGATCTGATCAGTAGTTCTTGAAATATCGTCAATAATGCCTATTTTGTGGTCTACTTTGACGATGTTCTCATTTAACCGACTTCAAAAGTTACCTCATAACTTCTTTCCTTGTAAGCCGATTTTGATGATTATATTTTTATTTGAAAGCTGGTGCTTTTCATGTAGTCCCATTGAAATTGTATCAAGACTTGATCTCTTGTTTTTGACTTATAGTCAATAATGCGTGTTTAATACATTAAATATGATCAAGGTTCCGAAGATAAAGCGGTGAAGTCAATTTTTTTAAACTTTGCTTGCGTTTCAATCATACTATTTATCCTGATTGTAGTCTTCTTCTCTAATATATGAAAATCTCGGGTTAAGCTAGCATTTAACCGCTATCTCACCTGATGGAAACTAACGATGCGGCCGAAGATGGGATATGCTTGTGTAGAAGATACCTATTATATTTGAGTGGATGGTTTTTTGATGCTCTTGACTCTATGGATTGTGTCCCTTGATGTGATACTGCTCTGTACTGAAAGTGCATAGCATAATTTTGATATTTTCGCATTAGTAAAGGATACATGATCATTCCAGTTCTGATGTGAGAGATAAGACGTGTTTACTTCTTTCACCGCAATGCCTATTTTTTGTATGTTTAATAGTAGTGGTTTTGATTTTTAGCTTTTAAATTGGATCAGTTTTATTTTATTTAAGTTTCTTTCAGGTTTTTACACTCCAGCCATTCCAAAATTATTTGTAAGCTTTTGTTAATTTTATCATCAAATTCTGTTTGAGTAATTTTATCTTGTGAGAAAAATATTGTAGCATAATCCGTACACATTAGCAGTTGTGTTCAGTAACTAACAGTAATTCATTGACATAAATCAAAAATAGTAGTGGACCCAGAATACTGCCTTGGGGTATCCTAGTTTTAATATTCTCATACATTGACTGAACGTGTTCAACTGTTTTTGTTTGTCTGCTATAGAAGTCAGTTACAGTGGTCAATCCACATCCTCCTGTTTTTAAGAGAAATACTAATTAGGTTTAAGGCAGGTCCCCTTATTCCTACCGTTTCCAATTTAAGAAGCAGTTTATCGTGAATGACGCAGTCGAATGTTTTTGTCATGTCTATGAAAAGGGCTATTCCTTTCTTTTTATTGTTGGCTTCTCCCCAGACTTGTTTCAGAATTTTGAAATCCAAACTTGATCCTTATAAAACACTAGCCGTCCCCCGCGGCTTCGCCCGCTATTATCAAGTTAAAAAGTAGCCTATGTGTTAATCCTAGGTATAATCTATGTACATTCCAAATTTCATCCAAATCCGTTCAGCCATTAAAGCGTGAAGAGGGAACAAACATACTTACACACTTACACACAAACTTTCGGATTTATAATATTAGTAGGATAGCCTATAATACTCAGGGATAGTCTCGCTACCAAGTAGTGTAAGAATTTTGAGACTCGGATCAGTAGTACCTTTTACAAACAAACAAATTTCACCTCTTTATAATCCTACTAATCCTACTAATATTATAAATCCGGAAGTTTGTGTGTAATTGTGTAAGTGTGTAAGTATGTTTGTTCCCTCTTCACGCTTTAACGGCTGGACGGATTTGGATGAAATTTGGAATGTACATAGATTATACCTAGGATTAACACATAGGCTACTTTTTAACTTGATACTAGCGAGCGAAGCCGCGGGGCACGGCTAGTATTAATATAAGTATACCTAATGTTTTAAAACTGATATATAGAAAAAGGAATCTATTAAGGATTCGAACAAAGCGAGCTCTAATTTTTTATAATATCGTAATATTGTAGCTACTGAATCTTCCATGCGTTATTATCACTTTATTTAAGTAAAATTTTATTAAAAAACTATTTAATGTGAAATAATGTTACATCTAATATATAAAATTCTCGTGTCACAGTTTTCGTTGCCATACTCCTCCGAAACGGCTTGACCGATTTTGATGAAATTTTTTGTGCTTATCCGGTATCTATGAGAATCGGCCAACATCTATTTTTCATCATCATCATCATCATCATCACTTTTCATCATTATTAACGCGGGTGAAACCGCGGGGCGCAGCTAGTCTAATATATAAAATTCTCGTGTCACAGTTTTCGTTCCCATACTCCTCCGAAACGGCTTGACCGATTTTGATGAAATTTTTTGTGCTTATCCGGTATCTATGAGAATCGGCCAACATCTATTTTTCATCATCATCATCATCATCACTTTTCATCATTATCAACGCGGGTGAAACCGCGGGGCGCAGCTAGTCTTATATATAAAATTCTCGTGTCACAGTTTTCGTTGCCATACTCCTCCGAAACGGTTTGACCGATTTTGATGAAATTTTTTGTGCTTATCCGGTATCTATGAGAATCGGCCAACATCTATTTTTCATCATCATCATCATCATCACTTTTCATCATTATCAACGCGGGTGAAACCGCGGGGCGCAGCTAGTATGCTATAAAGTTTCAACAAAAATAATACTTAACCGATATTATTATACAAATGTCATGCATAATATTCTACCGGGGCTACTCTTATATCATATTGACATAATAAAAATAATCTCATGTACATACTTTTTTAAGCAGACCGTATATTTACCGCCGTATTCATGTAAAAAGTTTGAATGCATGACTTTGACTGCGTCAAAATACTATTCCGAGTTTACGACATCGGCCATGCAAAATTTTCGTTAAACCTAAAAAAATACTAATAATGCTAAAGTCCATCCGTTCTCTCCATTACGATGCTATTTTGACAAAACCAAAACGTTATGAGTGGAAAAAGTAAAGATCCGATCAGCGAGGATGACTGCGGTTGCTATGCCGAGTCGCAGACCAAGAAATCATGTCCGCCGATATGCAACGTGACGCACCCCCTGGTGAGTAGTGAGGTGAGCTCTGGTCAAGCCGCGCTCGCCCGCATGCTCCCCCGCTAACCACGTCGTTCGGTTTCAGCGTTACTACGAGTTCACGCAGGAGGAGATCAAGGTTCTGGAAGAATGCGACAAGGAAAGCTTCTACTTCCGCTGCCTGCCTTTCAGCACGCTGTTCGCGACCGCCACCTACGCTGCAATTAAATACGGTGAGTCCCTCCCGTTCCGCTGGGGAGGCCCGCCCGCGCCTCGCCGCGCCCTCGCTCGACTGTCGGGCCTCGGAAGGGATGCCATGAAAATTTTCATAGAAGTAAGATACGGTCTCGTAACTGAACGAAAGCGATATTGTTTTTATTAGATAAAGTGACGTTCGTATTAAATTAAAATGAAGTGACGTTCCTGCCGACGCCGACAGCTTACTTCTATGGATGTTTTCTTTTAGGGCTCCTGCATAGGTCGCCGCACTGGGGCGTGGTGCCCAAGGTGGCGACGGCAGCGCTGGTGGGCCACGTGGCGGGGCGGGTGTCCTACATCGAGATCTGCGAGCGCAAGCTGCGTAAGAAGCTGCCCGCCAGCTCCTTCCTGGGAGCGGTGATGCGCAAGCACTATGCGACCAACAATCCGCCCGACCCCAAAAAGAGATAGTTTGATGCGCCTACCATTGATGTTCCTGTCTTCGAGTGTCTCATGCTATTCTGTGTACGTACGACTGTTATGTTTATTTTTTACACAATTTGTGCAAGCAACCAATGTCGGTAGTTGTTCCATTGTTACTATGAGTGAGTTAATGTTTTTTTAAGTTTTTGCGATGGTTTTTTATGCAATTAAATAACGCTTAAAGGATATAATCGCGTAGGCATATTTCATATTATTTATATGTCTGACGTTGCGAAGACTGCAGCGTCTTGACTTGTGTAAAATATACGTGCATGATTTAAATCGTTAAAATTGTTAATGAAATAACTTCACATAAAACTTTACACTGGCACAGAGGCCAGCTTTACACTGGAACAGAGGCCAGTTGAAACTTTTAATAAACAAGGAGATTAAATCACAGCGACTATAATTATACATATCTATATATACCTATTGAACAAGCATTGCACAAATAATTGAGGCGACCGCGACCGCGTAATTGCCTAATTACGCGATATTGGTATCAAATAACATCTCGTTTGCAACTCGGGATGAGGGGGTCATATTAGTGTGGAATAATTATATAGTGGTCCATCGACAAAATCGATCATGTTACGGCTGACAATTTCATTAGGTGGCCAACCACATCGGGCCTACCCCACAGGACTGCAATACCTTTGATTATAAGGTATATAATCAAAGTGCAATACCTAACTATCGCAAACATAATAAATCCCTAACACGTAAGTACCAGTTTATCTATCGAGTGAGCCCTGATACAATGAGAGCAGCTGGTACACCCGCAGGTCAGGTGGTGGAGACCGGGAGGAGCTCGAAAAGAAAATCATTTTCGAGATTTCGAATAACAGCTTAAACATCACTGATAAGCCAGAGGCGTCAAATCAAAAAATACGTAATAATCTACGTGGATTATAAACAAACATTCTTTCACACTCACAGCCCAACACTAAGTTCGATGACTTGTGTCGTGGATGCCGGAAACATTCACATTATATGTTAATAGCTACTATATGTAGGAAGTTATATGATGCACTAGTATTACCTACGACTACTAGTTGAGTATTACGTAATTATTATTATAAAATCTAGTTACATATTACGAGGCGTCATAGAAGAACTCCAGCATAAGCCCTAAGCGCTTAAAACTCGCGTTCGCCATGCGAGAGGATAAAGAGGTAGTGTGTTCGGAATTTAGAATTCGTTAATAACATAACACTTGTGTTGCGTTGTCAATGTGTACATTTGATTGAAAATAAAAGTATAAAGAATAAACATTTTATTCAATTTTGGGTGAACAATAATAATCTACTAGAACTTTTAGTCTAGTTTTGGAGCAAAAGCAAAAATAATGTATTTCGAGTTGATTTTGCCTACACTCATGCTTGTTCACGATCTATTGACTTTTTTTTTTATTTTTGCTCCTCAATATAATAATATGTGCATTTAGCCAGTGTCAAGATGAAATATCGTTGGTGTTAAGTAATAAATATTTCTGAAGTTCAATAAGTAGGTAGTTCATACTAGTCACCAGTCACAGTCAAAGTCAACTGAAAGTCATGGTCCAGTCAAGTCAGTAGTAGGTAAAGTAATAAATTTTGATCTAGAACTTCTTTTAGACTTGACACATGAACCGTAAATTCCACATGAACCGATTTTTTTTTGTTTGAAAGCTGTTGCTTTCATGCAACATGTGCCATTGTCCCATTTAAATTTATTTAATTAAATTCAAATTTTTTCAATTTGATTTTTCAATTAAATTTAGATGTTAAGATCTGATCAGTAGTTTTAGAGTTATCGTCAATAACGTGTGCTTAATACATTCAATCTGATCAAGGTTCCGAAGATAAATCGGTAAAGTCGGTATTTTTTAAGCTTTGCTCGCGTTTTATTATTAGTAAAATGTTTGCTAATTGCGTGAGAGCGTGGTCTAGGTTTAACTACCTTCCAAACTAAGATAGGGTTGGATTCATAGAAGCCATGATAAGAATAATTGTGTTTAGTCTAAGAAACTGTAACAATACGGTTTGCATTTTTGCTTTGGCGTAGGTATATTACAAACTCATTTTTTAATCTAGTTTTAATGAAAAAAAACTAATATCCATTAATTATTTTGGTGAATTCTAGTTGCATTTACTTAAATTAAAGGTTTTTCACCCACTATTACCGATATCATGTATGATTTGACCTTCACTCATGCATGTTCACAAATTATTAACCGTTAATAATCCATCTTTTTTTCATTCGACAACATTTTCTTTTTGATTTACTTATCTATTTGCATTTAGCCAGTATCAAATAATAAATAAAATATTTCAAGTAGGCATTACATATTTCGTAAGATAACTATACACTTATCACGTTAAAATTTAAGTGAAGGAGTCGAAAGTTAAGTCAAGCTCTAGAAAAGTGATAGAAACATTACTAGAATTTCTATTGGAGTTTCGGAGCGAAAGCGAAAATTACGTTTAGAAATATAGAAATAGAAAAATGAAATTGTATAAACTGTGTACAGGGTTCTTACTAATAATACAAATGCAAATACGAATCAATCGTTTTGCCCATTTCGGGTATAGAAAGTAGTAAAAAACAAATTTTTTGTTAATAAAAAGATGAAATACACATCAATCAAAATACTAAGATTTAGGTACTATTACAACGACTATTACAGTATTAATTTGTGTTTTAATATACATTTGATATTAACCACTCTTTTAGGCACCTTTTAAATTTATCCACTTCCAAAAGCTTTAAATGTAAGTATGGGGAGATGGTTTATTATAACGCCACTTATATATGATCTTTTATGGTTATCTTAATATTAACTTTGGATTACACAAATTTATTCCGTAAGCTACTAGCACGATTTGACTTAATGTTAATTAATTAATAATTAATTAACATTAACATTAATTTGACTTATTTGACATAATTAAACACAAGCAAAGCTTAAAAAAACCGATTTCACCGCTATATTTTTGGTATCAGATTAGATGAATTAAATACGAACTATTGAGGACAACTCAAAAACTACTGATTCGATCTTGATCAACTTTTAATGGGACCACATTGTCATGGGAAGATCCAGCTTTCAAACATTAAAAATTATCAAAATCGTTTCACCCAGAGAAATAGTTATACCTACGATATAATATATATATAAAAGTAGTAATGAGGTATAAAAAGAATTTATGAGGTTTTGAATACTACACTCAAAAAAACAAAACAGGCGAATATAGCAAATCTTCCTTTTTTAAAGTCGGTTGAAAATGAATGCTTATTATTTTTGATAACGACAATATAGGATCTGTTTATTCATATAAAAGTATCAATGGTTTATAAATAAAGAAAATACAGATTTAACTAAACTACTAACCTAATACAAAAAGTCATTGGTCGGCAGTGTGCCCAAAATGCTGGCTGCGTTACCTCGTTGCACAGCGAGACTTAATTGCTGTGCAAAATACAAACCGGCATTTTGGTCACGTGTCGACTCTTTCAGTCTCCCAGCCAAATCTTTATAAATCTCAAGTGCACCTGGTCCCCATGGACCAAGAGTTTCTACTCCGAAAGGCACAAATATGTATCCTCTGTCGAGGCTTGAGTATTTTCGCCGTTTCGAAGTTTCAGCTGCGGTAGCAGCGCCACTTGCCTGCTGCGATGTCCGGCTATTTTCAGCCTCGCGATTCATCCCATCATTAAACGTTTAGAGTCAAAATTTAATGTATGGTATTTAGATGATGGAACCCTGGGAGGTGACGCTAAAACCGTATTCGAGGACTTGACTAATATTATTTCTGAATTTAAAACTATTGGTTTAGAACTAAATTTTTCAAAATGTGAATTATATTTGTCTGAGTCATGTAACGCACAACGCGATATTGTCGATTTGTTCAATACTGTTGCTCCAAACATTAAAATTATTCACAATAGTTCTCTGCGCCTCCTAGGTTCTCCTATCCTTGACGAATCTATTCCAGATTTTGTCGAGGAGAAGATACAAAATTTCCAAAGTGTTTCGGACAGACTTGTGAAAATTAATTCACACATGGCCTACACAATTATAAAATACTGTTTATTCGTACCAAAATTTACGTATACTCTGCGGTGTTGTCAACTATGGAATCACCCTAACCTTCTACAAAAGTTAGATAACATCGTTAGAGATACACTCACTTCCATTTTTAATATTTCTCTGGATGATCGTGCGTGGTGTCAGGCTTCCCTACCAATTCGGTTGGGTGGTCTTGGTATCCGGAAAATTTCAAGCGTGTCTTTGCCGGCTTTCTTATCCTCAGTTAAAAGCACACAAAATTTAGCAACAACAATTTTGACACCAAGCTTAGTTATTTCTGATGTGTCGTATTGGACTGAGGCTATCGACGCCTGGAAATTAGCCTGCCCTGACAGTAGTCTGCCTAAACACCCATCTTCTCAGAGACAGTGGGATAAGCCGCTTTGTGAGTTGGAATGGAAAAAACATTTAGAAACATCCAGTAGCCCCACAGAGCGTGCTCGTCTTCTAGCTGTGTCTCGTTGGGAATCGGGTGTTTGGTTGCAGGCTCTGCCTTCAAATAATTTAGGGACACTGCTTGATAATAACACATTCCGTGTAGCAATGTCACTGCGCGTCGGTGCTCCTTGCGTTGTTCCACACCGATGCTCATGTGGAGAAAAAGTAGATCGCTTAGGCCTCCATGGGCTTTCTTGTGTCAGAAGTGCTGGTCGTATAGCTCGCCACAGTGCTTTGAATGACGTCATCCGTCGGGCATTTGGGAGTGCGAATATCGCAGCAATTTTAGAGCCTAGTGGCCTTATGCAACGACGGTAAACGACCCGATGGAATGACACTCATTCCTTGGAAGATGGGTCGACCCTTAGTGTGGGACGCTACTTGTGTCGACACTTTGGCGCCGTCTCATCTTCCAACAACATCGCAGCAGGCAAGTGGCGCTGTTACCGCAGCTGAAACTTCGAAACGGCGAAAATACTCAAGCCTCGACAGAGGATATATATTTACGACAATATAATTTTCCAAGTTAACTTTGTATGATTTGCCTACAATCGTGCACGTTTAAAAACTTTTAACGGTTAATCCAACATTATTTACAAATTAACTGTAAGACAAGTAAATATTATTTTCCTTATTCTTACGGATGAAGATTTCTGCAGCTGTTGTTATAACCGTTTTAAATGTCATTTTTATTGTCATATGTCAGATTTTGTATCAAATTCTGTCATTGTCAATTGTCTGTCATTAAAATATCAACCAAAGAAGTATCCCCGAAAAGTGAAAAATATTTGATATCTTTGTTAGTTTTCTGTAAATGTAGTTTTAATTTAGTGGACAATGAATGATCCAAATGCATTTGGATACCAGGCGAGCCCCGGTGCGCCGTCGGGACCGAGCAGAGGCTTCCCGGGCGGTCCGAACGCAATGGTAAGGTAATGGGGTTATGTACCGGAGTCAGCGGCTGCAGCGGATGTTTGTGCCGCGGGTTATCATGAGATGTTGATGTCTTGTAGGCGCAGTACAAATTTTCGGCGGAGGAGATGCGCGTGCTGCAAGATTGCAATCGGGAGAGCTTCTTCCAGCGCTCGGTGCCTATCGGCACGGTGTTCGGTCTCGGGACCTTCGCCGCCGTACAGCGAGGTCAGTCATCCCGTCCCGCACCCTGCTCTCGCAATCATTACATTTGTTTTAATAATATTGCGATTTTGTTCTTTGGTTTGGTGGCTATTCCCCACCTTGCTTTGCTCAGCTATTTGCGAATTTATCCTCACACTGCCTAGCAAAATATTTGGTTTAACAACTGTGTATGTCCCTTAATTGAAATGAACTCATGATGGTCCATTTCATTCTTGGTGCTGGAGCTCTCATTGGGACCAGCCTTGTGCAGGTTGATCCACCCTGTACGAGGCAAAGCAACTTCTCCTGGAATTATGAACTGAATCAATGTATTTTAAATCATTTCAGGGTTCCTCAAGCCTAACCAGAGGTTTGGTGCGTTCCCAAAGATGTCCCTCGCTGTTGCGGTAGGCTACTTCATAGGCAAACTGTCATACCAGCAGGCTTGTGCTGACAAGCTGATGGCATTGCCGGGCTCCTACATTGGCCAACTGCTGCGAGACAGACGTGATGGGAAGATTGGAGGGTTGGTGACCTACTGATTTACCTACACTCAATTCCATTATTTAGTTAACAATTTGTTACTTTTAAGAAAGTAAAACAAATGATAGATATAGTACAAAATAATTAAATTCATTAAGTTTTGTACAAGTAAATAATTCTCATTAAGCTAAAGAAAATAGAAAAAATGGAGTTCAAACAAAATAGAAATTCCAGTAGCATTTGCAACTCACTCTTGAACCTTGAATTTATTATTTACTAACATTCTCAAAATGTTTAAATCTTTCTTTTATAAAATATTTATAAATCTAAATTTTTAACAAATTTGTAAAGGTTTTCCTCTTATTATTTTAGATAATATTGTACAATTTAATTCTGGGTTTTTTACAACATTGTATAAATATTTTTAATTGGACATGACCACTAGGGTTGATGAGGATTCTGCATCCTCTTCCTCATAATCCAGGAGTTCCTAAGTTTTCGGAGATCCACATCGTTGATTCTTTGTTTTTTAAGGAATTTATGTGGAAGTATATTCACATTAAGACATATCATCCACCCTCACAACGAGCGGAGTATAAAATAAAGAATGAACTATTAAAAAGAAATGTAAAGATTTGGCTCCTCATCCTCTTCTTCACAACCATTGCCTCATCAACCCTAATGACCACCCTCAAACAGACTTGTGCAGCGAGCAACAAAACTTCTAACAATATCTTATTTCTACAATTTATGAAACCTGCATCATATTTATGCCATGAAGAAGAAAGTAAAGTCATCTCGGGGATACCAGCTTCAAATTATAATAGGTCATCATTTCCTCAGTGACTGAGTTGTATTTGTAAACATTTGACCACTATCTCATCTGATAGTAAATGATGATGTGAATAAGTCAGTTCACAATTGGAATGTGCTACCTGAACAAGTTTACTGCAACATATGTAAACTCTATATATACAACATAAATTGTCTGGGAACTCCTTTAAAAACAAACTTGTCAACTGCTTACAAAAAAAATATCCTTAATAGGAAAAAAATTATATAAATTTATACATTTGACACTACCAACTAATATATTATATGCCATAACATAACATACAACACATGGTAAGTAAAGATGTGATTGATGATAAAGCATATTTGCCTAGAAGTAATGGGAGTATTGAAGTACCTACAAGTTATTATTGTACTTGATTTTATTTATATAGCATTAGCCATGCTAGGCAGAACTATAGTGATAAATTTGGAAAGGAAAAATTATCGCTTGAGGCGGGATTTGAACCCGCGGCCATAGGGTCTCATGCCCTATTGCTCTAACCGCTGAGCTACTCAACACAACGTTGAGCTAACTGCAATGTTAGACTCGTTGGCCGTAGAAGTTTCTATAAACTGTTTCGGTAGATGACGTCACACGTCCCCGTAAGACGTTAATAATAAGGAAAGGTTAATTTGGTCGCTTCAGGCGGGGCTTGAGTAGCTCAGCGGTTAGAGCAATAGGGCATGAGACCCTATGGCCGCGGGTTCAAATCCCGCCTCAAGCGATAATTTTTCCTTTCCAAATTTATCACTATTATTGTACTTATCGGGAAAATGACATTTTACAATTTTGTATGATTTGCCTACTCTCATGCACGTTTGCGAACTATTAATGGTTAAATTAACTATTGGAAGTGTGGATTACCACCAATATAACACATTAACACTTGAAGAATTACAAGTTGTTACACGGTAATGTTTTCAGTTCTGGGACATAGTGTTTGTGTATGTTTGAGCGCATGTGTTGTGAGCAGGGACCAGACGCGAGTGGGCGCGGGGGCGGGCGGGGCGGCGGGCGCGAGCGGCATGCTGGGCGCCGTGGCGTCGGACATCTACTCGGACGCGGGCCCGGGCTCCAGCCTCGACCTCGACACCGACCGCCCCGCCTTCACCGACGACTCCTACCGACCCGACAACGAAAGTCAGTATACCAAACCTCTACATGTACTACTGTCTCACGGCAATATTTTGTTTATAAGTTGTTGATACAAAAAGGGTACATATTGTGATATAATGTGTTATTTTATTAAAACATTAACATATACCCGTTCACACTCACAGGCCCACACTAAGTCCAGTTCACTAAAATCAAGTCACGCTAAGTTGCATGAAACACACACCTAAGCCTGACACAAATTTCTCTTTAAGAGAAAAGATACAACCAGGATTCGATCCCCATACTCGCTGTTTAAAAAGTGAATGTGCGGTGAAAGGGCAGTTCATGTTTTGTTACACATGCATTGTTGATTAAATTTAAAATTATTATTTTTTATTTTGGGCATTGTACTTACATACTCTTATATATTCAATATTATATAATTTTATGCATAGGTGCAATGGCTATGTTAGAAGATAAAGATAAAACAAACTAAAACGCATTCACGCTCACAGTCCCACACTAAGTTGAAAGACTTGTATCGTGGGTGCCGGAAACATTCACATCACACACACATTACACCCAGAACCAGAAGCACAAATATCCCTTGGGAAGGAATTTGTGCTCCTGCCGGGAATCGAACCCAGGGCCCACGGCGCAGAGGACGGACACCTGTCCACTGCGCCAACTGGGCCGTTAGATAATTTCCTTCTTGCATATTCATTGGAAGTTAGTATACCTCATTGGTGGCGCGGATTTATGCAAACTGACCTACTCGTAGTTGCTGAAATAGCGTTGAACAAGGTGGACTGTTTAAATTACAAATTATTGAAATAACAATGTTCTTGCCTGGTTGGCTCAGTGAACTGATACTCTTGTAAATTGTTTGTGTAATAAATTGTTGATTTAATTGAGCAGTTGTTGAAGTAGCATATAATAATAATGAGTCATTTATTTCAGTTAACCATATCCATAACTATATTCTACAATGATTAAATAAAAATACTATAGTACAATGCACTTGAAAATTAGGAACTAGGAATACAAATTAAACATTACAAATGCAAACAAAGAAATGCTGAGTCAGCTTTGGTTCTCGTTCAACACACAAATTAAACGCTTAAATAGTGGACACCTGAATCTCTCTTGCGGACTGCGTAGTGTTGAACATGCTTGAGAGTTGACATGTTGGTTTGAATAGTTAGTTAGTAGTCCGATGCAGGGTAACAGAGTGTGAGGTGTCGGCAGGTCGCGGCGGCGCGGGCGGCGGCGGCGCGGACGCGGCGGTAACGCGGCCTACGCTCTCGTACGAAGAGCTGCGGCGCCGCAACCGCGGCGAGCACGCCGACGCCAAGCAGGACCCATACAGGTGACGCCCTGCCACCCCACGAACACTACACGCATTACATTCTACACGATCGATCATCTGTTCAACATTGCTTCCTTACAATAAACGCCTTCCCACTCACAGCTCCGCACTAAGTTCGATGACCTGTGTCGTGGATGCCTGAAACACTACCATCACACACATAATCACTGCCAGAACCAGAAACATAGATTTTCCTCGGGGAGAAATTTTTGTTCCCGCCGGGAATCTTACTCAAATCTCAATACTGTATGAACACATACTTAGAATGGTCTCTTCGATCCCTTAAGAAAGTTTTATACTCTCTACATTGAAGTCATTTTTGTTTACGGATTATTTATTGCCACTAAGCCCGTCTTGTGGAAATGCTTTCAAAGATGACATATTAAAACAAATATTATCTTACTGAAGTAACATTACCTATACTTTAATTTTAAATTGGCTTTTTTTTTCAAGTACCTCGTCGTAATATTTTTGTTTCTTTTCAAAATCATACAGAAATCGATTCTAAAAACTTAATTGCTTTCCTTTATAATAATGTCGTCAGATTTGCTGAGTTCTAAAAACAGTTAATATTTCCAAAAAAATTTGACGAACTAAACATTGATACCGAGATAGCCATAAATTTGCTAATCTACCAATTAAACATCAACTTTCATGAGCCCGTATGAATAGACAATTTTAATTGATGTAATTGCACAATACACTCACAATGCAGTTACAAATCATAAAAAAACATATAAATGTCCCAAGGCGACGCGCACAGAATTCTTAATAATTGTTTTTTTTAATTATGGGTGTCACTGAACTTCATGCGAGGGAAATCATGTCTCCACATATAAAAAAGCAACAAGACCTGTTCTACTTTGCTTACTTATTAACTAGCAGGTAGCATTGGTATCTCGGTCTATCTTATAGATCACCTTTTAACAGGGTTAAGCAATGTTCAATGGGTGTTGTTTATAAGGAAAGTTAGATTAATATTACCATTCTCTAAAGTTCAAGATAGGCATATTAGGTCTTAATCGCTAGTAATCAAACAAAAGTCCGGTACCTCCGCTTTCCTTACCGCAAAACAACATTGAGATCAACGATGCATGGTTAGACTGTTGTGAATAAGTGTTGTCAAATGCAAACATTTGACCGAAGCGAAAAATAGATGCACTGCACGTATTGACTTTAGAATAGCGGTAGGAGTCGGTTTAAATTCGTCTCGAATTCGTCCTATTTCATAAAAAATACCCACCAAAACATTGCAAGTGAAGCAATTGTTTTGACACATGAGAGAAATTCATCCTTTCAAGTGATTTTCTCATTATAAATGGATAGCTAACAGTTTTGCGTTTTTCAATTAATATGAGGCATTTCAACATTCATTCCATATACCAATTAGCCATAGATATGACACGCACGCTATTTGTTTTGTAGTGGCAGGACTCTTTGGCAGCGTCAGCAGAGTACCACACCATTGGTAGACATTGGTAACGCGCGCAGTGCCTTCTCGCGCGGTGTTTGAACTATTATCTTTAGGTGGCACTGAACTTCAGTGGTCAAGCTATATCTTTGGCCGCAACATCGCTTTCCATTAGGTGATATAGGGGTCGAATGCTTGCCTATCGAGCATTAAAAAAGCGCAACGCTTACCCATTAAACGCTCAGGCTAAGGACGAGATCGTCTAGACTCAATGATTTAATAAAATAGGAGTATTTAATAAACCACCTGAGACTTCAGATTTGATTTGCGTTTCTTAAAAGATAAAAACCTTATAACCCTAATATATCACTTCTTTGTCTGTCTGTCTATCCGTCAGTCGGATTCCTTTGTTGAATGATCTAGTATGGAACCCTCGGGCCTCGGTGTGCGAGCCGCACGTGGCCGGTTAATTTTTAGTTATGAATATACTATAGTATGTATACTACATCAACCGGTTTAACTATGCTCACGTTGTTTCCGTGATGAGTGTATACATATATACTAAATATATATTCTAGAATGCTGAAAAAAAGTATTTAGTAAGGGCGAAACCGTGGGACATGGCTAATAATATCAATTAAAAACAAGTCATTTTAAAAATATTTGCCTCTATTTAAAATAGTATCCTTAATTTTAGTATGGTAATCCTCAGGGCTACATCTGTACAAGTAGCTTGTTACACCACAGTAGCGCCATGCATGACAGTTAAGTTTCTTCTTATTGCGTTTGTCACCAGGTAATTGACACCGAGAAGTTCCTATTGAGTGTTAATTGGAAAAAGATGCGAGGCGGCCGACTGCGGACTGGCACGGTGCCGAAGCCGACGATGGAATAATGCCAATGTAAAACGTTGTCTTTACGATGTAGCACAGCTTTCTGGTTACGAACTTCGGTAGTCCTTTATGGTTAGGTGCCCCCAATTGTCGACCGCAGCAGCGACTAGTATCGATCCATCGCAGACAAATAAATCATCGCCGTGGTCTATTTAGTGCTGTTATGTATCGACATCGAAATTTTTCTAAGTGGTTGAAGCAGTAGTAAAGTTGCAATAAGATCGCTTTGTTTGGATTGTTGCAGCCTTGCAAAGGACGCGCTGTGTAAAATGACCTGTGTAGGTGTAGACTGTAGACTGCCTGTATTGGAATTTAAAGCCGTCGTTTATCTAACGTGATCTTAAGTGTTAGGTACTTCATTTACAGTAGGTACAACGTGTTCAAGCAAATGGATACATTCTTGCAACGTTCAAGCGAATGGATACATTCTTGCAAAATTCTTATGTCTTAAGTAATAAGTGGCGGGAGAGATAGTTGACACGTACGGCGTTAATGAATTTCATCGAAATGCGCCACACTACGTCTAAAAGGGGTTTTCTTTGATTTTCCAAATAGTCTCGGGCATTTTACATGCTCTTTTGGATGCAAACTGAGTAAAAAACAGCCGGGGGGTAGAGAAATATGAAAACATACTTCCCTCCCGCCATTTGCTACTCAATAGTGGAAAAAGACGTGTCGCTGGGATTCTTTAGTTCCGGTCAGGGAAGACTGGTCGGGTTTCGTTCCGAGCAGGAGGCGTGGGAGTAGAGGCGCCTATCGTGTTGTCCTGCGAGTAGAGAAGTGCGTGCAACCGAGCGTGTTGTTGCAGAGTGGAGGCGGGCAGCCGACGCGCGCCGCCGCCGCCGCCGCCGGTCGCGCCGCGCCCGCCCGCTACCAACCGCTATGGCGACGCGTTGGATTAGTCGCGCCGCAGCTGTCTCACGCCTGGGTCGCGCCGCCGCGGCTTCCATCGCGGTCCAACCCAATACTTCGCAGTAATTAAATAACACCGCTGCTGGACAACGCGGCGGCCGCACACCGCTACCCTTACCCTCGTAGTTATACTTTTATTATCGATTGAATAAAGTTATTATTTATAATGTCTGGTGTTTTGTTGTATGCTTTCCTGTAACTACTTAGTTTATGCTGCGGTGTGGGTCACGAATTTGATGATTAAACGAAGTTTACGCAACAAAAAAAAGTACTGTAGCGCATAAGCAAAGCTTGAACCAAACCTTGATCAGATTTAATGTATTTAACACGCATTATTGACTATAATTCAAAATCTTGAGATCTTGATCAAATTTCATTGAGACCACATGAAAAGCACCAGCTTTCAAATAAAAAAATAATCAATAAAATCGACTCACAACGAAAGAAGTTATGAAGTGACTTGAAATCGGTTAAACGAGAACATCGTCATAGTAGTCCACAAAATAGGCATTATTGACGATATTTCTATAACTACTGATCAGATCTTGATCAAATTTAAAAGGGACCAATTAGAAAGCAACATCTTTCAAATTTTCGAAATCGGCTCACGTGGAAAGGTTATGAGGTAACACACACAAAAAGT
The DNA here is from genome assembly GCA_948107665.1 of Lomographa bimaculata. Taxonomy (NCBI): domain Eukaryota; kingdom Metazoa; phylum Arthropoda; class Insecta; order Lepidoptera; family Geometridae; genus Lomographa; species Lomographa bimaculata. The sequence goes on along the minus strand of OX403584.1, from coordinate 27,101,041 downwards.
ACCTCCTCCTTTTTTATTTCTGAATTCTAGTTTTAAAACATTGTACCATGAGAATGTGCCACTGATTCTGTTTTCTTACTTTATATGCAGACTATAGGTATAGGGGTTAATGATGCACCTTCTTTTAGTTGTGCGCCTCAAGAGCGAAAAGCGCCGCCCGCGTCTCGCGCGAAAACGGAAGTTTCGCGCCTTCACAACTTTACTCAAAAGGTCGCACCGCCGCCGCCGTGGCAGTCACAAGTAATGCGTAACCATCGAGATTATAAGTGTACATAGATTCATAATACGTGCCTAAATGCTACTTTATAAGTAATACACTGAAATATGAATTTATCTCCAACTGCTTCAGTTACCAGAAGCAATGAAGAAGTAGCTGGTACTTCGTAAGTATATAATTACCTACCTACATACCACAAAAGAGGAGTATACATTATACGAATCCAATACATTAGGTACCTACTTGTATATTAACACTAGAGCTGAACCGAAATCCTCTAGTGATGTTTTTCAAATGTATGACAAGATTTATAGACCAACAATTAACGAGACAAAACAATAGACCTACCCTATTGTTTTGTCTCGTTAATTGTTGGTCTATAAATCTTATATGAAAAACACGTAGATAGAAACCGACGATACCTTGAATTACCGATGACGATGAATAAGAATAATAAGTACCGTCCTATGTTCTTTTCTAAGGCATATGTTGATTAACTAACTAAATCTAAAGAATTTAGTCATCAGAATCGATCCGGCGATTTAGTCGTGATATAAAAAACTGACTTAGATTTATACATCGATGTAATGTGATAGTGTTATTAGATTATTGTTTAATTCGATTTGATGAGATATAATATAAATTTTGCGATGTTCTTTCCAGCGAAGAAGACCCGCCCGCGACTATGAAGGACAAGTTGTCGTCGTTCTTCGTAGCACATTGGCGCGGATGCGTTATTTTCCTGACACCAATCGTTCTGATCGCCCTATTAGCGCCGTTCCCACCCGCGGTAACACTGCATTATCATTATTGTTTGAGTAATCAAGTGTACACACATAATGTAACAACAAGATATCTATCATTATAACAATTATTATTATATTATGTACCCGTTCCAAACGAAATTTTACCTGTCTCAGTAATATAATAGGTACACAAGCTAAAATCACCTCGCACCATTTCGTCCCCTTTTCTTGTCGTTTTTTTCGATGTGCCATTTTTCCTTTCTAAACTAAAACCCAGCTGAGTTATTTAAAATTGCTTTCATTGTACTAGCACGAGTAGCACAGAATTAATACAATACCTACATGTAAATACCTACTGACCTACTACCTACAGCTCGGCTTAGGAACTCGATAGAATTAAATATCAAAGAATTTCTTGATTATTGTCAATTTAGTTATTAAATGTTTGCCTATCACAGATAAGAAAAATATAAAAAAAGTATAGATGTTGAAATGTAGAACCGACTATTAAAAGTAGTTAAAACTTAAAAATATTGCAAACTATGCTTCTTTTCTAAAAAGTTAAACTGTTTTTACATACCTACGTAGTAATTTTAAACAAATAAATCGATCTGTTACACTAACTTTCGAATTAATAGTTTCTTGATTGTGTGAAAAATAAAGCATAATTATTGTAATTGTAGCAATACAAATGGTGTGCGTACACTCTCATTATAATGGCGGTATTCTGGGTGACTGAGTGCATCCCACTAGCGATCACGTCGTTCCTGCCGATTATTATATTCCCTCTCGTGGGAGTGATGAGTACCGCTCTGTGCTGCTCTTTCTATATGAATGTAAGTACCTACCCAAGTCTTAGCGAAATAGATAGATATATAGATAGATAACGCTTTATTGCCACACCTTACATAAATCACTTACAATATTTTTAAAAAACTTAATTTATAGTGTACAATCGGCGGTCTTATAATAATCTTAAATAGACAATCATTCAGAAAAAACAAAGCAGTAGGCCTCAGGATGGAACTCGGCGTTCAAATATCGTGCATTTTTATTGTAACCCACTCGTTCGCATTATCATAGTATAATCATATAATGGCATTATACAAGTCTGTTAACAACGTTTAGAATAATCAAATGAAAACTAAAATAGTGGTAATGAAAATAAACATTATATCCTTAATTATTTATTTATTATAGTCACAGTTATTTTATTCATAAACCTTGATTTATATTATAATGGATTTATTAAAAAAATATAAACTAATTATCTATTGATAATTTGTTTAGGTATATTCTAAGTGTAGGTATCTAATTTTCTATTCTAATGCTAATGAATCCAGGCTCTCTTTTGCTGATAATAGAGGCACTCTTAGAAGACTTGGAAAAGAAACCTCAATTTATCAAAGGTCTTCTCGAGAGTCTGGGTTCGAACCCCCATCCCTGGACGTATAAGCCGAGTGTTCTTCGTCTATTCTCCGCCGAAATCTTTCGCCAAGTGTCCGGAGCGTAACGTGCAACAGATAACAACCGTATGCTATAAAATTTATCTGATCCAGTCACGGCAACAAACCAATGTAACAAGTATTTTCATAATTTAATCTGTACAGGATACGATCGCCATGTTCTTGGGCAGTCTGATGTTGGCGTATGCTGTGGAACAGTCAGCACTTCACAAACGACTTTCCTTGTGTGCGATTAGGACGATTGGCTATTCACATGCGAAGTAAGATATTTGCACTGGTTTTTAATACTTTATACGTGTTGTATAATTAGATAACCAAACAGAGCTGTGAAATGTTGAGGTGAGCACAGAGGATAGTATACCTATTGACGACGGAATAGGTACCTACTATTAGTGGTTGTTGCGGATGTAAATCCGCTTGGCCGGTAATAATATGGTATAACATATCCGAAAAAAAACATAAGATTCTCATATCGATATTTGCATATCACTATTATGACCAAGAGTGTGAAGTATTGATATAGTAAATCCTATAACAGTTTATTCCTACACTTGAAGCAAATAAATGAATTTCATTTAATTTCATATCTCTGGCGTATGTGATAATCAACGTTTTGTTTCATAGTTGATATATTCAAGTGCATATATCCATTCCACTGTGTGGATTGATAATAGATGGCAAAGACGGTGTCCAATCAAAAATATAGGAGAAAGTTGTTCGCCTGACGGTAGGCGCATGAGGTGCCATCCGCACGTGGCACCTGAGACTTTCTTAGACAAAGCCCTCGTAGCAAGGACAGCCTCGGGTAGAGTATATTCATTTCTATGATGACAATCCCCTCTTCTAAGAAAGCCTCAAAATATACATTTGTAGTAATATCAACCAGCGATGCTGTTAAGCGGTTGTTCTGCAAAGTAATAGCACCTTATTATCAGAGTATTTTCTGGCAAAGTCGTCCGCAGCAAGGATTATTTCTCACCCAAGACACCTGTCATTAGTAGCCCCTGCATGAGGGTGTAATCCAATTTGTCACGATTTCAGACTACTGTTCGCAATGTCATATACGACGATGTTCGTTTCAATGTGGATAACGAACACTGCCGCGACTACGATGATGTTACCGATTAATTTTGGAATCTTACGGGTTTTTGAAAATGTAAGTTCTCACAATCTTAACACGTCCCGACGCTGTAACAGTTATGAAGAATTGATTTGGATAAAACACTATGCATACCTCCGTGTCAAAATCGCAATATATGTACGGTAGATACTGTTTTAATATAATTGTGATTTTAAATGACTGACGTTATTTTATATTCTTCAGCAAAACCTGCTCAACGTATACGACACGGACGTGCACGGTGATATGGTTGCGTCTGATCTATCTACGTGTTATTTCTGTGCTGCCACATTTTCTGCAACTATAGGTGAGGCTGAACACAAAACTACTTATCGTCGACACCAATATTGCGTGGATTATAAACATAACATAAACGCGTTCACACAAACAGCCCCACACTAAGTACGAAGACTTCTGTCGACAATAACACCTTGAACCAGAAACATATTTCCTTGGGGAGAAATCTTGTGTTCCCCCGGGAATCGAACTGAAAGCTTAGAATACATACGCGAAGCCATCTTCGCTAGCTAGCAATTCAGTATTAACTATGTCCTTCATCATTGTTATCATCATCCTGTATCTGCAGGGTACTAGGCTGCTCTCCCTTGTGCCCTTATCTCAGTTTTGCGCTGATAGTGTTCAGGTCGTTTCTGCGATCGCTAGTATGCCGTCGGGCAGCTGGTTTTCCAACCCAACGAATCGATTGCTCTGTATCCGCTCAGTTATTACGTACTCTAAGTATAACTCTATGACATGTATTACAACGTTGTTCGTATTTTACCATTCGGGTCTCTTTAACATATTACTACCATGAATAATAATGATTAAAATTAACAAAGATTAAAATAACAACTAACTAATATGTTTAATTTGTCAGGTGGAATTGGTACATTAGTTGGGACAGCTACTAATCTAGCCTTCAAAGGACTATTTATAAAGTGAGTATCATACATCATTAGAATATTGTTCTTCTTATTAATCCGTAAATTTGCCGTCTTCGGTGCCTATAGTTACTCGTTCATACCTTTATTACATTATAGATTTAAGCCGGTATAAGGTCTGTATCTGAGGGCTCCACACTGCACTCCATTTAATATAATAATATAAATGTAAAACCTCTTACCCCCTTGTACAATTATTTTGTAGTTTTGGTAAACTCATTGCAGAACTCTACTTATGTTTACTGGATTGTATTTGTACATATTTTTTAATTATCAAAATATTTTCTATTTTCATTAGGATGTATCCAGACGCTCCTGAGTACTTATCATTTCCCAAATTCTCTGCATTTTCGGTCCCCTACATGCTACTGATGCAAACGGCTATGTATGTCAACATGCTGATCGTATACTTCGGTTATTTAAGGTACGGTTCCGAAAACACAAATTCTGCTAAGCGTATACTGCGTATACCTTTAATTCAATGTCACGGGAATAGACGATGACGGTACATATTTTATCTCAAATTCATGTCTCAAATACACCTATGCAACAGCTGCGTCTCACAGAGTTTATGTGTCGCGAGTTTAGTCTTTGGTCGCAAGGCTGTGAATTTTAAGTTAAATGCGTAATTATTATAATTTACGTACTTACGACTTCTTAGTAATAGGACTTTTGTCATGAAACAAAACTTTTTCTCAGGCCTAATAGTGAAGCTGCTAAGAAAGCGCATATATCTGAAGAAGGAGCAGAAGCTGCGAAATTAGAGGTCAATAGACAGTGGGTAGAACTTGGCAAAATCAGTTTTTGGGAAATAGTAAGAATCGTTTTCATTATACTATTACACGGCTCATAGGTAATGTATGTTCCACATCACTTTATGTAGTACATACATAGGTAATGTATGGACTACAAAATACTCCTCGCGTCAAGTAAATTTATACATATTGAAAAAATATTTTGTATGAGTAGGACAGGCCGCCTGTGCGACGTAAACCTTTCTTGAAAATATGTGTCTCTTCGGGAGCCCCGTTCGTTGACCAACTCGTGAGGCTTAGCTGTGTAATATTTATGGATACCTAGCACTCTTACCGGCACTTGACCGCACTATAGATCCTACGGTAATGAAGAACAGACTAATAATACTATGTTTCTATTACAGATGGTAATTATTTTGTTCGGCAGTGCAATAATACTATTCTTTTGTAGAGCTCCTCAAATATTTTTTGGGTGGGGTGATGCGATTGCTGCCTATTTTGAGATACAAAACCCAATGTTGTAAGTTTGGTTTGATAAGTAACATAACTAATTGATATGCCTACCCCATTATTCACAATAGATAAAAAGTTGATCGAAAAATATTTACTGCCTGCGGGTGATGTTGATAGCGCGTTTGATTGCGATCTTGTAGAGCAGCAGTGTCGGTAAAAGTCGGTCTTTTATCTTTTAATGAATGAATACTATAAATATTTCGATAGGTTAATCCATAAGATGAAAGCTGTGTTACTTGTATGGCTATTACCATAATTTATTCGTTTCAGCGTGAAAGACTCGTCAGCGGTAATGTTGATAACCTTCTTAATGCTGCTTCTGCCAGCTAATTTGAACTTCTTCAATCATTTTAAAAGGAAAAGTAAGTAAACAGATTTAGTGGACTGAATTTGTAATCTTAATGCAATTTAGTTACTGTAATCAATAGTTAGTTTCCTATACATGGACCTTTAGACATTTACAGATACCTCAACACCTACGAGTATTAATAAGTCTAGCATTACTTGTAATACATGTAATAACATTTGTTATAATCATTATTAAATATTAAAATAAGTTATAACTTATATGTATACATGTACGACATACATACATATGTATGCCGTGTAGGTAACTTGTATAGATTTCTTTAGTTTTAGTTTAGTTTTAGGAAATATAGACAATTGGCCCATACATATAGGTACTTTTAATTACTGATTGGTATTTAACATAGATAAGATTGAATCTAGATATAGCGGTATACGATACCCATCGATATAGGAAAAAACCTACGGTTTATGATACCTACGTACTAGGAACGAAATAGTACCTTACTATGTTAAAAGAATACGTACAGGGGGCCTACCAGCATTATTAATTGCGGTTCAGTTCAAGACAAATACGGTGTTCCGGCAGTTATCCTTGAGAGCCTGCGTATTCCAGGTCTAGTGTGTTTACCAGCTTCGATCACATCGTCACTTACCATCAGGTGAGAGAGTGGTCAAACACTAGCCTGTCACAAATAAAAAAAAAAAAAAAACTTCGAATGAACCATTTTCTAAATTCGTACCATGATGTCCTGAAATCAGTCCATTTTACGTTGTTCCCTAAGCAGCGCTGCTAACAGTCTGATTACGATTAGTTGCTGGTAGGCCTCCAGCTCAGGACAGAAAATAAATAAAGAAGGAGGTCATAATAATTTGCAGTGAGTAGTACAAACTGAGGGTTTATAAAATGTAATGCGTACCAATTGTTTCCAGATGACGCGATACCTGAGCAAACGATCCCAGCTGTCCTAAATTGGAAGGAAATGAATGATATCATGCCATACGGATTTATGTTTCTTTTGGGTAAGCTGTACCTGTAGCTGTGGAAATGTAGAACTACTGTCTTATCTATTAGAAACATCAATAATAAACAACATACAACATTCTGGGTAGCATAGGAATGTAATTACCAAGCGTAATGCTTACCATTGAGCGAGCGACTTGCTCGTTTTTTTCACACAATTAACATAAAAAACGGTTACCGATTATAAATACCTATATGTCAGGGAGTAATTAAGTAAACCATAATAGCCATAATAGTTAAAGTAAGCACCTAGATAATTTGGCTGTAGATAATTAGTTCTTAAAAATAGTAAAACTACACAATTGCATTTTAGTGCATCTTTGTATGCATCTTCACTATCTATTAGGTGAGATAGTGGCAAATGCATGCCTATCGAGCATAAAAAAGAGCCTCAATTTAAGAACAAGCCATTCTAGGCCTAGCGTGTACCATCATCACACGTTATCAGATGAGCTAATGGTCAAACGATATCCTTTCGGAGATATTACAAATAATATGGCGAGGTAGGAAGTGCTTCTTCCGCGATGGTCCAGCTAGGTCTACAATAGACTTGCAGTGACAGCTAGTTTATTTTTCAGTAAATTCCCGGATCAGGATTTTTTGTTTTTATAACAGGGTACTAGGTAAATTTTTCATACTCGTCTGGCAAGCCAGGAGAAAATGCCCTACTCTTAAATAAAATAAATAGATATTAACAATTGAAACTCACAGTCCTTCACTTAGTTAAAAGACATAGGGAAATTGTGCTCGAGCCGCTTATCAAACCCGGGACCCACGGGCGCAGAGAGTAGAGATCTGCCCCGCTGCGCCAACTGGGACGTCACACTACTCATGATTTAATCTTTATGTTACCTCACGCAGGCGGAGGCTTCGCCCTGTCAGAGGCGGCGAAGGAGGAGTACTCGAACCTGAACGGCAAGCTCGGGCTCATGTTGAAGAACCTACAGTACTTCCCTAACCACGCCATCATTTTCTTCATAATTATTTTCACAGTTTTTATTACTAACTTTGCTTCTAACGTTGCGGTCGCCAATGTGATTGTTCCAATTGTTATGCAAATGGTAGGTAGATACATGTTTATGCCTACATACATACTGCTATTTGCCTTTTTACTTAATTGCAGATTACATATTATCACATTCACATTCACAGCACCACTCTTAAGTTAGAAGATTCTCGTGGGCGCCGAAAACATTCACGTCACTCGCACAATCACAACCAGAACCAGAATCACAATTTACCAAGGGGAGATAACTTGAGTTCTCACCGGGAATCGAACCCGATACTCAGAAGGCAGAAACACTACAAGGATCTAAAATCTCCCGCGAGAATCCAAACTATTGATAGCAGTTCGTATAACAGTACCATCTCACTAATAAGTATTTTAAGTTTGTTTTCTCTTCACGCTGTAACGGCTAAACGAATTTCTATTAAATTTGGAATGTATATAGTTCGTATATAGCTTAAAGTAGGATTAACACGTAGGTTAGTTTTTAATTTAATGAAACAAAACCACGTGACACGGTTCTGGCAGTCACTATCAGGCAAACTGCGGCGTAGTGCCACATAGGCCCTGCCGCGCCCTAGGCCGACCTAGGCGACACTAATATTAGACAGAATAAACTAATAGCTATAAAGTTTAGGTATGTGCGCCAAAACCAGAGGATTTATTTATTTATTTTATTTACACTTTCACACTCACAGCTCCACACTAAGTTTCATGACATGTGGCGTGGGTGCCGGAAACATTCACATCTGCACACAATCACAACCAGAACCTGAAACACGAATTTTCCTTGGGGAGAAAATTTGTGCTCCCACCGGAAATCGAACCCGAAATTTAAAATCGTTTATTCACATGGACCCCAAAGAGGTACCTACTCATGAAAGTTAATGACTCTACTGCCAGATTCTAACTCGATACCCTTAGAATGCGAACGGGCAGTTCACTAGTGTTCTGATCTCCCTGTTTGTCTTCCAGGCGAAGGAGATCAACAAGCACCCGCTGTGGTACAACATCGCCGCCGGGTTCTGCGCCTCCTACTGTTTCTGCTTGCCCGTCGGCACGCCCGGGAATCTCGTGGTACAAGGCGCTGCTAATATACCCACTGGGAAAATGGTGAGCGCTTTTACTTAACTACTAATTATTATCTTATCTGTGCTTCTACTAATACCATCACGACCGAGTTGGCGCAGGGGGCAGATCTCTACCTTCTGCACCGTGGGTCCTGGGTTCAATTCAGGGCTATAGCACAATTTTCCTTCTCAAGGGACATTTGTGCTTTTGGTTCTTGGTGTGATTGTGATGTAAATATTTCAGTTTGAGCTTGGTATGGGGCTGTGAGTGTGAAAGCGTTTATTTAGTTAATCCCGTTATCTTCCTTGACGACCCAGTTGGCGCAGTAGACAGGTGCCCGCCCTCTGCGCCATGGGTCCTGGGTTCGTTTTCCGGCAGGAGCACAAATTCCTTCCCAAGGGATATTTGTGCTTCTGGTTCTGGGTGTAATGTGTGTGTGATGTGAATGTTCCCAGCACCCACGATACAAGTCTTTGAACTTAGTGTGGGGCTGTGAGTGTGAATGCGTTTGTTTGTTTGTTTGTTTGTTTGTTCCTACCAGTATTGGTAATAACGGTGTTTGTTGAAATAAAGAGCTACATCATTATGTGCGTGATCACCTTGTGTTCCTACCCAGTCTGTGTTTATCGTAATTACAAAAATTACATAATACAAGTGTAGTTAGATAGCGAATTGTGAAACGGTATATTCTTGGCTCCTTTCTCAGGGCAAGAGAAGGTATGGATGTCTGAAGACACCCTTACCTTCCCATGATGAACGTAATTAGATATTCCTCTGTCTACAGACTTTTAAGAAGTACATTTTAATTGGTTACAGATCAAAGCAGGGACAGGAGTGACTGTCTCTGCTATATTTCTGACCTGGATCGTCATGTGTTTCTGGGCTCCTGTAATTTGGCCGGAGTTGCACGAGCAGTGGAAAAACTAATTGTTATGGGTGGTTGCGTCCGTCGCTCTCGTATTATTATACACAATATAAAGCACACCTATTAAAAATCAAATGTTAAAACATAACTGTGTTTTCTCTATTTAACTAACCGTTGGCTAAGTCGGGTGCGTCTTCCATCGGGTACCGGGTTCGATTACCGATAGAAATACAAGTTTTCTCCCAAGGGAAATTTTGTTTCTGGTTCTGGGTGTGATGTGAACGTTTTCGGCATTAACACCTCCAGTTCGCTCGAAGAGATTCGCTTTCGCTTCATCCGTACGCGAAGGAGTGGACCTCATCGACCGCGTCTATTTCCTAAACGGTATAATCAGGGATTATTCTAAAAAAAAATGAGCTCGATATTTTCTAGGCGGGCATGCAACGTCTTCGGCCGCGTTATCACTTTCCATAGGTGAGAAGGTGGTTGCCTCTAGCTATCATAAAAAATGTATCTATAGATACAAACACTTGTTCCAACTTAAATAGACTTAATCGCATGTAATGAAACAAAATTGTGTCCAAAATAATCTTTGTTTTTATTTATTAAAAAGTAAAAGTCATCAACAAATTATAAAAAAACATATATTCTTATTTAAAGAATTAACGTATTTATAAAGATATCTAATAAAATCCGAGTTTATAACTCAAAAAACGAAAAGCTAACAAAATTAACAAGTTATTATTAAAATAAACCCTGGTAACCAATTCATAAAAATACATATAAAAAAAATGTGTACATTTAAAAATTAACATGAAATTAAAAATGTTTTATTAAAATAAGTTATCACTCAATATAATATTTTGAGACGTGTATAATGTTCAGAAGTACATAATATCATACAGAAATATTATCAGTTCTATACATAGATTTGCTGAAGTGGATTTAAATACGTTGCAGTTACCTTATCACTTATTACAATATAGTTACTAAGATAAAACACCAAGAATGAAACTTGTTACACCCGGACGGGTGCGGTGAAGAGTACCCACGTTGACGTCACACAGCACAACAACTACATATATCTGTTTATGGAGATGAAAACAATGACTGACAACAACAGGACTTGGTATAGCTGTGCGGATTTTATATAAATATATGGCTTATTTTATTTGGAATATTGATATATCTATATAATATAGATTGCAGGTAATTATCCAATCCGCATCTCATGTCAAACTATATTAAATGGCGATAAACATTTCAATTTAACACACTTCACTAAACCTTTTAAGATAGAATCGAAAAAACTTGTATTGGGCAGTTTCGGTAGATAGGTAACTATTAAAGTAATATGCATGAAATTTTGCTTATAAACTTAAACGCTTTCACACTCACAGCCCCAGACTATCTTTGAAGACTCGTGTCTCGTGGGTGCCGGCAACATTCATATCACACACTCAATTACACATATCATATCACCCGAAATAGAAACACGAATCTATTTGTAAATTTGTGTTGTTATTATTTTTCTTAACGTAAAATTTTTTTTTTTATTCAAAATGCCCATTTATATCCTTACGAAAAATACACTTATATACTAAAATAGAAAAATCCGAACATCGGTTCACATGTTCATTACAATTGTAATATTGAAGTTATACTTATTTTGGCGCGTTTGGGAAAAATTATGGGAGTGAATTTTAGTTAATAATTAAATAGAAAGCGAGACCATCCATTTGGTTCGTAATTGTCTCTCAAACTTCCGTGAAAACTGATAATTAACTATATTCAAGGTCATTTAATGTTTTTTTTCACAAACAATGAGTACTGGCACACGGGATAATATTTTTAGTTATTTTATTATTCTAATTAAGTATAACTTCTTCCTGCGTACATAAGTATATACACACGTTTTTTTACCGCTATGTTTTATTGTCTGTGGTATCTCCCTAAAATAATTATATCAAATCTATCAAAAGTTTAAATAGGGAGATTGTATAGAGCCTCCCGAGAGGATATATATAATTTTGTAAAATTCGTTCGAGTAGAAGCGCTACCGGGCGGCGCTAGGGACGTCGCCGTCCGCGCGTCATCACAGACATAACGCAAGCATATTAACTTTCAGTACTCGACCACTCTGCACACTCTCACGCCTGACGCGATCCTAAGTCGTTACATTCATTCAAAACCGGGAGCGAATTAGCTAAAAATTTTAGAGGTGTTAGGAGGCGACGGGCGGGAGGAGCGGAGCGGCGGAGGAGGCGTTCAGGGCAGAGGCCACGGCAGCCCGGAGAAGTTGACGGGCCCGCCGAGGCCGGCGTCGGCCTCCAGCAGCGACATGATGACCGCCATGGCGGCCTCGCCGTTCCCGTCGAGCGCGAGCGGCGGCGACACGGAGGGCGAGCCGTCCCCCTCCCCCTCCCCCTCTTCCTCGACGCGAGCGCCCGGCGAGCTGCCGCCCGCCGCCGACAGCGGCACGTTATTACGTACGTGGAGAGAGATGTCGCCACAAGCCATGTTGTCGAGCACGGCCTGGAATGCACACATGTCAAACTATACACGGTATCACCATAGTGGCATTATCTAAGTGAACATATTGGAATTAGATTGTTTTGTTCAGTGTTGGCCTTACAAATGTCTATAGTCGGTAAGGCCCCACGGCGCGGCAGTGGCCAGCCACAAAAATATTTTATGGTTTATGGTGATAATAACGAGAAGAAAGCTTAAGAATTATCACTCGACTACTAGTACTAAATGGACTGAGTCAACTACATATTCTGGGTGGTTATAAAGTATACAACCGCACCATAACCGCACGTATTATATATTTGAAACATTGTATTTTGGAACTTTTTTAGATGATATTTGTTTATTTTTATATATTTGTGACTACATATATGACCTACACATATTTTTAAACGAACAACCTAGCCTAGCCTACTCCCGTAGAATTGAGACGAATCCGATGATACCCTGCACGTTACAACGAGTTCGTTCATTTGGACACCATGAGGGGAACATACGAAAATACATAGATACATATATACGATGCTAAAACCATAACCCTCCTTTTTGCCTTGCAGTAATTGGTTATTAAAGTAAACTTAAAGAAAACTAAATACTTAATCGTTAAATTATTTCAATAGTTGAAATTAGACAAGACGCTTCTTAGATGTCTGAGGGCTTCTGATGACACTTTTTAACCTTATAGCGAACGTTTTCTATTTGAATTTAGTAAATAGAAAAATGTATTTCTTTGTAATTTCGTTGCTTTCAAATTGATACCAGTCACAATAGAGATGGTTAATAGAAGGTCTGATCTCTACTGGACAAAAGTAGTGGTATACGATCTGCAAAAAGAACATGTTCCTACGTCAAGCACCACACGGAGTTCTGGCAGCTATCCTTGAGTCAGTTATATTCTAGAGTAATGTTGCTTGCCGAGCACACAGTATGGATGTAGTAATGAACTAACGAATTATCTAATAGTAGTTATAATAACTCACGACTAAGTCCAGTCCGGCGACGCTAGCTGCGTCCCGCGCTGTGGTGACTATACTCATTGTTTAGGGAAAACTTAAGCTATCTCAACGGTACCTCTCCTTAATTTTTTTGTTTTCTCAATACTGAATAATGTTAGGAGCAAGCTATCTAATTATTACACACCTACCTAAAAAATATGATATTATGCAAAGTGCAACTTAGTATCGTTTTTCTATCCTCCTTTAAGCCAATTTTAGGATTTAATTAATTTTACTCAGCAGAAATGCTAACATATTGGTAACATCCGATACTTAGTCAACATTTTAATATATTTCTTACTTTTCGATAATGTTACAAAAATCCTTCAAGATGTAATAATCAGGTAATCAGGATAAAAAGCAATTAACTTAATTCCGGGATTTAAACGCGACCACCACCCTAATGATTATCCAAGTATTTGCCATAGTCTTGGAGGGAAAAGAGATTATGTTTCTATTTCAAATATGAGGAAGGTCATGCATTATGGGTGTTAATTTAAGAGGCTTTCTGTTATATCATAATTGTCTTCTAAATATCTTGAAATTGTCCTGTGAAAGAAAGATTAGCCATCCGTGGATGCCTAAAAATAAAGCTTTGCCATATCTTATTTGCAGCAATAATTTTCGAGCTTAGTATAATATCTGGTGCGTTTGATCTTACGCACGTCAAATGCATCAATGATTTTGTCAAGTTACGTGCAAAATGTGCACTCCTAATGACTGTGAAGGAAAACATCGTGGAGAAACCGGCACGTTGAAGAGTCACAACATTCGAGAACGTGTGCAATCCACCAAACCGCATACTGCCAGCGTGCAGCGTGGTGGATATGACATGGATACGACTACACGTGGACTCCAAAACACGGTCTCTTGAAATTACCTCCCTAATCATGTACCACATCATAAAGTGATCGAGTGTTGAGAGGGTACTCGCTGGCAACACTCGGTTAATAGATTATTGTCAAACGTAGATGTGTACGACTGGTGAATAATAGCACTATTTGTAGTGAGTATGAAAGTACTATACTAGGAGAACATTAAAAACTTGCAGAGCCACAAACAAAGAAAACGAAACAACTGTGAAAGTGATCTACGCCGTCAAAACCTAAGATTTACTGCGGGTTTGCCGCGAAAGTGTGCGCTTTCTTGGAGCGTGATTGATTAGTTACCAACATGCAATGGGGTAGTATGTGATTGTTTCGTAGGGGGCACCCGAGGACTGTAGGTACCTCTGTGTTGATGAACTCGACGTTGTCGAAGAGGTCGGACGGCAGTTCGGGCGAGGAGAGGTCGTTGGAGGCGCGGCGCAGCGCCTCCTCGGCGATGGCGCTGCCGATCTTGTGCGACTCCACCTGCGCGTCGATCAGCCGCTGCACCTCCGCGTCGCCCTCTGCAACACGCGCGCTCACTGCCACTATATCCACCAATATAGGTACCCTCAGACGTGGTTGCCGCGAAAGTTGATAAATGCCGTTGTTGACTTGAAATTATTTTCTACCGACTTCACAAAAAAGGAGGAGGGACGCATAACCACGTGAACCCATTTAGAAAAAAAAATTTTTTTTAGTTGTTGCTTTCCATTTGGTCCCATTTAAATTTGATCAAGATCTGATCAGTAGTTCTTGATATATCGTCGTAGCGTGTTTAGTACACCTAATCTGATCAAAGTTCCAAAGATAAAGCGGTGAAGTCGGTTTTTTTTAAGCTTTGCTTGCGTTTAATTATCTAAAACTTGTGATTATTCGAGTGTTAATGTGCAGTAATAGTGGATTGGTAAACCGTTAATACTAACTGATTGCAAGTCATACAAATTTGAAAAACGCGATTTTCGCTATCGCTCCAAAACTACATTAGAAGTTCTAGTAAAGTTTCTACCAAATTATTAGGACATGACTTGACTATGACTGAACCTTGACTCTTACTTGACTTTGACTGTGACCTGTGACGAGGACTTTTATTATGAAATTTGCTTGAAATACTTTCTAACCTGACACTGTAACTTCGACAAGTTGCTTACTTAGAAAAAATATATTTCGACAAGTCATTGCTTCGACAGATCATATATTCGACAAAGAATAGTCCGACAAAACTAGCTTCGTCAACGCACACTTTAGAAAGACCACTACTTCGACAAACCCTGCTTCGACGTGCACTTGTTCGGCAAATAATTATTTCGTCAGAAACATACCTTCGACATAATTCTGCTCTGAAATCCAATGAAACTAGAGATGAAGACTAGAAATTAACAATATGATAGTGGGAAAACCCCTATAATCGCTATTATATAAACTATCAAAGATAAACTAAAAGACATGTCCCGCTATTGTTAGCCGAGTGAGTTCAGACTCGTTGCCGCGTTGCTTCGGTAACAATAAGTGTTTACTGACTTTGTTGTTCGAGATCCACGAAGGTGAGCGTATCCTCTTCAGCGGCGGGAGTCTGGCCCTCAGAGATTAACGTATTCTGCGCCACCAGGCTCTCGATGTCCTTGGTCCACGGGTTCCTGGACACCAGAATGGACACTGCTTGCAAATAATGTTATAGTCTGGCAAAGCTAACTCTGCAGTCATTTAACAAATAAACGCATTCACACTCACGACCCCACACTAAGTTCCAAGACTTGTATCGTGGGTGCCGGAAACATTCACATCACACACACATTACTCTCAGAACTAGAAGCACACATATCTTTTGAGAAGGAATTTGTGCTCCTGCCGGGAATCGAACCCAGGACCCACGGCGCTAAGGGCGGAGATCTGTCCACTGTGCGAAATGGGTCAATTAAAAAAAAAAAAAATTGTATATGGCAGTACTGTGCATAATAAAAGATACTTATTATTTTATATTTGAAAACTGTTAAACAATCAAAATATTATAAAATGGTGTTGGTAAATTAATCAATGATTTGTTTAGGTACCAATGCTATCAAATTAGAAAACAAGCGCAGTACGGTAGCTAACAAACGCATGTGTTCATCATCATCATCATCAGCCTGTATTCGTCCACTGCTGGACGTAGGCCTCTCCCAATGCACGCCACTGAGCTCGAGCTTCAGCTCTTCTCTTCCAATCGCTGCCAGCCACTTTACGTATGTCGTCGCTCCACCTATCCAGAGGGCGTCCTCTTTTGCCGAGACGCGGTCTCTACTCTAGTCGTCTACCCCATCGGTTATCAGTTCTAAACATTGCTGTTTTGGGGCGATTAGTGACACCTTTCGTTTTTTGATAAGTTGATAGCTACTTAGCATTCGAAACAGCATCTCTCGCTCACCACTTTTTATTGGTTTAACCATGCTTTCTTTAATTCGAAAGATAAAAACACAACGAGAACCTTTTGACTGTTGATGTACCACAAAAGTGACAGCTAATGACATAAAAATCTGATTGCCATAGACAAGATTTTAAATCAGATTTAAAATCATTGCAGAGTTAGCGTTGTCAGGTCTATTAGTTGTCTACCTAAGATTAAAAGTTGCATTCAATTTGTGAAGTAAATAAAAAATCCTATAACGACCGATAATGTTGCTGGCACCCACGATACAGGCATATAAATGTTTGTTGTTGTTGTTAGTACGAGCAATAACAGTTTCACGAGTTCGTTCGGAATGGAATGCAACGGTATTTTTGCGCAACGTTATTGATCGTGTGGAACAAGATTTGTTAACCAACTTTGTTATGAAGTAAATGTTCAACAACTTGGTAAATTTCACTTGGGCAACAATGTTTAAGTTTCGGCGTTTTGTCCGAAGGATTTGCTGTTAGTTGAAAATAATATGCATATATAAAAAGAGAGGGTTAAGAAAAATAATAATTGTGAAAATGTTATTAAGGAATATGTATTATTATTATATCTTTTATATTAAATTCTACAATTTGGTTTTCCGCATATGCGCAGTGTTTTAAAATAGAATATTTATTATAGGCTCGAAAAAGTCACTCATGAAAGTTAATGACTAAAATCAGATCAATTCACGAAATACAGTCTCTTTTGCTAGTTTAGACCAGTCTTGATATTTTCTTTGGCTTTAATCTGTCGAGATTTCAGATTGAGACGCATAAAGTCCTCTCATAGGCTCTATAGTACATTTTGTTTGTATTTTGTATTCTTTATTGTTATATTTATTTTCTAAAGCTCATGCGTGTACCTATACGATTATAAATTGTTGTTACAATTAGTTGGTGAACCATTAAAACTAAATAGATAACTAGGTTGCACGAAACATTAAAGATAATAATCATACAAGGCAAGGCTGGTACTTTGCATATTTTCATAGTTTGATGAATTACGGAATCTTACTGTGGGGATCTGCTGCCGCAAAAGAGGGCGGTTCGTGACATCTAGGGGTCCGCGCGAATCTCTCAGGGAATTCTTTAAAGAAACAGGCATACTTACCATGCCTTCGCTTTGCATCTTTGAAAATATTATACATGTTTGCAAAAATATTGATTATTATAAACTAAGAAAAACGTGACTCCTCACATCTTAATACTATAAAATAAAAAGGTATAATATAAAGTTAACTTTCATGAGTGCCTCTTTGGGGCATAATAACGAACTGCTTTAAATAACTAATCAATTTATTGGTTTCTTTAAAACATAACAACAAATAAACTAAGATAAAATTGTATGGAAAACATAAAAATTATAGTATTTGTGGCAGACACAATAGTAACATGCGTTGTTAGTTTGTCTGTCGATCGCAACAACGTAGAGTACGTACCAGAACGGCTTAAATAACGTTTGCAGGCGCACGTGGGAGCCGTCCTTGCGGCGCGCGCAGTAGGGCGGCGTGTAGAGCGGCTTGCGGCGCGCCAGTGCCGCCTGGTGCGCGCGCGCCACGCCGCCCAGCGCCGCGTCCCCGCCGCCCGCGCCGCCGCCCCCGCCCCCGCCCTCGCCCTCGCCGCCGCCCGTCACGTACTCGTACAGCGACGTGCCCAGCAGCTCCTGCGGCAGGTAGCCCAGCACCGGCGTCACCCTGCCCCCGCCGCACACGACACAATGTTACTCCACGGGCGCGTTAGGCTAGCGCTAGCTTTGCGGGCCCCGAACGAAACGTTCCGGCACCCGCGATTACCGTAAAAAGTTTGTTCATCCTAGCTTCGATTTAAATCATAAAACATAAAAAAAGACAGAGAAGAGCAGGGGACTCTCATTCTATGGATTTGTTGGGCGAAGAGAACGAAAGTAATAAGTAATAAAAGAGGGTGCGGCGGAGAGACGCACTATAGAAGAAACTTTTGTATTACAGGAAAACATTTTAATTATTTATCCCAGCGTTTTTCCCCACCGCTTTAGTCCCACATAAAAATAGCCCTCCCATAAAAAGGTTCACCTCGAACAGTTTTAATTACCTCTGGTCCACAAAGGTATATTTCCCGTCTATGGCGTGGCGCGACACGAACTGCAGACGGCGCGTGGGCGGCGCGGGCGCGGGCGCGGTCGCGGCGGCGGGCGGGGGCGGGTAGGGCGCCGCCGCCGGCACGTAGTGCAGCACGCGGCCCACGGCCACCAGGCACGACATGTTGCCCGCCTCGTCATCGCCGCCGTCGCCCATGCCCTGCGCCATGTCCGCGCCGCCCTCCATCATCTCGGCCGGCACCCACGGCTTCAGGTAACCTGCCGGATACTCATATAATAACATCTCGCGCGCACAGGACCGCTTGCCGCGACTGAGCTCCGATCACTATTCACTTTAACCTGAAATCCGGCTCAAAGGACCATGAAAACGGAGCACACTCTCAATATTGAAACCAAACGAAAAGGGAAATCGTAAGTTTTGATAGAACGCAATAGGCACTTGTAAGTTTGTTGAGTATTACCTGTGCACTGCACGACACAATACTTTTTCTCGTTCTTCTTTCGCAGCCTGCCCCCGCTGGTTTCGCCCTCCTCTTTGACGTTCCCGGGCTGCGGGACCGAAGCCTTACACTTTATGCGGCAGAAGAAGGAACGGCGTGCACCCGGACACAAACGAGGCGCCCCCGCACCCACACCCGCCTTCACCGGCAACATAGCTGACGGAAAACAGACACAGTTTTGTAACAGTAAAGGTAACATCTCACTAAGACTGTTGATAATAAAATAAATGTTTCAAGAGCTGATACTGATGTCCTTCTTAACTAATACCTTAATATGTATTGTATACGCAACTGGCACGGTGGCTAGTAAGACTTGAACCAAATATAACTTGGTTAAACATGTATTGACTAATATAACACTTTATTATGCACAACTTTTAACATAGAACTTATTTTTATATACTGTATCAGAACGGGTGTATGTCAACAAAATCCATTATTGTTAAGTTTCGTTTCAAAAACAGTCAGATGCTAGAATTTTATCAGAATTCGGTTATATAGCAATAATATATCAGTGAGTAATTGTACAGACAACAGATAATGATTATATTTTCTATACAAATAATCTTGTTTCCTTATTATAAAGCGGGCCAAGTGGACTCTTCTCTGAAGTAGATATTAAGTTATTGAAAAAGATTATACCCTCCTCCTCCTCGTATTGTAAAAGCTTCATCGCGTATGTTATTAATAGCTAGGAGTAAAGTACTCTGAAGAACCCTTGTCTGAGGGAGGGCTATGCTAACTTTCGATACACTAATTAGAAATGAGAGGAAATATTTAGTCACGATGATAGTGCAATAAAGGTTGGTCAGGCTGGGAAGCGTAAACTGCATCCTTATCGTTACTAGTGTAGCGCCTGTTGGCATTAAGTAACTTGTATATAATTATGTAGAATAATTAGCTGGATAAAATCGAACTATGCACTGTAAAGATATGAAAGAGATTGTATTAAAAAAAAAAGATTGCTATAAAGTACAACATTTTTCACAAACAACAAACATAACAGATCTGGAACATACATAATCGTTTAAATTATTGGTTCAGTTCCGATGACAATGCATTATTATGGTAAGCATGACATGAATCGACATTCTGTATTCGCTCCAGTTATTTTTTATTCAAATTAGGCAAACTAGACGGTGGTAATACCGTCAAAAAAAAACTCTTCTACGGTCAGAAAGCACACAAGCGAAGTTTTTTACCGCATTTAATTTAATTATGACAGCTGGTTTTATGTTTTACCATGACACTATTGCTGCACGCAGGGTTGGGTTTCGTCTAGGGTGTTCCTCAATGGTAAGCAGCACACACATGTAATGTCGTTTACGCATGCAATTATGATAACCCATTCTAGACATTGCTAGTGCACTCATGGTTGGCTCATAAAAGTTTGTTTTTAATATAAATATGTTATTGACAATGGCGTGTATTTTAGTTATTTTTAGCTATCGGTTTAGGTATGACATCAATGGCGATTCGCTTATGCTTAATGCTGGCAACATTTCGTAGTTGGAGATTGTATATACAGGGTTGTTCAGTATCATCTTTAAATTAAGAATTTGCGGGTTGTCAAAGCTAACTAACCATGAAAAAATAACCTGTCTGGAGTTTCAGGCACGAATTCCGAGTAGCCCTATTCATTTTTAAAAGCTAATATAAAGTCACCTTATATATAATACAGACAGATGAGACTAACATTCACTATAAAACTTGGAACAATCAGAGTAACAAATATATAAAGTATATTTATATATTCTATCTACATAATAAGACAGCTAAACGACGTCAGCCAGCAAATTCGCATCGTGGCTTCCAAAATAGCGTAGACTACGTATCAATGTTTAAAACTACTAAATTATTAGTTACATTTCTTGGCGACTACCAACAAGTTCGGATTTATTACAAATGTTACTTTATTTTGCGTACCGAAGAATTCAGAGTGAATTATGTTATTGTATACTAGTGTTCGTAATTAGAGCTGCAACTCTACCATTTTCAAATCGTAAAGCGCAAATGTTTCCGACAGGCGAGCCTTGCGCCGGTAATATAAAACTATCGTATATAACAATCACAAGTGCAACGTTTAAGATCATTGTCGCGCAATACGAATATTGACTGATTTACAGTTTACATAATTAAAGGCAAGCAAAGCTTAAAAAACCGACTTTACCGCTTTATCTTCGGAACCTTGATCAGATTAGATGTACTAAACACGCATTATTGACGATATTTCAAGAACTACTGATCAGTTCTTGATAAATTTTAAATGGGACCATTAGAAAGTAACATCTTTCAAACTAAAAAAAATCAAAATTGGTTCACGTGCAACGAAGTAAAGAGGCAACAAGCACAAATTAAAAAAAAATGTCGACTTGAGTATATTATATATATATTATAGTATATTATAGTATATTATAGTACCTCCTCCTTTTTTGTGAAGTCGGTAGATAAGCTAGCGGTTCGCTAGCTCAATTTGGTAATGTGGCGACATCTAGGTTTATAAATCATGAACATAAAATTGTCGATTGATTTAGATATTACAATTTGTAAGTGATTTTATATTAACAGTTAGTTCATTGTTCTGAAACCATATTTAGTTGACAGGTCGCGCTCAAAGCGCGCTATTGGCTAGTGCTACTGATTCGTGATGACAGTTTCCAGATTATTGATGTTAATGATTTGCTTGCCTTTACGGCAGCCATGATTGGAACTTGGATGTCGTCGACGGACAGGAAGCAAGTCAATCTAGCCGCGTTTAAAATTGCCCCAATTTACTCGCATTTTCAATTATTAATTTTGCTATGATATGTAATGTTTTTATGAATGACATTTTGTTTTCGGAGATGTATAACAGAAAACAATCGATTAAAATTATAAGAAAATATGTCATATCATATTAGAAATAACTCAATGTACTAAACATTCAAAAAACCCGACTGCGTATAACGTGAACTTACTTTTTATGTAATCCCCTTTTAATTTCCTTCATTTTATGATATGAACGTATTAATACTATTTCGCGACACAAATCAGCCATTTTGAAAAAGGACCTATCTAAAGACACTTGGCTTTTTAACGTATATTATAACGATACATTAACCGTAGAAATCCATCCAATCGTTTGGGAGATACGAGGTAATAAAGAAATTTACAAATATACCAACATACAAGATACTTTCTTGGCAATCGGGTAAAAATAACATTTTTAAAGCAATAATTGAAATCCTTTTATGGATTTTCTAATAAAGTTCTGAGGTAATTAAGCGTGTTGGCAGCAATGGACTGGGGATCCTCTGTTCTAGTGTAGAATTCGCTATCTCTCATAGAATGTAGTTAAATGCTTATAACTTCTTTATTTTAAAAATGATTTTGTTTTCGCTCATTGGCTTTATGTGAGGTGGACTTTTATATGAAGCATTAAACATCAAACATCCCTATTGTTAACTGAAAGTAAAGGTGTAACATATCGTCAGTAAGAGGACTCACTCTTGGCGTCAATAAGGCGCTCGCGCGGACTGAGGTCCGACGAGGAGAGCTGCTCCTTCACCTTGGCCACGTCCTTCGGGTGTAGGATGTCGAATAGGCTCTGCCCGAGCAGCTCCGACTGCAACCGAACAAGGTCGCTATTATATTATAAATAGCACTTACAAGGTAATACTGAATTTCAGTGTCACTGGATAATATACAACAAATGGAATTGGTGGAAAAATACAACTTTATCTATAACATGGTCCCATACAATTTTTTATCAATATGGATCAAGGCAAAACCAATTTTTTTTTTCGTTTATGTTATAATTTAAAAGGGTTTTTATTTAGTTAATATCTTAGTCCAATGTAAGCATTCGATAGCACTAATTTATAATGAATAGGGACATGGTGGAACACATCGCTGTAAGTGTTGCGCACCTGCTGGTAGAGCAGCATGTCGGTGACGGAGGCGGAGACGTAGAGCAGGCGGCCGCGGTCGCAGCCCACGACCAGCAGCGCGGCGTGTCGCGCGGCGTGCAGCACGAGCGCGTTGAGGTCGCGCGGCGGCAGCAGCGCCGCGTGCGGCCGCGCCGCCAGCGGGCACGCCGACAGCGCGCCGCGGACCACGCGCATGTGCTGCACGGCCATGCGCAGCACCGACAGCTTGTCCAGCTTGCGCGCCATGGCGCCGCACATCGGCACCATCGCGCTCAGCTCCGCGATGTACGTGTTCATCTTGTCGCGCCGCCGCTTCTCGATCTCGCTGTGGTTCTGCCTGTAACGACACGCGGCGCTTCCACCATCATCGCCTTATTACGAGCCTGTTCTGTGGCACAATAATACGACACGAGACAACTTAATGCCTGATCATATATGCTATTTCAAAATATAACGTTCAAATTTATTAATATCTAGCCGTGTCCCCGCGGCTTCGCCCGCTATTATCAAATTAAAAAGTAGCCTATGTTTTAATCTTAGGTATAATTCCAAATTTCAAAATCCGTTCAGCCGTTAAAGGATCAAAAAGAAACAACACAAACTTTCAATATTAGTATTATCTCATCTGATGGATATCAATGACATTAATTTATTGCTGACTGGTAACAAAAAACGCATACTAAATGATAAAGTTATATAATATATTTTAGATACTTAGTCGTTTACTTTCAAAACTGATACAGATAATAGCTGAAGTCGATTACTTTTTGTCCGGGAGGGTGCGAGTGGAGCGTTTTTCTTGTTCGTCGTCATCGAAAGTGCTGGCAGTACCGCTGCAAAGCAAAACATTTACGGTTATCTACTTCACTTTACATCAGTACAGTACATGTCAGTTTGAGCACTAAGCACTAGGGCAACATAATGCCCGGCAGTGTCATCCGTCTCATTAAGAAAAAAATAATAGTAGATTGAATAGTTTAAAGAAGACTCCGATAATCCTTTAAATGCATACCATTTGTTGGTATGAACAACGGGTCATAATGGCCAAGCGGCAAGCCTCAGAGGACAACGAAGTTCACCCCATCCCGAGAGTAAGTGTTCATGTGTAAGATAAGGATACTCAGAGACATCTTCTAACTTCAAACGTGATTTCTGAATATGTAGCAAGAGCTTGTTGTTTCGTTCAATGCTTCGTTTGAAAAAAAATAAAAGAGAGATCACCTATGCAGCTCTCGATTAGAATTTAGAACATTAAAAAATCAGTGTAAAGAGATTTTAAATATTAATAATTAAACGCAAGCAAAGCTTAAAAAAAACCGACTTCACCGCTTTATCTTCGGAACCTTGATGAGATTTAATGTGTTAAACACGCATTATTGACTATAACTCAAAAACAAGAAATCAGATTTTGATCAAATTTCCACAAATGGGAAGAAAACCACATGAAAAGCACCAGCTTTCCAATAATCATTACAATCGGCTCACAATGAAAGAAGTTATGAGGTAAAATTTGAAGTCGGGTAAACGAGAACATCGTCAAAGTAGTCGACAAAATAGGCATTATTGACGATATTTCAAGAACTACTGATCAGATCTTGATCAAATTTAAATGGGACCAATTAGAAAGCAACATCATTCAAACTAAAAAAAAAAAATTATGATAATGATCGGCAATCCCACCTACAAAGTAAAACGTCTCCTATTCACTTAATATCTAATAATACAATCAATATTTACTTCCATCTATCTCTATCTGTACCTATCACGCTAGTCTATTATTTAACTAGTCTGCTAAGAGATCACTTTCGATCGTCCTCCGATATACCCATTTCGCGTTACTCAATACATTGATCACAATAAGGGCATATAATCCGCATGCAGTCGACCTTCGTCCACCCCTTCAGTGGCCCATCACTCCAAATCATTTAAAACCTACGACAGGTGGGCTATAATAATCTATGGAGGGTGATTATTCGACGCTCTATGTCTTGCAGATTTTACGCCGTCCTAGGGCTGCGGTATATTGGTTTCTATTTAATATAATATCACAATCCTCCGAAGCACGGGTAACTCAGTTGGAAATTCCTCTAAACAACCATTGCTGGGATGGCTGGCCCTTCATCCAAGCGCTGAATTTGCTTAATATTGCTAAACCAGCACAGCGTGAAAACCAGTAACATACAAGTTGTTTTTTAAAAAACACAGAATATATATTTTTTTTACTTTATAAAGTTTTTTTTAATCTCCTGGTGTAACTATCGCTTTTGAAACGTGGCAACCCTAGATACTAGTGGGACATATTACGTACCAACCCTTGAGCATCAATTTAGCAATCATTCTATTTGAAGAGTAAATGCGAAAAATCGGCGAACCCTAATTGAACCCTTTGGTCGCAGGTGGGCGATTTACGAATGGTTACTAGGCAACGGCACTGACGCTAATTGGCTCCTGCGTTATGGCACAGGACAGTCAATTAAGGCGATCCCCTACGTGAAACAGAAAAACGAGATAATAATGATGTTGTTGTTGTTAAAAAAAATTATATAAAAAAAAAAAAATGCCAGATGCCTGTCGTTCCTAGCGAGTGTTATGAGAATTGCAAACAGGAATAGTCACATTAATTTAAGGTTTTACGCCCACAAAGAAGGATAAGAAATGGATCGGGCTGGTGTCTAGATATAATTGAACTGGCCGTTAGCTTATTTCAGTGGCGTTCGCCTTCTAAGCAGGGGGGTAGGTATCGGGTTCGATTCCCGGCGGGAACACAAGTTTTTTCCTCAAGGAAAATTTGTGTTTCTGTCTCTGGTTGTGATTGTGTGTGTGATGTTAATGTTTCCGGCACCCACGACACAAGTCATCGAACTTAGCGTGGGGCTGTGAGTGTGAAAGCGTTTGTTTTATGTTTATGTTATGTTTATAATATATTATTTATAAAATATTAAGTATGACAACTAACAGGCTCGCTCGCACAATGGTAAGTAAAGCGCCCGCCAATTACTTATATTGGCGATCACATGGCAATTTAGTCTTACATAAATGTCGATGTACATGAAATAATAATAGTACGCTATTTCAAGTATGGATTGCATTTACACGTAGTTGCCTGCGTGTTAAATTCTGTAACAATAACTTCGACCTTAACTCAACGTGGACGTTAGTAAGGTTTCAAGACTTCCATTGAAATTGATTTGGAAATATTTACGACTTCCAACTCCATTAACGTTTCAAACAATAATTTCGCTTCATTGTATGTTTTAATACAATAAATCAATTTATTTTACCCTAATTAAATCGTCTCTGTTCGTAAAACTTGAGAACATAAACGACAACAGTGCAGTAGAACTAAAAGTAATATCTATTGTGGAATAATATCATCAGTTTCACTCGTTCTGGTGAGTATAGTGATAAGTCACTAGAAATATTAGCGCAAAACTTAAGTGTTGCAGACGCCACAACCAAGCACTATTATAGAGTAGACAATGCTACCACCACTGCAACTGTTATCATAGCAAGCCGGCTTAGCTAGTTGTCGTAAGATAGCGCAAAAGGCGCGCGGCTCCAGACTCATGTATGTGAAACAAATAAAAAAAAAACTTTTATTTTTTATCTATTTTTTTGGGTATCATTGAAAAGAGCTCGATAAGTAGAGTACGAAAAAGCGGTTTCTACATTGGAAAATAACAATTTGGTGGGCCACCAAATTCACTGATTTTGAGACCTATTTTGTCATGGGGTCTATCTCAGAAACGGCTTTATACTACACTGAAACTTACGTACAATATCCGATATATCCTGTATTAAATAACAAATACAGAAATCAAACACTTATTTAAACAAAAAGTTTTAAGCAATTAACCTCAAAAGTTTGACTCTATTAGGCAAAATGTAGGCGCGAGTACATATATAAATAAATAAAGAATGCGGAAAAAACTAAGTTGCTTACTAGGATGATGATTTCCGTTTCCTGGCAGATGGCGTAGACACGGAGGATGCGCCGGAGGAGCCCGCGACCGGCGTCTCACACCCCGACATGCTCTCGTAGCCGTCGGTACTGCAATGCACACCAACACAACCGTGAGCCCGCCGAATGACACGAAATCCACTTATACGTGAGCCCTGCCGAGTGCCACATGCCGCAATTGGGTCACAGCTTCAACGAATACCTACACGAATTCGCAGAGCAAACAGTTCGCTAAAAAATGTATACAAATATTGAACAGAACTCGCTATCGTCGTGAGCTATCTACCGGATTTACTTCACTATTATTTTTTTTCTTTCCAGCTGTGCGGTGCTAGGCCCGCTTCACTGCATATCTGAATCGAGATAAACATAACCCCTTATGATCATGACTTAAACTATATATATCTCATACTAGTTTCATCAAGATCTGTTCAGCGTTAGAGCCGTTAAAAAGTAGGTTCTTATAGGATATAAGATTCCTATCTATAGGTAATAAGATTCCTATATATTCCAATATATCCGTATCTACGGATAATACTATAAGATTCTTTGACTGATTCACTGAATTAACTGAATGAGTCACAACATTGTTTTTTGTTATCAACATATCTCAAAAATAGAAAAATGAATCTGTTTTTATTTTTTTCCTATCTGCAAAAATTACTGAAATATTAAACGTTCAAGTACGGCCTCCGCAGAAAAATCCGACTAAGCGATTCAGCGAATCGACGCTTACGTACCTACATATTATTATGTACTTTGACGTTCTTTGGCTCGTTGCGCTCGCGGTCTCGCTATGAATATAATTCATTTTCTTATAGTGGATCACTAATATGGTTCAAAGATATTGTATTGTGCCTATGTGTACCAACTATAGTAAAAAATCCCCAAAAATATTTTTTTTCCGTACCTTGCGCTAATATAATGTTAATCACTATACAATATTTATTTATTGAACACCCATAAGCAAGTAAAATAATGACAATAAACAACGAACAATAATAATTGTTGTACAATGATGGGCGGCCTTATCACATTAAGCAATTTCTTACAGGCACTTTTGGATGGACAGGATAGAAGATAAATATTTTGCTGTAATTGGTGTTTTCAACGAACATAAGCTACGCAAGCATTATAAATAAAAATACTAATTTATAATTTAAATACGACTTAAAAACAAATAAACAAAATATTTAAATAGTGGATAACAATATATTATTTTAAATAAAATATAACATTTCTGTTTGTACAATACGCATAGCTACTCAATAAAATATTTATAAAAACATTTACAAATACATAAATAGATAACTATAATTATGTTTATATATATATCTATATATATGATTATTTATCAAGTTTATTTTTATACGCAATAATAATAAGTCGATACATTAATACATTTCAAAAATAAACATACATACATAAGTACTATTATAGAAAATTTTATTTAACTATATATATTAAAAATAACATATTATTATTTATATAAAGATATTGAAAACGTTTTTTGAGATAAGGAGGAGTAAACATAAGGCTAAAGAAAAAACTATGTTAATTATTCACTATATTAATATTTAAGTAATGTTTATACCACTATGTTAATTTAATAACAATAATATTTAAAGTAACCGCTCATACAAACACTTAAAATAATAAGTACAAACCACTTTACAAATAATTTTTTTGAACGTAAACACTCCGCTTATCAGATATGACTCTCACGCCGCGGCGTGACGTCATCGAAGCAGCGCGCGAATGAACGCAAATTTAAAATAAGCGGTGAAATTTTACAACCGTGTATCTATGGAAATCCGGACCCGATCTCGATGAAACAAAAACTATTATAATTTGCATGAGTACGCGCATTTAATGATTTTTAAACTAATATTTTGATGCGTTTGTGTGACTCCTTAACTTAATTAACGCGGTCGACGTATTATTATTATATAATTTGTAATTAGAAAAGAAAATACTCACACTTTCTAGTTAGTTCTAAATTGCAGATATGAGTATAGCTGAATGGGGCGTAAATAATGACATGGGGCCAAGCGTCACCCTATACATGGCGTTAATAGATCATCTTCATGACGAATACGATATGGAGGATGGGTCAAACAGTTTATGCTGACAAAGCATGAGGTTCCACATGAAATACCAACATTGTGCCTTAACTTATGCACCATAAACTAAGCGAGTCTAAATTTTCATCAAACTGTGAGGGCGTGAAATACTTACTAGTGCGAGGCTCTGCGCTTGCGCAGGTCGTGATGGTGCAGCGGCCCCTGCGTCGGCTGCAGGCTCACCAGGTCGACGTTCGCGTCACCCGCGCCCCCCGGCGTCATCTCGTACGAAGACGGCCCTGCCGAGGACACTCTGCAACAACGCAAATACTACATTAGCGGGAGGAACCTTCGCCAAAATGCTTATATAGAGAGTGATCGATTTTTCAAAGAAATTCGTTTTTAACTGATACCAATTATGAATCCACCAGTTTAATTTTTATAACGCACGTACCCTGTAAACATGTAGGCATAGCTAAAATGTATAATAGACAAAAGACGACGTGTATATAATACATGTTACTCTGCAACAATGGATAAATAAAAAAGAAAATAGTTTTTCACTCACGCTCCTAATTGATGGATGGATCCAGACCATTATTGATGCACATGAGAGTATTTACCACTGTTTGGTTTTGGCTTCTCACGGCAACTAGTGTCCAGTGCTATGTATCGTCATTATAAGACGTATTTATGTATCATAAAAAAGTAGTAATCCTTAGATTTGGGCTGTCTGTCAATGTAAAATGTTTACTCTGAGTCAAATCAGTTCTATTCATAGTCAATAGATCCAGTCATATTCAAGTAGACCTAGTATCCCTAGATACTATATCTTGTTTATTAATATATTGAAATGAAAGCTTGAAGTATATTTCCTTAATTTAAAATATTTCCGTAATATAAAAGATCATTTATCTTGTTTCTTATTATCGGAACAAAATAGTTACAAATAATTTTAAAATTTATACGATTTAATATGACCATTGTATTAATGACTCCAATATAATTACATATAATTGCCAAATAAGGAAAGACTTAAAGATCTTCTTTTTTTTTTTCATTTTTTGTTCATAGCTACGTTAAAAAGAGACAACTGATATTTTATGTAAAGTAATTAAATACCATAAAGAATCAATGTATAGAGTGCGCGTGGATCTTGAAAGAAAACATGTTGTATCCACCTCACACGATGAAGTGAGGATCTGATAATGATTACATCACTAAAAAATTGTGATGATCAAGGAAGCTTATAATAAAATGATTATATTAATGACAAGGATGTATGGAGGCAAAAACTGCACAAATGCTTTCTGGTGACCACAAAACATAGGTTAGGGAATAAATAGTATTCATTGTTTAAGCATTATTTTAAAAAAGATATAAAATAAATATCACCACAGAGTTTTTTGCCAGGTTTCTTCTCGAGATGGCTGTAAATTTATGAATCTGGCAATTAGAGCCGTTAACTTTCATAAATTAGCCTATATATAGTCCATGTTTTTTTTTATGCCCGATAGGCAAGCATTTGAACACAATCTCACTTGATAAAATATTTTTAATTACAGAATGTAGATCTTTGTTAAGTACTGATAAAATAATTTTAATTATAGAATGTAGATGTTTGTTATTAATACCTATCGTTCGAGTTCGTTTGTGATCTAGTCCACCGTCTCAAGTGTTGTCGATCCTACTCACGATTCGTAGAACTCATAGCGTAGCCGGGATCACTCTTTTCTACTTGTATTAACTATTTTTTTTAATTACATTTATTCTATGTGTGTGTTCTATGTATGTGTGTGGTTAGTAAAGCGAAGGCTGCAAAAAGGCAGCCTATGAAAGTCCATTGTCCAGAACAATCTTAAATGTGCCAATTGTCAATCTATATGGTTCTATAATGAACACTATTCCAAAGCTAAAGAAGCTGCAATAGATATATTACATTGTCAGGTTTTTAATGTGTTTAAGATTCTGAGTTTGTGTGTGAGACTATTTTTAGCACCTTGTATTTGTATTTTATACGTAGATGTATCCCAAAGCACGGTTTAATTCGTTAAATATATTATTTGTGCTACTACCGCCACTACCTGCGGGATCGTTCACCTTATATATATATATAGTTAGGAAATACCCTCAGATGCCTATATAAGACCGGCGAGTTGCATTTGTCAGGCATTTGCTTGACAGCCCTCGGAGAGTGCAGACGTGTTCGGCGCGACTTGTAGTAGTTTCAATTGTGTAATTGTCGTTGTGTAATCGAGTGAGTTCGCTTTATTTTACTGTAATTGGTGTTTTGTTTAATGGTTATCTCATTAATTGTGGAATCATTGTCTTTCTATTTAAAATCATGAATACTATTTTGAAATATTGTAATAAACGGTGATTTTGTAATCTTAGTGTTATTTTTTAAATCAAATTAAACTTATTACCTAAATTCAGAAGTGGGATAGTACTTGTGCCCATTAAAAAAAAAAACCTCATTTGTCTTATTATTGCGGAAACATTAAATAAAACACCAATAATTTGTTTTGTTAATGTAACTTTGACATCACGATAAATTTCGATGAAAGTTGAAAGTATGTCTGAAAGACAGCGTTATTCGGTTGACAGGTCGCGTCGACACGAAAGCCCGTGTAGGTCACGTGATAGGTCACGTTTAGGTGCCCGGTCAAGCTCAAACCGCAGTTCTCCTAAGCGGGATCCCTTGCAACGAACCTTAGATACAATCTAGTGCTGATTATACGACCTCGAAAGCAATGGCTAAAATTCATTGAGAAAAAAAAAAATATCAACCTACCCGCAATTTCTAACGTACTTATGTTCCCTTGATCACACTATTCAAAAGCGGGTCCAAGCGTTATAGCCTCGCATTCAAAATCTCGTCAAGAACAGCATAATTCTGTTGTGACACCAATTGATATACTCAATTACTCATTTATTTATAAACATTGAATGCACGTCGTAAAGATTTTCACATTGTAGTGTTGAGTAAGATTTGCATATATGATTATTACGCGAATTAATTAGTGGATATGACAAGAGTGCGCGATACTCCTATTACCTAATTAGCTCGATGCGTATTACTGTGGATGTGACTTTTGTATATATTTCGGAATTCGCCCTCATTTAAACAGCTTTCTGAAATATTACAATAGCTGGCAAATTAAGGATCCGGAGATTTTGAAATGAGGTCCAACCGAGGTTTCCTGTGATGATCTGACTATCGCTCTGACGGCGCGTTTCTTCAAACGGAAGGCGTGTTCCCAGTCAGAACAGCGCCCCTACAGCTCTTCACCGTACTAGAGGAGGGAGTGTGGCAAAATAACGCTTGCGTCACATCCGCGCCACTACCCGAGATATCCGACTCAGCGCATAACACGCATTTTCAAGCTTTGCGTAAAGCTTTTGGACATGTTCTTCCCACGTCAGTCCTCAGTCAATCTCAAATCCTAGAAATGTTGTACTCACAGCCTGTTCTAATGAAATTCCATCTATCAACACTGACAGTAGTTTTGATGACCTTCCTGATGGGTCGAATTGAACGAAATGCGTTTTACTTCCGTTAAGTACGTCCATTTATTTTAAGGGACAGGTATATGTCAATGCGAATACCTTACTTAATCACAGCCGAGTATCCCCCTTACACTTTTACACATAAAGGTGTACATTGCGTAAATTACATCGTGACGCTTACGCAAGGTCACGCGTGTGTTTTTGATTTTGTATGATTTTATTCTAACTTCGTAAAAAGACGCCTCAAAAAATAAAATAAGCCGAAGACATCATTTGTTTAGTGAATTAGCGTGTGTGAAGTAGCTTTCACAGTGTTTGATACTAAATGGCGGAACGAAAACGAAACGGTTACAAAAATACAAGTTGATGTTGTTTGCATGACATTTGATAGTTTTTTCCTATGTGTTAATAAACGTTATGAATATTCTAAGAAGAAGGTACCATTCTTATTACTCAGATTACGACGAATATTTTGATTTATCTGTTTTTATTATGATCGCCGAGTGGAACGGTTACATGCGCGTTTTGGATGATATTCTGGTATCGCCACCTGATAGACGTTTGGTAGTTTCATTCAGTCTCTCCTTCAAAAGATCCACGGTCGGCGCAGTATCGCAGCTAAGCCGTCGGCGTACATAAAAAAAATATATATGGCTCTCTTATAACCGAAAGCATTAACCGTCACAGTCGCACCATCGATAAAGTTGTTTCCGATATACCCGCAAATGTTGAAACTTTACAATAGTATCCAAGTATTACGGAGTCTTCTTACATTTTATCAGAGGTCATAAAATCAATGAACCCCTCTTGTAGTCGTAGTAAGCTTGTGGTATATTACTTCGTGTCCAATTTTGACCCAACCATACACGATATCGACGTTTGGTGTGAGGAAGCAGAAAGAACCAAGCGTACGAACGATTGGCAGCATTCAGAATGCTTATCACGGGTGTCGGGTTGTTTTAAAGAGAGAAGCTCAATCATGGCTAAACGAAGGGGTCACTAATGACAGAACTTGGTCTAATTTTGTTCGCGAATTCAAAGCTTTGCATCCTCGTAAACTTGATTTTACAACCATTCTGTATGAGATTATGCGTACGAATTTCGACAAGTACAGTATATACGTATGCGGAATTTGCACGCAGGACAATGTTACGATTACGGATAGTCAAGGGTCTTAGCGATGAGTTGAGGACTCTTATTGTCATCCGGGGTATTACCGACCCCCAAATCAAAGCGGCAGCGATAAACGCTAACTTTACATGCGATGAATTGGTCCCATTTCTTTCGATCTACGTATAACCTAGCGGCAACCACCAACAAATTTGGAACTTGTCAGATATAGCGAGAAGCGCCCACATAGCCAGTGTCTCTTTCTCTCTCACTCTCTGAATAAATATCCCACATAGTGGTGGGGTCAGGCTTCCTACTATTTACTTTCCACTTTGCTTTGTCCTGGATGTCAGTTTCGGATAGCTCACATTCCCTCATGTCCTTCTGCACTACATCTTTCCATGTTGTTTTTGATCTGCCTCTGGATTTTCGACCGGAGACAGAAAGCTGCAGAGCTATGTTCCCAATGTAATCAGGCGGCCTTCTCTTAACATGCCCATGCCATCTCAACTCTCTTGCATCTTATCGGCAATATCGCGTACACCAAGGCTTCCTCGTACGTACTCGTTGCGGATTTTATCCAGCCTAGTGACGTCGCACATCCACCGAAGCATTTTCATTTCTGTATGGTATGTATATGCCGTTGAGTGACGGCCCACGCTTCACTACTATACATGAGCACTGGTCTTATAATGGTCTTATAGATCAAACCTTTTAGCTTCACTGGCATTCTCTTATCACACGTCACTCCTGTTACTTCCCGCCATTTAAGCCAAGCTGCGGCTATTCGGTGTTGTATGTTGCATTCAACGTTGCCAGATTTGTGCACACATAGCCAGTGTAACGAAATTAAATGCCCATTGGCTTAGCTGGGTGTGCGGTCGCCTTCTAAGCAGGGGTATCGGGTTCGATTCCTGGCGGAAACACAAGTTTTCACCCCAAGAAAAAAAAACTGTTTCTGGTTGTGTTTGTGTGTGTGATGTGATTGTGGTGGAAGCACCCACGATACAAGTCATTGAACTTAATGTGGAGCTGTGAGTGTGAAAGCGTTTTCTTATTTTTTAATTATTTAAATGCTTTGGTTGTAGATAGTCGGGTCACAAAACGTTGACTGTTCTTCCAATGATGTAGGAAACGCTGTTTGTAATTTCTGTAAAAAAAAAAGCAGGCCACAAAAGAGAGAAGTGTTTTTTTTGAAAAACAAGTCACGCTACGTAACAGGCGTTATGTAAACTTGTGCGCTGATGAGTCTATAACTGAATAGTTTATTTGAACCTTACATGAACGCGTTAAAATATGGCACTTCTATTTTTAATGTGAGTATTGTCTAAGTGCTGCTTGCTGCTTAGATTAACCCGTGTTTTTCTTTTTTCTTTCCATTTTCGTTTAAGCGTACACCTCCAGATTAGAACCATTATACTGACCGACTTTACATTTATTTAAAGATTTTACCCCAACTACATAACACGTGGAAATTTGAGCAGCAACCTGAGCCCTAATGACAATCTACGTGGGAACGCGATTCAGTGATGCTTCTTTCCCAATCTTTTTCTTCTTCAACGTGTCGATGGTCCAAAGTATATGTTTATAGATTTTCGGATGTCCTTAGCTCTAAATCTTTATGGCCCAGAACTCTGCAGCCGCGAGTCCAAAAGGGGATGTTTATTTCCCAATTATGATTTGTAGTCAGATATGCGATTCAGTGATGCCTCTATCTGAGTGGGAACGCGATTCAGTGATGCTTCTTTCCCAATTATGATTTGTTGTCAGATATGCGATTCAGTGATGCCTCTATCTGAGTGGGAACGCGATTCAGTGATGCTTCTTTCCCAATAATGATTTGTTGTCAGATAAGCGATTCAGTGATGCCTATATCTGAGTGGGAACGCGATTCAGTGATGCTTCTTTCCCAATTGTATTTTCTGAGAGATATGCGATTCAGTGATGCCTCTATCTTAGTGGAATAGCGATTCAGTGATGCTTCCTTCCCAATTAATTTTTAACTTTATCGGTTATATTTGTTGTCAGATATGCGATTCAGTGATGCCTCTATCTGAGTGGGTACGCGATTCAGTGATGCTTCTTTCCCAATTGTATTTTCTGAGAGATATGCGATTCAGTGATGCCTCTATCTTAGTGGAATAGCGATTCAGTGATGCTTCCTTCCCAATTGTATTTTCTGAGAGATATGCGATTCAGTGATGCCTCTATCTTAGTGGAATAGCGATTCAGTGATGCTTCCTTCCCAATAAATTTTTAATTTTATCGATTATATTTTATGCAGATATGCGATTCAGTGATGCCTCTATCTGAGTGGGAACGCGATTCAGTGATGCTTCTTTCCCAATTGTATTTTCTGAGAGATATGCGATTCAGTGATGCCTCTATCTTAGTGGAATAGCGATTCAGTGATGCTTCCTTCCCAATTCATTTTTAATTTTATCGATTACATTTTATGCAGATATGTGAAACAGTGATGACTTTGTCTGAGCAGGAAGGAACACAGTTCAGAGATAGTTGTTTCTTTGGTAACTGATGATGTATGCTTTCGTCCACTAACCAGTCAGAGGGGACGCCTTCTGCCTGATATGTTCACAGGAGCGGTGCTACTCAACATGGAGACTTCAGTTGCTACACCTTCGTTAAATAATGTAATGTTGGTAATGTCTGGGGAAAGTTTTGAGAGCTCTCATTTAGAATTTTGTGATGTTTATCCTTATTTTTCACGTGTGCTAGGCTAACTGCTTTTATCGTGTTAAAAGTGACTTTTGAACTTGAATAGCAGTACACATGAGCCTTGTGATTTCAGATTATGTAATTGATGACCTAGATGCAGGTCCGTCCTGGGATCGTGTTGAAGAGACAGTACGCACCAGGGTGCCGCAGGAAGAACTTCCCCTGGCCATCAAGGGCCACAAGAAGAACAGGCTTCGCTGAGGACAGCTATACATCAGGAGAGGCCGAGTTAGGAAATACCCTCAGATGCCTATATAAGACCGGCGAGTTGCATTTGTCAGGCATTTGCTTGACAGCCCTCGGAGAGTGCAGACGTGTTCGGCGCGACTTGTAGTAGTTTCAATTGTGTAATTGTCGTTGTGTAATCGAGTGAGTTCGCTTTATTTTACTGTAATTGGTGTTTTGTTTAATGGTTATCTCATTAATTGTGGAATCATTGTCTTTCTATTTAAAATCATGAATACTATTTTGAAATATTGTAATAAACGGTGATTTTGTAATCTTAGTGTTATTTTTTAAATCAAATTAAACTTATTACCTAAATATATATATTTTATTGTGACTACGATGCTAAGATCCGTAATCCAAATAGATGAACATTTTGAACTGATTAAGGGTAGGTACTTAAAACTTAAGAATAAGAGTAATTTTATTTCTTGAAACTAATTACTAATAACACATACAATAACAACAATGTTATTTTCGTGTAGGGGAGCCCAGGATCCTACTCTAGGAAAAGTCCTGTGTCGTGGGATGCAGTCTCTTTCGTCGATAAATACATAAAATAAAAAAGTTTAAGAGAAAGACAAAAAATGAAAAAAATGTAATTCAGGTAATTAAATTCATATAGGAACAACTAGACAATAGACACAGCCACTGAAGCGATAAAGTGTAAAATAAATCGATTCACGCGCGCCACGAAAGGTACGACGAAGTAAATAATACCAACAAGTGGAAAAATCTAAATTTGTAAAATACCTCCGGTCCTTCATCTGGAAAAAGGCACCAAATTAAATTTTCAGCAAACATAACTAAGAATACGTCGATCAAGTTGTTCACTAAGTTAAGTTATTTTAAGACTCATTAAGTTCACTTTCTAGTGTTTTAAATTTAAAAGAGTTAATTGACTCCTACTGCAAGGGAGAAACAAGTCAACATACTGCAAAATCAAGAAGTGGCTTTAAAACGTGATCTATTTATTTTTATTATACACTTTTTTATGCTAGGTAGGTAAGCATTTGACAACTTTCTCACTTGATGGAAAGAGACGATGCGGCTAAAGATGGTAGCATGCCTGCCTACGTATACGTATTCACTCTCGACTTGAAGACTCCTAGATTATACCGTTCGGGGAACAATGACGCGGGCAATGAGTTCCACTCCTGCGTACTTTTTCATTAATAAGATCTATTATATGAAAATTAAAACTATCGTGAGTATTACACTCATCCTGATGAAGGACAACAAATTTGTCCGAAACTAGTCGACTACAAAGTAAGTCAAAATTTTCGACGTGTTTCAAGCCGTATACAACATAAATGAAGATCTATTATGCAATTATGTATGAACTTTACTCTCACTAAAATCTTGTATAATAAAGCTGTGAAGCTTAGATTGAAATGGTCATTCAACAATATATATAGGTTGATACACACATTACCCTTCTTTGCGTCGCGCAGTCGGGTAAAAAAATTAACCCGTCTACTTAGTACGTTTAGCGCCAAGGCCCTGCTGAAGCATTTTTTTTACAATTCGCTACTTTTTTTGCGTAAATGACATCTCCTGGTCCTAAAATACTATGTGAATTTGTTTTTTTTTCTCCTGACCATTTTTTTTTGTTTATCATGTAATATTATATACACTGAGCCCTGAGACCGACTTCTGGAAAAAACAGTCTCAGGGGCAAAGTGTATATGATATGATACACACTACTTTCCCTGGGACTGGGAAAAACGGGGGCGACCTCATTAATACATTAATGAACACTACATTTTAATTTATTTTATTTTACTAAGTAAGACTTTATTTTGATATATAAATTCGTTAGAAAAAGAGAAAAGGATTGTTAAGAAGCAAAAAAATATATGAATAAAAGATAATATTAAATTATTATATGAAACCTACGTTTTAGCTGTTTTATTTGAAAAAAAAAAAAAAAACGTAACTCCTAAACTATATCACAGACGACTCGTGATGGCCTGAGCTACAAAGTTGTCGTACAAAATGTTCGGAGCGATGTACATTCGCCGATCACTATAGACACCAGCCTCTGAAGTAGACTACTCCAGGTGTAAAACCATATATACACTGGCCTGTGAGAATTGCACTAGGGTGTCATTACATACGTATATTCACGTGGCGCTGAACGTGCGAACCATTCGATAATGCGTGTTATTTCGATCTCATATCTGTTGAAGTAACTTACCTACGCTTATCGTGTTTGTAATTATTTCTGGAGATGTCCACATTCATCATCCTTGTTGAATTCTAATTCTAGAACATCACATCACTGATATGATCATAATATGTCAATTAATTCCAATAAACATATTATCTAATGCCGATTTATTAACGTCTATATATATTTATAGCCCATAAATGAATTTGCGACGTAATTTTACAAAATAGTGAACAATGCTATCAAATATGAATTCTAATTTAATTATGGAACATTGTTTCTTAAATAAATCAAAACTATATCATCTATAACTATCTATACTATCTATACTAATAATAATATTATAAAGAGGTAAAGTTTGTTTGTTTGTTTGTTTGTATGTAAAAGGTAATCTCTGAAACTACTGATCCGATTCCAAAAAATCTTTCACTAATAGATAGTTACACTATCAGTGAGTGTTATAGGCTATGTTTTGTTGGGATAGAAGTTAGTTATCAGTTCGAAATAATAATATTCGTAAGACAAGTCGGAGAAAAAATTGCTAACTTTCCGCTTTATCGGCGTACGCTGACTAAATAGTTAGACATAGGTGAATACAATGTACAGCAAAAATGTTGGCCTTCATGAGTTTTAAAAAGTCCGCGACAGCATATATCTAACATGTATGCATAGCTCAGAAAAAATACTTTTCTATGATAAAAATCTGAAAAAAAAAGCGGCCTATGTTTAGTTGGCTTTTTTAGACATTCAGTATTAATCCTTATCAAAATAAACTATTTCATCGTCTAACGTAGTTCATGTAGATACAATTTGCTTTTTACTGCATTTGATTTGGATAAATAGTCTATGAGAAATTGTGAAATTAGTTTCACGGGAGTCCTCCCGTGAACGGGACGGATCAGAAATTTATCGACACGTACTACGTATTT
The DNA here is from genome assembly GCA_948107665.1 of Lomographa bimaculata. Classification (NCBI taxonomy): domain Eukaryota; kingdom Metazoa; phylum Arthropoda; class Insecta; order Lepidoptera; family Geometridae; genus Lomographa; species Lomographa bimaculata. Next base: position 27,061,014 of record OX403584.1, on the reverse strand, counting down.
CTGCACATAAAAATAGCGGCTTCTATTTCGTTTCCTTTTTTTAAGTATTTGATATTAATCCTTATCAAAAAAACCTATTTCATCGGCTTACGTAGTTCACGTAGATGCAATTTGCTCTTACTGCATATAATTTGGACCTATAGTCTAGGAGAAATCGTTAAGTTTATTTGAGGGTGAAAACGGTGGATCACAAAATGTAACAGTTACTGCGTAATCCGGCATACTTCTATGTTTTGAACCGACTTACATGAGAAGGAGGATATAAATTCGACTGTTTTTTTTTGTTTATTCGGTTATAACTTATCATTGAACTTTGAACTGCCCGCTGGAGTAGTTAGGTGGGCGCTTGCCTTTAAAGCACCGGGTTTGATTCCCGGTGGGAACACAGGTGTTTTTCCACGGGAATTTGTGTTTCTGGTTTTGAGTATGTTGTCAATGTTGTGTGAATCTTGGATGTTTACAGCCCCACGATACAAGTCATTGAACTTAGTGTGGGGTTGTGAATGTAAAAGCGTTTATGGGTATGTTTTTTAATATTTACTACCCGGGTCGTTCCTGAACTTTGAACTGCTCGCTGGCGTCGTAGATAGGTGCGCGTTCGCCTTCAAAGCAGCGGGTTCGAATCCCGGTGGTAATTTACCTAGAAGATTTCTCTCCACGGGAAATTTGTGTTCCTGGTTTTGAGTATGTTGTGAATGCTTTTTCACAAAGCATTCACAACATACTTGGATGTTTACGGCCCCCCGATACAAGTCATTGAACTTAGTGTGGGGCTGTGAATGTGGAAGTGTTTATTTGTATATTTTTTAACCGGGCGACGCCGGGCGGGTCATCTTTTGAACTTTGAACTATCTACTCGCGTAAATGGGTGCGCGTTTGCATTCAAAGCAGCGGGATCGATTCGCGGTGGTAACAGAAGTTTTCTCCCTACGGAAATTTTTTGTTTTTAATATGTTGTGAATCTTGGATGTTTACGGTCCCACGCTACAAGTCACTGAACTTAGTGTGGGGCTGTGAACGTGGAAGTGTTTATGTGTAGATTTTTCAATCGGGCGACGCAGGGTGGGGAATCTTTGAACTTTGAACTACCCACTGGATAGATGAGTGCGCGTTCGTCTTCAAAGCAGCGGATTCGAATCTCGGTGGGAACACAATAACAAAAGTTTTTTCCCCACGGGAAGTTTATGTTTCTGGTTCTGGGTATGACGTGAATGTTGTGTGTGGTGTTAATTGTTAACGGACCCACGACACAACTTATAGTACTTTTAGAGTGGGGCTGTGAGTGTGAAAGCGTTTATGTGTAAGCTTTTGTTTACCCGGGCGACGCCGGGTGGGTCAGCTAGTATATTATATGATAGTTACGACGAAACGACAAATGAGTAATCCAGCAATGATAGTCATTAGGGACATGATATACAAAGCGTCCGAGGCGCGCGCCCCGGGAGAGTTTCCACGGTTCCATGTAGAGCAATTAATTGAATTTTTTTTTTTGAGATCAGGGATCGTCGTAGAATATGACTGAACTTCGTAAATACTATATCTATAGTAATATAATAAAGAGGTAAAGTTTGTTTGTTTGTAAAAGGTAATCACAGAAACCACCGATGCTATTCTGAAAATTCTTTCACTAATAGATGGTCTCAGCTCCCTGAGTGTAGGCTATGTTTTATTGAGAAAAAAGTTAAGTTTTCAGTTCGAAATAACAATATTTGTAAGACAAATTCCGCAACAGCATATATCTAGAATGTACCTATATTTAGCCCAGAAAAAATAATTTTCTTTGTTAAACATCTGAAAAGAGAAGCGACCTGTGTTTAGTTGGCTTATTGAGACGTTGATTATTTATTAATTCTTATCAAAATAAACTTTTCATCGTCTCACGTAGTTCATGTAGATACAATTTATCCTTTACTGCATATAATTTGGACAAATAGTCTATGAGATATCGTGAGATTCGTTTTATAGCAAGACTAATCCTGCACATGGGAACACAAGTTTTCTCCACACATAAAATTTGCGTTTCTAGTTGTGGATTTGATTGATGACATTGATGTGAATGTATTTTTATTTATTTGCTCGATAGGCAAGCAATTTACCACTATCTCACCTGATGGAAAGCGATGATGCGGCCGAAGGCTACACTCTTGGCTTGTGACAAGTTGTGAGTATGGTGTGAATGTTTACGGATCTACGACACAAATCATCGAACTTAAAATGGGGCTGTGAGTGTAAAAGCGTTAATGTAAATATTTTTTATGTTTTTATACCCAGTCGACGCCGGGCTGCTCAGCTAGTAATATTATATGATCAGGCTTCTTTATCAATTTGTATATGAATGCAAAGCAAGCCTATATTTACTTCTAGGTTAATTTGTCTAGCAGTGCCTTTTAGACATACATAGAATAATAGAATAATAGTCTAGTTATAGTCATTATTTGTTGTTGTACAGTCGGATATTACAGACTGTAGCGAGATGCAGCGATAAATCAAAGTATGCGCTGGCGCGGCCTTGACATTGGCTCGGCATGCGCGTGTGCGTGTGCGGGCAGCGCGACCAACCACTGAAGGCAGAGAAACATAACAACATGATGGGGTGACAAGCATGTGTGGGTGACATGGAACGTGTTGTTCTAATCGCTAGAGTAATAGCTAGTGTTCGCGGCACGTACCTACCTGTACTTCTAAGGCGCTGAATTAATATTTCAATTTCATATTATACATTCTTTAAATTAAATTCTGAGTGGTCTACCACGAGAAAACATCTTACAACCGTGGTTTTTTTATGTTCGATAGGCAAGCATTTGACTACTGTCTCACATGATGGAAAGTGAAGATGCAGCTGAAAATGTCGCATGCTTGCCTAGAAGGTTTCACTCTTGACTTGAAGACTCCCAGATTATACCGTTGGGGGAACAAAGGATAATAAACGTAAAAGCGACAGGCTTCGGTCGAACTTGAGGTATGTCACCCATATTGACAGTTTGTCTTGTCGTTAGATGGTAAGACGGGCATGGGGTAATTGTATGATAGATTTTATTACGATATCACTTTCATCAAAAGCTTAAGAGGATGAAATCAAAATTTTCGACATTTTATATCAGAACGGTGTGAAAGTTATTTTAAAAAGTACGTAGGTATATTAATTAGACGAAGAAAATTATCAGCTAGTTTTTTAGACGCTTCTCACGATAATTGATGTATAAATCCATAAAAAAAATGTGCGTCATGGAAATGATACGTAACAGTAACCTTTACTAGCAATAGTGTAATAATTTAATGAATGATTGACTGTGGTTAAAAAAGGTGTTCGCATTGACATACATTAGCCTTCCAGCTCAAATCGGGACCAGCTGATCGGAAAGCGGACTTGTTGCGTCGGCGCTATCACCGCGTGCGTCGTGACGGCTAGAGAATAGGGAATGCAATCTCGACCCGAGATCGCAGATTCGAGATCTCGCGATATTAGAATTTGCAATCTCGCGAGATCCCGGAGTTTTCGAGATCTCGGGTAGTTTTGAAAAATATGTTTTTAATTATCCGTATTTTTTTGGAAATCGACGAAAACAATATAGGAATACTATCTTATATATATAATTCTCGTGTCACAGTTTTCGTTGCCATACTCCTCCGAAACGGCTTGACCGATTTTGATGAAATTTTTTGTGCTTATCCGGTATCTATGAGAATCGGCCAACATCTATTTTTCATCATCATCATCATCATCATCACTTTTCATCATTATCAACGCGGGTGAAACCGCGGGGCGCAGCTAGTAAGTCAAATAAAAGTCTAGTTGTAGAGGTGATTTTTGAAACAACTTCTTACAAAACATAGAATATTGACAGTGCTGTCTGATAAACGGCTTAAATGTCAGTCGCTATGTGCCCAGCAGCTGAAAATGCCCTCACCGATTCAACACTGGATGGCACCAACGTGAGTAAACAAACTGTAAAAACTACCCCCAGTTCCTCTACACTCATATAGATCCATCTTTCTTTATGAGTGACTAAAGTATCTAATCCCGTCGTAGATACACGTAAAAAGGACTTTTAGATGCTCTCAGAGTCTTTTTTAATTCCTCTTGAAGAATGTTACTTTTTGCACGAACTTTCAAATCCTCTGCAATTATTGTAAGAGGAAATTCATCTTCGTTTTCTATACGCGCTACTGTGGTATTAATCTCATTACCAGAAGATTCTAATCCCGCCAATTTCGAGCGAGATCTCGTCATATTATGCTTCGGGATTGATCTCGAAAAATGGCACGAGATCTTGCGAGATCGAGATCATGCGAGATCGGGATTGCATTCCGTACTAGAGAATATTTTGTAATATACCTATTCACTCGCGACTTGCAGACTCCCATATTGTAATCATCAGGAAACACCGAATCAGGTAATGAGTTCCATTTCTTTGCGGTTCGCACAATAAATGTGGAAGCAAAACGCTTCGTGCGCATTCGTTAAATTTCCACCATATAGCGGTGTTACTTAGCAGTTTGTCTGCTTGTCCGATGATAGAACGGGGATGGGGGAACTAGATAGTGCAGTTCTTTGGCATACTCTCCGAAATGTATTCGATAAAAAACCAAGAGACTAGCAACCATGCGGCGATGATCCAAGCTTAGCTTTGAATTAGTCAGCTGCTCGCTTATATACCAATGAGTCTCTTGGCTCTACGCTCAATGGAGTCAAGAGCCTCAAGCTGGTACTTAGCTGAACCGCCCCAAAGATCAGAACAGTACTCCATACATGAACGCACTTGTGCTTGATACAAAATGAGCGACTGTCCCGGTGTGAAGTACCGTCTCACCTTTGCAAGGATTCCCACTTTTTACCGACTTCCCAAAAAAGAAGGAGGTAGGTACTCAAGTCGACTGTATTTTTTGTTTTTATGTGTTGCCTCATGAGCCGATTTCGAAAATGTTTTTTTAGTTTGAAAGATCTTGCTTTCTAATTGGTCCCATTTAAATTTGATCAAGATCTTATCAGTAGTTCTTGAAATATCGTAAATAATTCCTATTTTGTCTACTTTGACGATGTTTTCGTTTACCCGACTTCAAGTTACCTCATAACTTTTCCGTTGTGAGCCGATTTTGATGATTATTTATCTATTTGAAAGCTGGTGCTTTTCATGTGGTCCCATTGATTTTGATTAAGATCTGATCTCTAGTTTTTGAGTTATAGTCAATAATGCGTGTTTAATACATTAAATTTGATCAAGGTTCCGAAGATGAAGTCGGTTTTTTAAAGCTTTGCTTGCGTTTAGCTATTATGATGTATCTATGTATGGATGTTTTTTACCCTTTCACGAAAAACCTTTACGATTATATAGCTTTAACATCAGAATAACACATACTCTATAATTTATAAATTAATATATTGTGTGAATTGTTCAAAATATAACGATAAGTGTCAAGTTTGAAAAAAATCTGCCATCTGCGAGCTATTCTAGCGTGCGCTGCAAAAACCATTAGAGTTACACGTAAGTATATATAATGTATAATGGAAATGTTTATCTTAAATAGTCAATAAAGCCCGCGACAGCATATATTATAAATAAATATATTAAAAAAGATAAAGATAGATAGGACCTTGGAGAAGAAAATATCTATCTATCTATCTACTAATCCTAAGTCCCGGGCACCTGCTAGTTAGACATATAAACATTCATAGAATCGTAAGTTTAAGAGTACCTACCTACTGTTATCGGTAATAGCTTTGTTATTGTTCAAATATGTTCGCAAATCGGCGGCGCATTCGCGGAGATACTTTTTACCTACCTATAATGTGAGAAAATAACTAACACAATAACATAATACATTGCATAAGTAGCGGATATTATACGTCGGACTCGGTCGAGCGAAGGGGGGCAGGGAGACCGGGCAGGCGAGGCGCAGTGATTACACGAGGACGAGAGTCATCGAGCGATCGGAAGAGTCAAGTGCAAGGACGTTGCATTGCATTGTATTGTATTACGCAACGATACTACGATACAATTATATTATATATATATATATAGTAGTCTAATGTTTGCCTATATTGAATAAAAAAACTTAACTACTCGTGCAGCGGATAGAGTGGAGAGCGCCGAGCGCAACACATGCCTTTCTTATCCTGCTCTATATTTTACATCCAAAAATGTATGCAAAAATACACTTATCTTGATTTATTTATTTATCTAATAGTTTAGCACAAAACAGTGTACAAGGAATACCTTAATGCTATTAAGCATTATCACCAGCTTTCCTGGGCTTGTAAGAAAAGTGTTTGGGCATGCAACTTAAAAATACGCGTACATAAAAAAATAGATTTTAGAAAAATAAACTAAATCAAATAATTTTAAAAATAAATAATAATTCTTGAACTTGTTCAGGATAAATATAGGATTAAAAAAAAAACATTTGGTGCTCTCCATTCCTCACATCAAAACAAGCTTCATTTTATTTTTGTATTATATATAAAAGAAGACCATTTACATTATTGTACGTTACGTTACTAATGAAATATGACAAGGAAAATTGAAACATTTAACATCGCTATATCTGCAAAACGGACGCTACTGTCATCCGGGCGAAATCGGGGCGGGATGGGAAATGAAAAAATACAATGATATAATAAATATTTATCCTATTTTTCCTTCAATAAGCTTGTTTGTTTTAACAAGCACTTTTAGGGATGCGTTTAGTCAAGAACGCACTCGTACTAACTTCCTGACTAACTAGTGGGCAGATATCGTTAGCCAGGAATTAACACTAAGGGTAAAAACAACATATGAAAGGATTTTCCTACAATCACTATGGTAGGAAGTCATGCAGTAGAGAGCAAGCAGCTGATAAGCCTCATATATACACATGTATATGAACAATTATTGTTTAATCATTATCGTATAACCTACAGTCATCCTACAGTAGAACTAGATCCAACTGTACTGTACCTAGTTAGCTGCTTAGCACTATAATATTCTAATACCTATTTCTATTTAATTATGCATTAACGGAATATTACTGTGTGGTATTGATTCAAACATAACTGTAATATTTCCTTTGCCGAACATTATCGGATTTTTACATTTCATTTACTTTTTAATTTGGTTGTTTTATTTATGGAGTATCTCTCTTCACCAACAGGTGAAAATTTAGGCAATTACTAAAATTACTAGCCTAACATTATAACGAACGACCAATATAAAAATCATGAATAAACGTAAAACGGAAAACAACCAACCAAAACACCTTTATAAATTGACTTGGTCGAGAGTGTTCTTACTCTCGATCAAGTATATTTTAAATGAATAATTTAAACGCAAGCAAAGCTTTTAATAACCGACTTCTTTGCTTTACATTCGGAAACCTTAATCAGATTAAATGAATTAGCAATTATTGAGAACTAGCCGTGCCCTGCGGCTTCGCCCGCTATTATCAAGTTAAAAAGTACCCTATGTGTTAATCCTAGGTATAATCTATGTACATTCCAAATGTCATCTAAATCCGTTCAGCCGTTAAAGCGTGAAGAGGGAACAAACATAGGATAACTAAAAAATCACTGGTCAGATCTTGATCAATTTCAAATGTGACATCATGGCCAGCACCAGCTTTCAAATAAAAAAGAATCATCAAAATCGTAGAAAGAAGTTATGGGGTAACAAAAATTTAAAAAAAAGCAGTTGAATTGAAAACCTGCTCCTTTTTTGAAGTCGGTTAAAAAAAATTCTCTAATTGTTTTGGAAATAAGTTAATGGGAACAGTGTTGGCAGGGTGAAAAGCAACTCGACCTTACTGTAGCGAGTGTCGGCTGGAGCTGCAGCTGACACATGACAGCCGCACCCGCTACACCATCCGAGGGTCACGCAGCGCGACGATCGGATCGACCGAAAAAAATAAACAAAACTGCGACATCACGATATTACCAGGGGCTTAATGAGACTCATTTTTATATGCTTTTATTTCGCACGTACGGTTGTCTTTCCTATTATTATCTTCAACAATTTTTTAAAGCATTTACTGGCATCTCATTGTGGACAAATTGGCCATAGTTAAACGTAAATTTGGAATACAATAAACATGGTGCCATGAAGCAGGTCTGACTCTTGAACCCAAATGATTACAAGTACATTGATGTTGTTTATACTTATTTAATAAATACATTATCTTTACATATGTCATTCTTCTGTACGTGTGTATGTGAATAAACACTTTCTAACGGCTGGACCGATTTTGATGATTTTTTTTAAGTTCCACAGATTCACATTTCATCGTGATCCGATTTTTTTTTTATTTAAGCGGGCAAAGCCGCGGGGCATAACCAATTCAATATAAAAAAGCTCTGAAAGAACATATTTGCAATAAAGATTTGAATTTGAATTTGTTCGCTTAAAACTTATTTAAATTTTGCCTCAAAATATATTCAGCGTCCAGCATAATATGTAAACATTAGAATAACAAGTTAAAATGTTTCGCGTGTTCGCGACTAGTTCGTGGAGGTAGAACATTCTAGGGAATAATTCAGTAGGCACCCATAGATTGCGTCACCTTCTACGGAAAATATTGCGCAACTGGTCGCATGCAGTATTCCCTTGCACACTATTCAGTCTTCGGGTCTCTTGCCAGGACTGCAGGTTTTCGAAGAAGCAGATAGTGTCGGACAAACGAGACAAACGGCCTGCTATGAAACTCATCGAAGAACAGGTCTGAGAAAATGTTAATGCCGGCTGTCCTAACATCAGAACACCTCTTACCGTAAAATAACATAACCTAATTAACATGCGATAATATTTAAATACAGCTAATGAAACTTAATAACGAGTCAATATGCAAACAAAAAATAAAGAGTGAACTAGTTTTATTTGACACTTCGTTAATAAGACCTTGCGATTATAATATATGAGAATTTTATCATAGCTTTTTTATAATTTTTTTGATTCAAAATAGGCAAACTTTTGACCACAATCTCAACTGGCGGTAAGCGACGACGTAGTCGTCGACAAAACTATGACTATTGAAAAATTAGGTTGGACCGGTTGCTAACCAACTTTATATCGTTATAGATCCGAAATGGTCATTCGAAATGAGAAATGATACTCGTATACATAACACTAATACAGCGACTTTAATTATTATTTTTCACCAATATGGCGTCTGGTTGTCGCCACATTCAATTTTGACTGCTGCTATGCCATTAGTGACACTCGCAGATTAAGACAAATCGAATGACATAGACATCGTCATACTTGTACCCAGGCGTTAGTGGAAAAACAAATATACATAGGCTGATAAACATTTTAGACTCCTTTGCGTAGTCGGGTAAAAAATGTGCTTTCATAAGACTGGAAATTTGAGATTTTTTTTGTTGAGCAAATTTTCTCTACCTCTGCCATATTGTAGTCGCGATTTGTATAATATCGTCTGGTCATCTTATTACAAGTTTTCAGGCCGTAAAATACTATGACAATTAAAATTAATGAAGGTCCATCGGAGCTAGAATGCCAAGAGCAGAGAGAGACATATAACAGATAGTAGAATGAATCTTATAACACATCTCCTCGTTTGGACGAGGTGCAAATGCTTGTAGAGGTCGTGCCCTCTCTCAGTGAGCTGACTCATGCACAAGGGAAGGAGAGTATCTATAACACTAATCACCTATAACTTGATCAATATGTTTTCTACTAAAAAAATAAACTAAACAGCTTATTTACGTGAACTTTTAATACCTTTGTCAAAATGTTAATTTCCTTATCCTATCCTATTAATATTATAAATACGAAAGTTTGTGTGTGAGTTTGTTCCCTTTTCACGCTTTAACGGCCTAACCGATTTGGAATAAATTTGAAATAAACATATCCCGAAAATCAGTGCGGTTCCTGTTGGATAGGGCGAATTTGTTAATTGTTTGAAATGAGATTGCTCTACAACTGCGGATCAGATTTCGACGAAATGTAGTAGGTAGACAGTTAAGGCCCTAGACTTGGACATGACTACTTTTTATTTAAAAAAATAAGTGCAGTACCTGTGGGATAGGGTAAAGTTATTAAATGTTTGAAATGAGGTTTCTGTGTAACTGCTGGTCAAATTCCGGTAAAATTTAACAAGTAGATAAGCTCAGACCCTGGAATAGGACAGAGGCAATTTTTTATCCTCAAAACCAGTGCAATAACTGTAGTTTAGATAAGTTTATAAATTGTATGAAATGAGCTTTCTCTTTAAATAAAGGTTCAATAACATTTAGTAAGTAGATAGACTCTAGAATAGGACAAAATATTATTTTGATCCCTAATGTAAATTCAGTTCCTGTGCGATAGGGTAACTTGTAATAAGGATTCTCGGAAGTTGTTGATCGATTTTTTATAAAATCTGGTAGGTAGCTATAATTTTGGAACATAATTAAGTTTTAGTTTTGTTTAATTACTATCATAAAGTGTCAATCCACTTCCCGTGGGATAGGCTAAGATTGTTGAGTTATATGAAATGAGTTATCTCTTTAAATGAAGGTAAAAAAAAATTGGTAAATTGTTAGCTGTGATTTTCGAATAGGACATAGGTCACTTTTGAATCTGAAAATAAGCACAGTGCCTGTGGGTTAGGGTAAGTTTCTTAGTAGGATTGCGTTAGTTTATTGATCGAGCGAAGGGAGATCTCTAAGTTGACTTGGGTCGTTCAGCACTTTGTCCGTCCGTCCGCCTATCTGTCAGAGGCATCTAGCGTCTGAACCTTGAACTGCCCGCTGCCGTAGTTCGCCGTCAAAGCTCCGGATCCAATTACCGGTGGGAACACAATTTTACTCCCCACGAGAAGTTTGTTTCTGATTCTGGGTATGATGTGAATTTTGTGTGTGATGTTAGTGCTTACGGCCTCACTGCACAAATCATTGAACTTATTGTGGATCTGTGAGTGGAACAGTTTAAGTGTATGTTTTTCTACCCGAGCGACGCCGGGCGGGTCTAATCTAATACTATAAGAATCTTTGTCCTGACATACTGACTGACCGTCTTAGAGACAACGCACAGCCATCGTAAAGACTTGAATTTTGGAGGGTACATTAGTGGTACTTAGTACGTAGAAGTGTACTAAGAAAGGATTTTTGGAAATTCTTCCCCTATGAGGGTTAAATGGTGTGAAAGTTCTTAGCTTTTGAACATATAGCGATGAAGATTGGTATTTGAGTAGTTAGTTAATTTAATATAAAAACATTAGGTTATTCATATTTTTATGACAGGGGTGCATTAAAGTAGTGCAATAGGGGATAAAAGTTCATGTCGAAAGTTCTTTATAAATGAAGTCACTATTGAGTAGTTCATTTAATATTAAAAAAAATTATCAATATTTTTTGCCAGGGATACAAATAAGAAAATACCTAAAAAAATAAAAATAAAAACAAATAAAATAAAAGAATTATAAATAAATAAAACATATATAAATAAATATTTTAAAAATAATATATTTTTTTGTCGTGTTAGTATGTATGTTTATTTATTCTCTTCACGCTGATGTTACGGATAAACAGATTTGGCTGAAATTTATTATGTACATAGCTTATTATATTAGGATTAACACATAGGCTTTATAATTTAATAAACACGGGCGAAGCCGCGAGACACGGCTAGTTAGGAATAAAACGTCGTTTATCCGAATTCGTCTTATATCAGTCAAATAACACGACGATTTCTCAATGTCTTATTGAAGCTGGTATATATACAACTAATCTAAGCGTATTAGTAACAAAGATCCTAAACCGTTTTACAGACCAAAGAGAATAATCTAAATCTGTAACTCGGAAGGCATGCCGCAGATATTAGATAACATAACTAAATATAGAAATAAAAGATACATTTAGCAACTTTGAACTTCTCGTAAGACATTTAACACAATAACCTCATGCAAAGAGACGGGTTCAATCAGCGTAAAATCACCATCTTTTCAAGTTAGCAAACAATAATATTATTTTATAAGGCGAGTTACACAATAGCGGTGGGGTGATACGTTTTTACAGTAAGAAAGCGTTTTATGAATTGTAGTATATAGTACTACGGGGCGGGCGTGCGGTATACGATAGGCGGACGTCGAATACGCCCACGGAATCGTGACGTGGTGATTCTGATGCGTCATCGAGTACCTTTTGTAGTCATCGGCCGATCGCTACCAGCCATGAAGCACCGGTGCGGCTTCCGACTCGATATCGATCGATTACCGGCACCTTTGCCTTACAATTCTGCTAATTAATTTAACAAAGCAATTCTCAACTCCACCGCCCGCACTCGCCGCGTCGCAGGCACACAAGGTTCACGGGCGAAGCACTACAAAACACCCACAGTACCGCTACATTAGCCCTGCAATTAACGAAAGCTTTGTCTTCTGGCTAAAGCTTCTCAATAATTATTTCGCTTTGAACTAAGTATAGTATCACCGAGTAACCGCGGGGCACGGCTTGTAGCGTTTCCGTTACACTAATACAATTTAAAAGTATGTATTAGTCCCGTGTATATTCCAATTATAAACTATGTACATTCTAAATTTCACCCAAATCTGATCAGCCGTTACAGCGTGAAGAGAAAAGAAACATGCAATTCGATCACTGATCATAGAGCCGTGGTTACCGTTCACATCACATTGAATTTCAGCTCTCAACACCGAGAGGAGTCAATGGCCCCGTTTCTGAATTCTAAGGAAATGTTCAACTATGTGTGTACTCGTGGCCTACATTTGCTCCCAAAACATTTGACAGGGTATGGTCGCGCCGAAACTACTTTACGGTCGTACCCATCGATCTACCAGGTCGTTGATTGCACGTGGGACTAGGTATGAATTGATTCGCGGACTAGAACCTCGTATTTTATGAATGCCCGGAATAGAATAATGTGAAAATGTTGATTAAGACCACCACGTGGATCGGGACATTCGAGACTTTTTCAGGAAAACGAGCTATCATTCATGGCTATTAATAAAAGTAAAAATATAATTATAAAGAAGTAATGGTTCCGCGACGTTAGATGTTTTGCTTCATAAGTCGATTTAGTTTTCTTTAAAATAACTAGTCGTTTGCGCCGAACTGAGATCTCGCGCCTACATTTTGCCTTATATAGAAAAACTTTTGAGGTTACTTGTTTATATATTTTATGCTTTATAATATTTATTTATTTGTTGTTCAAGTACATGATATGATAGGTAAGTATCAGCGGTCAGTGTGAAATTTTTGTGATAGACCCCTTTAACATTTTCATAATTTATATAATTTTAAATGCCACTTCTGGCTTTGGGCCGTAGTTTAACATATTCTATGAGAATTTGAAGTCATTCGCTTATATGGTTTAGACGCTAGATGCCTCCGACAGCCGGACGGACGGACGGACAAAGTGCTGAACGCCCCAAGTCAACTTAAGATCTCGCTTCACTCGATCAATAATGTTGCTAATCAAATAACAAAATGTGACATCTGTTAATAACGCCACTAAGTTCGTGGTATAGGTATCTCCCAATTTATCTGGAAGGACAACCTAACTAGTTTGGTCCCAGATTTTCATAGAGTAGACCCGCCTCAAAAATAGTCTATAGCTAATTTAACGGCATCGTATTTCTTAGTAATTAGACAAAAAATTATAAAGTAATTTACTCAATAATATCTAAATACAATGGTAACTTTATTGTGTAACATACATGCCAGGGTAAAAAATATTTTTTCGAGTCTATATCAGAATGACGCTTTTGTAGAAAGACAATTTAGTTAGATTACATGAAAGAACCCTTCTTTCATTGAAAGAATTGGATCCAATGAAAGGCAAAAGACTATTATAGATCGAAAGAGTTCACCTAGATGACATACAATTAGTGTATAATTACAGTCAGCAGAGTTATAAAAGTTAAACGTCTAAAAAAATAAATAAACCAGAATTACAAAGCAGCCAAAACGTCTGGAATAGCAAATATCCGTACGATTTGAATGGATTTAAAATAATAAAAAAATTGATCTCCTGTTAAGAATACAAGAACAGAGAAACAACTGTAAAATCGACAAAAAATACTGCTTTTTTTTTCTTTGGTTGTCTAACCTGAAATAGGTGAAATCTAAGGCAAACAATCGGTATAGTAATATTTGTGCTGCAGCTCCTATGGCAATGTGATTGGTGTTTGTTAATTAGAGCCGACGCGACGTCGACTGCCTGCACCTACCGCCCCTACGTGACGCTACTACCAATTGAATATGAAATATTTATGTTGAAGTCTGTGTCGCCGAGCCTCCGATCGATACATAGCAAACGACACCCAATTAAAAATAATCCCCGGATTAAATGCCCCTCAAAACGGACCGACGAATTGTATTGTTTCAAAAAATAAGTTTTTGACGTTTTATCAAGTTCTTGCTTATACCTAAATACCAACTTATAACAGGCAATCAACTACGACTATGTAATAGGTATATATTTGATTTATTAAAAGTAACAAGTTCAATTAACAAAATGATCAATTTATTATTACGTATTATACTTAATCATATTGTGAATTACTTGCACCTAAACAATTTAAAGAACTATGCCACGACTTTCAATTAATCGCTTCAATGGAGTAAGATGCTTTCAATCGTCCTAACCTAACCTAGTAATGTTATATCCAAAGACTTACTTATTACACGACAAGCAATCAAGGCTATTCTATTTATTACAACCATAGACTAAATAAGGAAGTCAAGACGGAGCGCTGTCAACAATGAAGTGAGGTCGCTTTTGTAAACATGTGTGCACTTAGTGAGTGCTGCCGTGCAGTAAAAACTCATTACCCTAAAACATTTTTGTGTTAGTATTAACGACGATAAGGATAAGTAAATAGATAATCTTATTATAAATTTTAAGACGTAGTATGTAAGTATGAACTGCTCATTGGCTTAGTTGGGTGGCGTTCGCCTTCTAAGCAAGGGTATCGGGTTCGATTCCCGACTGAAAAACAAGTTTTCTTCCCAAGGAAAATTTGTGTTTCTGGTTCTGGTTGTGATTGTATGTGTGATGTGAATGTTTCCGGCACCCACGATACAAGTCATCGAACTTAGTGTGGGGCTGTGAGTGTGAAAGCGTTTTATGTTAAACGTTTATGTTATATTCCGACTATATAAGAAATAAATAAAACAAAAGTAATATCGAACATAGCCGTGTTTATTCTCCGCTAAACGGAGTACATTTGAACAGACTCTAACTTTCCGAAATGTATCCCTACCAGTAACTGACTATCTTGGGCTGCTCGGTATGACTCTAACGTCAAAGCTCAATATTGGAACTTTCATCGAATCAAAAGCCCAACTAGCTGCAAAAAAGCTTGGAATCGCTTGGAGTACTTCACACCGGGACAGTTGCTCAATTTGTATCAAGCACAAGTCCGTTCATGTATGGCGTACTGTTCTGATCTTTGGGACGGTTCAGCTAAGTACCACCTTGAGGCTATCGACTCCATTAAGCGTAGAGCTAAGAAACTCATTGGTTGCGAGCAGCTGACGAATTAAAATCAAATCAATTCAAAATACATTTATTTCGGACAACATGATCCATTTGTTAGTAACACAAAACTTAAAAGTAAGTACCAATACAATAAAATATAAAAGCTTCAGAGCTTTGGTCATCGCCGCATGGTAGCAAGTCTTCTACCGCGCGGCGAAAATTTATGCCTACTCCTGCTGTTTAGAACGTTAATGTTCAAGTTATCACTCCTGCCGGCACTCCCGGAGTGCAACCCGTTGTTTTTTTATCGGTCACATTTCGGAGAGTGTGCTAAGGAACTGCACGATCTAGTTCCCCCATCCCTGTTCTAATACCGGACAAGCAGACAAACTGCTAAGCGACACCGCTATATGGTAGACATTCCATAAATGCGCACGAAGCGTTTTGCTTCCCCATTCATTGTGCGAACTGCAAAGGAATGGAACTCCTTGCCCGAGTCGGTGTTTCCTGATGAGTACAATATGGGAGTCTTCAAGTCGCGAGTGAATAGGTATCTACTAGGCAAGCTTGCTCGAATGCCGTTAAAAAAAACATCGGTTTTTTTTAACGGCTTTCTTGTTGGGTATTTTTTTGAAATATTGCCGTTTACTGTCCACCTTTTTGGAAATTGTTTCCAATTTAGAAATTTGGTGAAAAAAAAATGTGGTTCGGGATCCTTAAATATAAAGGATTTTGAAGAGATGATAAAACATGGAAAACACACAAAGAAAATTAACGCCTGTTTACACCTACATTAATTTAATGAATATTAAAAGTACAAATAGAAATAGGTAAATGAGCGTCTTACATTACGTTTCGCGTCACATTAATAACTTACCCATTAAACGGGTACTATTGTGACTCTTACTAGTGGCAGCACTTGTGTAGGTTTTGTGTTCCAACCTGCCATAATAATTCATAAATTTGATTCATTGAAAATATGAATTTTTATGGTTTTTTTTTTTTTTTTTATGCAGAATAGGCAAGCATTTGACCACCATCTCACCCGATGGAAAGTGATGATGCGGTCGAAGATGTGACATGCTTGCCTAGAAGATACCCATTCACTCTCGACTTGAAGACTCCCAGATTATACCCCTCAGGGAACAATGACGCAGGCAATGAGTTCCACTCCTTCGCTGTACGGATGATGAACGTAGAAGCAAACCGCTTCGAGCGAACTGGAGGTATGTCAACCATAAATGGATGACGTTTGTCAGTTTGTCTGGTTGTTAGATGGTAAAATGGGCATGGTGGAATTAACTCATGTAATTCCTGCGCACACTCTCCAAAATGCAAACGATAGAATACCGATAGACTTGCGACCATACGCCTGTGACCAAGGCTGTGCAATCTGGACTCAATCAGCTTACTATCGCCAATAAGTCTTTTTGCCCGTCGGTCAATTTGTTGTTTACTAACATAAATGTGATAACATCCTTATTTTTATTTCATCGATGATTGATTTTACACCCTTTTACAACACATCGGCATTTTTCTTTAAAATTTTCGAATTATTATAGCGTGACTCTTCGCTCGCTGGAACAGCTCGACTGACAAGGTAAGGCGTAGTTTCGCTATATGTGTGTGTGTAACGTAATGTTTGTACACGGCGAGGCGTAGTATTACTGGCCTCAGTGCGTTGCTCGACGGGGCTCGGTCTTGACTTCTTATTTAGTCTAAGATTACAATCTCATAAACACGACTTTTAAATATCACTGAAATTTCATACTAAGTAAATTTAATAAGTTAAATGTCATTAAAATATTGGACGGCAGCAAATTTAAAAAAACTTTGACTAGCTGGCTTTTTAGTCATTGTTTCAATATCTATAGTGTTAAGTGGTTAAAGAATAAAATTGAAAAACTATTTAATTGTAGAGATGAATAATGTTTGTTTAGTAGACATAGAAATCATCATTTACACGTCTGCTTGCAAACTGTATATTATATGTGTTGTAACATAATTATTTATATTAATAATCGGGTAAAATAACATATTTGTATAATTACTAGCTATAAAAAAATTATAAACGGCAAATTTTCTGGCATTACATTAAGGAGACAATTTTAAGAGACTATATTTTAAAATCAACTCAAAATTTACAATGAAATGTAGAAAACTCATAAATCAAAGCAAATCTAAAATGAAAATACGAACCACATGATATCGTTAATAGTGAATAAAATTAATTAAAATTGTGGTTGGATTCTAATTTGATATACAATTTGGAAAGAAAACTTAGATTGAACTGATATAATGTCAACACACAAATTATTTTTTAAATATTTTTTTTAAATCTTTATGATATCCAGATGCTCCTGAGATAAAATTAGATGGATTTTATATTACATAACAGATATAAAAGAACATAATAATAAAAACATATAGGTACTGTTAATATTTTTGCTTATTTATTTATACACTTGTTTTTGATTTAATCAAGTTATCGACTTTCTCGAGTATAATTAATTTGAGTTGCATTACTAACGTATTACCGACATGAGATATTCTAAATTTAGAAAAAATCGGCTGGTTATAAATTAATGCAATTTTGCAATTACATTTCGCTTATTTGATTGAGCTAAAAGAGGCTTTGAACCGATGTTATTTATTCGTATTTCGCATTTTTTCTCGCATGAAGTCCTCTTTCAATTTGTAGAAGTAGTAATTTTTAGGTGCAAACCACGGATTTATAAACTGGGGATAGGGCAAGGGAAGATTCTCCCGCTGCGAACGCATCGTGCCTAATATTGGCGTGATCATTTTTTTTTGTTGTTTGTCGGAATTTTTCACTAAATGCCTCATTGTTCCGTTGTGATTTGTAAAAATACGAGCACTGATGTAATTTACGCAAAAGATGGCATCTCATTTCATACGTAAGTAGGTACTCGAATAATATTGTTTTTCTTTAGAAATCTACAAAACAACATTTCGTGGTTAAAAAAAGTGATGAAGCACAAAGTCAACGTATTCATTATTGCCGAAAACTATTGCTTTCTTAGTACAAATCAATGATTAAATTGGCTGATCTAAAGGCGCAACGGTTAAGGTACAGGAGCGATATGACAGTATTGAGATACGGCATCTGCTGGCTTCCATGAAATAATGATGGGAGCACAAAACTTTAGTAGGTATGTCAACACGGCTGAACTTTATTACAAACTAGCTGAGCACATATATGCTTTCACCCACAGCCTGACACTAAGTTAAATGACTTGTGTCGTGGGTCCGTAAACATTCACACCAAACCCAAAACCAGAAACAGAAATCTCCCGTGGGTAGAAAATTTGTGTTCCTACCGGGAAATATCATACTAATATTATAAATCCGAAAGTTTGTGTGTAAGTGTGTAAGTATGTTTGTTCCCTCTTCACGCTTTAATGGCTGAACGGATTTGGATTAAATTTGGAATGTACATAGATTATACCTAGGATTAACACATAGGCTACTTTTTAACTTGATAATAGCGGGCGAAGCCACGGGGCACGGCTAGTAGGAAATAAAGTTAGAAATATGTCGAGTTGTGCAGAAATTTTATTAGTTTTTATTAACTTGTCTTGGGCCATTCAGACTCCGAGTATGCCAAAAATGTATCATTTGGTGGCTACACTGTCCTTAACATAGCGCCTCACACAATATATTATATACCTATAAAAGTTGTTTTGGCAACGCAAACGGTACGTGCGATTGTGCTAGTCGGCTTATCGCGTCTCGGTCCCCCAGAACCGCTGGTTATGCGAGTGCAGGAGGCCAATAAACAACTATTAGCAGGAGCCGCTCGGCCTTCACTCGCTCACCAAGTACTTGATGGGCTTGCAGCTCGGCCCGTCCAACACTCGTAATAAATCTACGAGGATTAGCATCGTTGTAGAGCGGATGCGCGAGGGATAAGCGAGTTTCAATAGAGTAACTGCATGTGACCGAGACTGGTAAGCTAGTACCATAATATATAACATTTAAATAAATAAAACGATTTATTATAGCCATGTAAAATCTAAGCTGCCTTCTAAGCCTATCGGGTTTGATTCCCGACGGAACACAAGTTTTCTCCCCTAGGAATATTCGTGTTTCTGGTTATGGTTGTGATTGTGTGTGTGATGTGAATGTTTCCAGCGCCCAAGTTACACGACACCAGTCATCAAACTTAATGTGGGGCTGTGAGTGTGTAAGCGTTAAAAAAACACAATTTCAAATGATTATTTAACTTCTTGCATACAAATTTTCTACCATCTAACCCTCCTGCCATCTTTACAAATATTTGTTATTCACTCGAAACAAAGTTCCGAACTTATCTATTTCCAACAAATACTTAAATACAAGATACTGAACACACAAATGTTAGGTCCTCGATAACTGTTCCCAAGCTGCCCGTTATATTGAAATTTGGATTTATTCATAGTTCAGCGGGCGGAATCTTTTGACGGTACACAAGCTACAAGCTTTCTACCTAATTTGGCAAAGTGTAATTTACTTCATTGTAGGAATTTTCTAGAAAATTATAATTTCATGGCTGACAATTTACTAGCAATATATGAATACTTTATACAATACACTAAACTTTAGCAGGTTCAACAGAAATCAATAAGGCATTTACGATAACCGATTTATTTTGGTCTATTCACAGAATTTCAAATTCACAAAATTGTATCCAATATTGTTGTAATTGATTATATCCAATATTATACGTAAGTTTTCGTTTTATATGTGAACCCGTTTTTGAGATAAGACTCCGGGACAAAATAGGTAGCTTCTAGGCAAGCATGTTACAGCTTCATTTTCTTATGGATATGAATAATAATCAAAATTTGCCTCGTTGTAGAGACGAGTGAAAATAATAAAGAATGACATATACTATAATTTTCTCCCGGATTCGTAACTTACGTTAAATAGTTTTTAAATCCGCTACAAAAATAGTTTTTGTCATGTTTTAGACGACTTTATGATAATCACGTGAACAAATTAATAATAGATTTTTTTCATCACTGATTGACCACGTACCTAATGATGATGTCGAGGGTCAGAAGCCTAGAATTACTGGCTCTCAAGGATAGCTATCTATGGGTAGAAACATCATTTATATTAGTGTTAAACTACGACTGTGTTTCGGTGCAGCATCAGCGAGCACGAGAAAATGCACCCTACCAGCATAGATTTCAACACGAAGACACCTTCTTAATAGTACAAGTACCTTCAGCGGAAACTCAAGCGCATCGTAGTAACCGAAACCGATACATCGTCAATTCGGGTCGGAAATTTTTTTTATAGGTATGAATATAAAAGTACAAAGAGCGCCGCGTAATAATGCGGTAAGCAACAGGTCTTGGTCCCTTAAAGCCTTGCGCTTCTACTTTGGCCGAATCTGTAACGTCTGGAACGAACGATATCAACTTGTTGCTCTGGAGAAGAAAAAACACTAATAGGAAGTTAATTTTACTACCCTGCCTATACCTATGTTTTCTATATACCAAGCATTGTATGTATTTAATCATTGTAGTCCATAGATGATAAAAATAACGCATCTCTATATTACATTTTCAGTCTTATGTGGCGCCGTCGATAAATTACAAATGATTGTTTGCGTAGATTGTCGAAAAGACAAAAATAAACTCCGTTATTAAAAGATAGGGATTGTGTTTAACCGCTTGTTTTTTGTAGAAGGGACCACATATATTATGTCACTTTCATAAGTTATACCTACACTATTAAAAATGATTCGGGAAAAATAGAAATGATACTGTTTTTGGCTGTTATAAAAATGTACAGCTACAGAAATATTTCCTAATTGTATGTAGACAGCGAAGTGACGCGAGCGATGACGACACGTAAGGTTAGAACGCGGCAGCCGCGGCCGCGTAGCATACAACTGGACATCACTTTGAATGGCTTCGAGATCGATAACGGTACCATATTTTCCAAGGCGTTTAAAAAATATGATGTATTTTTAACACAAAATAATTAAACGCAAGCAAAGCTTAAAAACACCGACTTCAACGCTTTATCTTCGGAACCTTGATTAAACCCAGATTTAATGTATTAAACATGTATTATTGACAATAACCCAAAAACTAGTGATCAGATCTTGAACAAATTTAAATGTGACCAAAATGGAAAGCACCAGCTTTCAAATCATCAAAATCGGCTCACAACGAAAGAAGTTTTGAGGTAATGTAGTCCACAGAATATGCATTATTGGGGATAACTCAAAAACTACAAGTCAGATCTTTATCAAATTTTAATAGGATCAATTGGAAAGCAACATCTATAAAACAAAAAAAAAAAATTCAAAATCGGTTCACGTGGGACGAAGTTATGAAGTCGACTTGAGTACCTCATCCTTTTTTGGGAAGTCGGTAAATAACGTAATACTCAACTAGTATTTCCAAGGAGACCTAGGAAGCCTGGAGGATTCGACTATGGAGCATTTCAGCTTATACAACTAAATATTAATTCCTTATGAATTGAATCGAAACAAGTGCGTATGTCGTAGCACTTAGCAATATATCCGCAGAAAACAGCCGCAGCGGCGGGTAGTGCATTTTTGGAATCTTATTAATGCGTCAGCTTCTATTGACATTGTCAAAATATGGAAATATCCTACTTTTGTTTTTTTTTACTTCTAAATACCACGTAGTGTGCCTCTGATGAAAACCGGCGCGCGGCGCTCGCGCTTTTGCGCCCGATTTAGTCTCTGGAGAAAATGCCTCGAGCCTTTTAGGCGGTATTCAATGCAAATATTGGCACGGGGAGCGGGGTGAGTGTATAGTAAATATATATATATACAAGTGGTCGAGTCGCAACCTTTAATTTTAATATTATTCTGTAGTTGTTAACTCGACCAACAGGGGATTTAGTGTAAGGGAAAAAGGCTTAAAAATATGTAATGTTTTCATAATAAAAAAAAAAATTACTTGAGGACCTAAAACATTAAGACTACATATTATTCTGAAATTACGAAAATGTAATCGAAATATTACCATTACTTTTATCAAATTATATGTCTTAAATTGGGAGACACTATTATCAAATATTACAAGGAGTTATAATGGTTAATACGTTTCTATAATAAAAACATCAACAAATAGAATATTATTTAACTAAGTTTACTATTTGACTAACCTATAACATTAACATTATTAACTACGTATATATTGTTTTTTACCGACTTCCCAAAAACGGAGGAGGTACTCAAGTCGACTGTATTTTTTTTTTTTGAAAGATATTGCTTTCTAATTGGTCTCATTCAAATTTGATCAAGATCTGATCAGTAGTTCTTGAAATATCGTCAATAATGCCTATTTTGTGACGAATAGTGCGTACTTTGACGATGTTCTCGTTTACACGACTTCAAAGTTACCTCATTACTTCTTTCGTTGTGAGCCGATTTTGATAACTTTTTTTTTATTTGAAAGCTGGTGCTTTTCATGTGGTCCCATTGAAAATTTGATCAAGATCTGATCAGTAGCTTTTGAGTTATAGTCAATAATGAGTGTTTAATACATTAAATCTGATCAAGGTTCCGAAGATAAAGCGGTGAAGTCGGTTTTTTTAAGCTTTGTTGCGTTTAATTATTGTTTTAATATATATGTATTCAAAGATAATCGATTTTTATAAAAGTAATCAACATTAACACAATATCAAATAAAATAATAAATTTGACAATCATATTAAATATAAGTCTTCAAAATCATAGGATACGATGACGTTGATCATGAATGATTTTCACAACCGATAATATCCTAAGGTCATAATCATACAATAAGACGTTCGATATAAAGATCATTATTTATGAAAACTCAAACTAAACTACATAAAAACTACCTATATACAGCAAAGAACTAAGTTGAGCACTTGAGTTACCTATTTAGTTCTTAGCTGTATATAGTTTTAGTTAAAGGAAATATGTACGATAGGCAATTGGCCCGTAGATACTATCATAGTGCTAGTACTGTGTAGTAATGATGGACTTTATATTTATGCCATCTTGCATGAATTCAGTTATTGCTGTTGAAACGTTTTCTTAAATTCAAATTTTATGCAATTTTTTCGTTTTGTTATCTATCAACGAGTGTCTGGTAGTAATTACCCTCTTTTTGTAAAATTGACAAGAAATTACCAATGCTTTCGGGCTTTTCTTATTTTGTTTATAAATTGCTGCATTTCTACTATGTTAGTTGTACGATGAGAAATATAACAAGACGCTTCGTCGACAAAAAGAACATTTCACTCTACCATGTTTCAACAAAATAATCGTTGAATTTTACGTTTTTCTTATGTCTTTAGGACACTGAGACATACATAACATATATCATCTCTTGATATGTTTTCCAGCCATTACAAATTTAGTGTTTATTTAATTAATCAGCCTCATGCCATAAACGTCTATAAACATTAAAATATCGTCCACTTATAGATTTCGGGAAGTATATCTTTAATAGGTGACATCGCCGCGACCTCAAGATCGAGTATAAATAATTTGAGATTAAATGGGGAATTTGGCTTTTGATTAAGTAAAATAAAGTTTTACAATACAATAACCCACTAAAATATAAATACAGCTTACATAGAATACATAGTTTATACATAGTTTATAAGTATAAAGATGGGTAAAATGGGCGGTCTTATTGCTAAGAGCGATCTCTCTCAGACAACCTTTGGTTGGAAATATAAAGGAAAAGATAATGTAGCGATTGTGCGATAAAAAGAATGAAATAAAATTTAAAATAATAGAAATACTAACATTGTTTAAACTACATAAACAATTCATACTAATAATCATATTAGAATATACTTACATAAAATTAATAAATAATTACATATACGTACCTATAATACACATTGTTAAACATATATAATTCACATAGTTTTGTAAGG
Source organism: Lomographa bimaculata (assembly GCA_948107665.1). NCBI lineage: Eukaryota > Metazoa > Arthropoda > Insecta > Lepidoptera > Geometridae > Lomographa > Lomographa bimaculata. Next base: position 27,036,691 of record OX403584.1, on the reverse strand, counting down.
TTTTTAGTCTGATTTGATAGAATCATGTATATTATTAGTATAATATTTGTATGACTCTTGGTGCTGACCAAATCTACATGAAATGTGTATAATTGCTTAAAAGGTTTCAGGCAATGCACAAAATCATCAAAGAAAAACGGCGACTCATGATCCAGTTGAATAAAAATAAAAACAGTCTCCATTCATTAATGTCAATAATTGTTTAAAATGTTATTTTTTCGCTGATTGTTTTATAGGTCTTGTATATTTTTAGAAGCAGGGATTCAAAAATTCCATAATTTAACAAGTAGCTTATTCAACTTATCGCTGTTTCGTGAAATGAAACTCAATACACTGCATTCCATAGAAAAGAATATAGTCTACCCGAGCTGCATTCTGCATTACGAATGGTACGTTCCATTCCATTACACCTAACTCGTAATATATATTACAAATAGTTTGTTATTTGTTTCATTGTAATGTAACCTATTTTAAAAAACATTTCTACAACACAAACATTAAAAATGCAATATTATGTAGGTACTGAACTAACCTAGGTACGTATATATATAATTCAATAACTGACTTGATAATTTAAACGTAAGTAAAGCTTATAAAAACCAACTTCATCGCTTATATTTTGGTTGTGGCTTAATCGAAAAAAAAAGGAATTTGAGAATCGGTCCACAAATGGGGGAGACTTCTGTGAACATAGTACATAAACTATTTGTACCTTTTGTCAATTGAATTTTTTTGCCACAAATAAATTTATGTCTTTATGTCTTTATAAAAAAAACAGTCGAACATAAAACTTCTTCGTTTTTTGAAGTCGGTTAAAAACGAACGTTGTCTTCTGTCAGTAAAATCGCGACCATAGAAAAGAATATACTCTATCCGAGGTCGCGTGTTACTAACTTGAATACCAGATATATTTTGACTTATTTAGTTCAGAAATCTTAGCAAAATCTAACATAATTGAAGTTGCTTCATTGTATAGATACTCAGAAGGCTAATTATGTACAACTCCACTGAATACTTATGAGGCTTATTTATAATTAGACTTCATAGTTGCAGCGACGACACTAGTGTCTAGTAGCAATAGTATGAACGTTCCAAAGTCATTAGTTCGGCAGATAGGCATAATTTTGTCGCTAAACTGCGACATGATAGATGATTAGTAAAACCTTGAAATGTATATCGGCTAAAATACATAATTTTAAGTGTATTTTAATATTAAGCATATATTTATTATGGTAATTACAACAGATGATATAAAATATATTACCATAGCAAATTAATAAAAATACCGACTATGTTAACGCGATCGAGAGTTGCTGTCACGAACGAAGGTACCTAACCACTTGCTTTATATAATAGATACAAAGTAGAAACGGAAGTTCGAAAAACAATCACAATTCATTTGAGAGGAGACCGTACAAACAAATATAATGTCACCATTCATAATATTTAACTTACTCGCAGTTACGCAACAAGTCGGAAATCTTCTCGCTCGCTCAAATAATAATTTGTAAATTCAGGGTGAAGGTCGCCGACGGTCACAAATATTTAATGTTATTTTATTATACAACCTGCGATCGTCGGGCGAGCATACCGGCCGCGCCGCGCCGACCACCACCGCCGCACGCGCGTGTGGAAATTTAGATATCGATAGGTTTTCACATTTACGACAACTACTGCCGAAGTCGGCATGGCCGCTACCTAGTGCAAGGAGCGCTCGCTGCAATGCCTCCTTACGACTCGAATGCAGAAAGTGCAGTTTCGAAACAGACGGTGAGGAGTAACAACGGAGGTGTATCGAAAGTTGTAGTTTGGAGTAAGTTTTGCCGAAAAGCGTACTCACTGCGTGAGGTCGAACTGTTGGTGGTAGGCGTGCGCCGGCTGCAGCTCCGTGAACTGCATGTAGGCGCCGCTCGAGTAGTAGTCGCGGTTCATGACGAACGTGAACTTCGCAGTTTCGGTACAAGTAGAGAGTCGCGGATGATACGCGCGATACTTCTGGCTCGGTTCGCAGTCGGTCTGCGAGTGGCGCGCTCTCCGCCCGTCGCCGTCCGCGTTGCCGCCACGACGAGACCACGCCGCGCGCCGCCGCCCGCAGCCCTTGCCACTCGCCTCCGTGGATTACCAACACCGACTCTACCTCTGCACTATCTACTGCAACCATTTCATACATCCCGATATTGATCTATGCCGGATTCAGACAATCGTGAATTGAAAAACGTAAAACAGAAATAAGTATAGAGAAAAAAAGACCGTTAATCCGACTATATTTCAGATTATATCATTAATGACTTGATTTAATGAAATTTTAATTTATGACTTACACTAAGAAAGACGCTTTTGAAAAGGTGATTAAAAGATACAGATAAAACTCATATAGTCATTTATACTGATTTCATGCTTTTAGGCCTTCAACCGAGCATATAAACAACCACGACATAATGTTTCTACTAAAAACCGAATTTAATCGTCACTTCGATACCGAACCTTTTAGAGACTGTAACGTAGCGTTTCCTTATACATATACAATCTTTCGAATTTATAAAATGAGTGTGATTTTAATATAATTTAACCCATTTACATGTATTTATAAATATATGTAAAAAAATATATACAAAATAACTCTCGTGATCAGCTACAGAGTATATTAAGTCATCCAAATACAATTAATATTGTATTAACTACTAAACTTTCACAAATATTTTGTGACATCACCTCCGGTTTGTATATTTACCAATCAAAGAAGAATTGCAGTCGGTCCAGAAATCTATGAGTAGTCGATAGAGTCTCTGGAATGTGTAAACATTCTAGAGACTCCTTTTTTTAGCAGACCAGCTGAAGAAGACAATTTGTTTTTCTAATGTATATGATTTTGGATATAATATAATACGTTATTGCGACAAAGATGTTAGTATTTCAGAAAATTAAGTAATGTACAATTGATTATTGTGTTAATTCAATGAGCGGGTGTGGGAAGCGTCCCAACGTGGCCCGCCCAGCTAAAGCCCCGCCCACGTAAGCCACCGAACGTGTAGACTGGCACTCAAGACCTGCCGCCGCCCGCTAACTACCAAGTCTCTGCCAAAATTCTACGCCGTAGCGCCGTAGCTCCCGAAAACGCGGCGTAGCGCTTAGAGAAAAACAGGATCCCAGAGAAATATGACTCCTACTTTTCCAGTGCAATTTTTTTTTTCAGCCCTTTAGAAATATTTTGTTATATTTAATGTTAAGTCACAAGCTAGGCTATCAAAAATAAATAAATTTTGTCAACGAATAAACAAGATGGAGAATAATAGAGTTAAATTGTTTACTAATTGTAACTTATAGGAAAGGTATTGCAGTACAAGACACCAGCTGCTCTGCAGCGTGACTATTCCCATTTCTTTTTAATCTCTCTTAAATGTCTTTAAAGATTTCTAAGCTGAAATGTCTTTATACAAATAAAACGTTCAGATGCGTTAGATTCCGTGCCATTGAGATAACGGATCGAAGAACGTTGACGATGACGATGACGATAAGTAATTATGATGATAAGAAATATGCTATGTGGTATTCGATATAATTCGATATTTATCTACTTATTCCTTTAAGCTGCAATAAACAGAGGTACATATTTACACATGGGCTACTTTTTAACGAGATTTATCATCAGCATCATGAACGAGGGCAAAGCGAATAAAACATTATAAAATATTTTATTAACGTACTGTAATAGGATCAACATTTACAATTTTAGTATACCTTACACCTCGTTTGTTTAGATGCAAGTCCCTGACTAAAAGCTCTACATTAAGGCCTGCTAGAGGCTTAATTTCAGATACCCTTGCGGGTATAAGATCAAACGTCGCTATGTCAAATTAGTAGAATATCTAACGTGAGGAAGATTGTGTTAGACCTTAGTTTTGCCACACAAACCACACCTGGCTGGAACGGATGGCTCGCACGCCACCGTTCTGTTCTAACCAAATGCATCCAGTGTAGCAAAACCCTTAGTTTTTGAATACGGACCTAAGATGACCTGTCTCGTATTTCATACAAAAGCAGAACATGTAACAGTTAACAAACATAATATTTAAGAAAAAGCAGAACACTTGATTACTATTATTACTGAAGTACCCACTTGTTATTACGATTATAAATGCAAGTTAATGAGTAGTGAGTACCTACGAGTACTACCTATGTAATTAATAGGATAGCTAATAGGCATGCTATTACCTATCGTATTAGTTCCAGTGACACAAGTCGGACAGAGTGTACCTATCTTTATATATATAATTCTACCGTACGTGTGTATGTGACCGAATTCTTTTTAAACGGCAGGACCAATTTTGATAAATTTATTTATGTGTGTTCAGGTATATATATGCGATAAATAATGTATCTTTTTATTAATTTATTTAATTAACTTTATCTAACAAGTGATTACTCATTATGGAAAGCGATGAAAAATAAAGAGAAACCGATGATGCAAATCCCACAAATAAAACAAAAATGTGGGAAGTGGGCAGTAAGTAACCAACAAAAAGTAACTGTATTTGCACAGCATTTGGAAAAAAAATCAAACTTAACGACGAATAAGAAGATGGCATTACTCAAGATGTCGCCGAAGATAAGAATGATACCTAAACCAGGTAAACCTTCAAATGAGGCCACATCAAACAGACCCATCTCTCATATTCCCATTATATCAAAACTATTCGAAAAACTACTCTTAAAACGTTTGAATCAAAGAAGAACACTACTTGATTCCTGACTACCAATTCGGTTTTAGGGAAAAACATTGTACTATAGATCAAGTCCACAGAATAACCAACATGATCGAAAAAACTTTAGAAGAAAAGAAAGTTTGTACTACCGTCTTCCTGGATGTAGCACAAGCATTTGATAATGTATGGCATAAAGGTCTCATACACAAACGTAGAATTTCACTACCGAAGCAGTTTGCGGATATCTTAAGAGTCTTACCCCACACAGAGAATGTTCAGATTACGCCTGACGAGAAGGCCTGACTGAAGCACTTGTTTACCGGCCTAGGCTGTACGTATTCCTTATGGCTTAGTATTCAAATATTAACGCATTAGGATATTTATCAAAATAACATATTTTAGTAGTTTAAACGACAAAATATTATAGAAAGCGATAAAGAGTAACGCAATTTTAAAAGGTTAGGCTGGTAGGCGGTGAAAGACGTGCCCGTGTCTTGGGTCGCACATAACTGCAATTTATTGCGCCCAACCACTTGGTTGCGATTAATCGCAACTAAGTTGGTATCGCCACAATCGGATGCGGCCATCAAGCTCGAATTCAATCGTTTGTGACTGGACTCGGACCCAGCTCGTACAATAAATGAGTATTTTTAGACAATAGTGATGTCGTTTCAATCCAAAGATTCGGAATAGGCAAACATTTGACCACTATCTCATCTGATGAAAAGTGACGTTGTGATCGACGTTGGAGCATGTTTGTCTAGAAAATATCTGTTTACTCGTGACTTTACAGACTCCCGGATCATACTTATCGAGAAAAACACTTGGTTATGGAATTTCATTTCTTGGCGGTGCGCATAACAAATGTGGAAGCCAATCGCTTCGTGCATATTCGTGGAATATCAACTACATAACGATGTCACAATACAATTTGGTTGTCCGATGATCGAATGGCGATGACGGAATAGGAACGTACAATTCCGCAGCACTTGCCACCTTGCGCCGAACGTCGTCGCCTAGAACTCTTTTGGTTCTACGCTTAATAGTATCGAGTGTCCCAAGCTGGTACTTTGCCGAGCTCTCAAAGATGAGAACAGTACTCCATACATGAACGGACTTATTGTCAAGTTGAGCAACTGCCCCAGGAAGTACTGTCGCACCTTGGCAAGAATTTCAGGATTTTAGGCAAGCTGTTTTGCTATTGAATTAATGTACGCTCCCAAATTGAAAATGACTCCATTTTGCAGAGAATAGACATCAGACAGGCCTGGCATAAAATTTTACCAAGTTGATTGCCTTTAAGGATAAGTTCAAACGCTCCAGCATGTCCTCAGAGAAATTTGTGCACCTTTCACTCGTGAAAAAACTGCCGCGCCATATCCTGTCAAAGGCAAATGTCAAGCGATACCGCTTTTCAATATTTTTTCAAGATCTCCATGAACAGCATACGTATTTATGGTTGACATATCTCCAGTCGGCTTAGGAATTAAACTTATTGCCCGCAGCTTTGTCTCTGAATCTTCTAGACAAGCATGCTTCATCTTCAGCCGCATTCTCTTCCCGTCAGGTGATATAATGATCAAATGCTTACCTACTGTATAAAACAATTACTCAAAGGCCTCAGATATAGAAGTAAAAAAAGACTTACATTACAACCAGCAATTTGCCAAACAGTATAACTTAGTAATTTTATTGTTCTCAATGAGCAGTTTCGAGATGAATCAACATTGACCTTCGCAGCGGTTCTCAGGCTTTATCTATACATACACATTTAGTTGATATTTTTGTATTTTTCTAGTAATATTACTTGCTTACTATTCCGTGGTCTTACTGAATAAAACTAACATCAAACAAATTAACTAACTAATACCAAAAGTAGCTCTGTTTATTCTTTCATTCGCCTACCCCGACTCGCCAAATGCCATAAACTGCATTCTATTTGAATAGCTGTGTTGCGCGCAATCACTAACTGCTCAGAAAAGTGCATCTCCATGACGTCATACGCCCTTGAACCTGCCTTTTATTAGCAACCACAACATGCAAACAGCAGCGTAAATTCCGAAGAAACACATATCCACTGCCGCATGGAAGAACAGTTTATAATACCGGCTAAGTCACGCCAAGCGATGGACAGCAGTTCGCCGGCTACCGTCACCTCGACTCCATAGCGATGTGGGTTTTACACGTGCCGCGCGTCTAACGTAACAAAGATTATGCAACCGCACACAATGCACCAACATTATATGCACTAGTGGAACTATAGCTGTTGCCCGCGCTTTTACTTCATCGTATACTATACACTACTACATCGTATACTCGTATGTTAGAGATAGGTCTCGGACCTGATCCATGATTCATCTCCGTGGTTCCACAAGATCCGAACAAAGGTATTTTAAGGTGCCCAATCGACTCGTAAACAGGGCGAATTTAATAAATTATTTAACCAAACAATAACAATATGTATAACTTTGTAAACAGTGCTAGGTTGCCCTGTCTTACTAATACATTTAATTTTAAATATGTAATTAGTATATATATTAGTATTAGTTAATAGAACTTCCCGTTGGCTTAGTTGGGTGCGCAATCGCCATCTAAGTCGGGGTATCGGTTTCTATTCCCGGTACAGAGAAAACTTGTGTTCCCAAGTTTTCTCCCCAAGGAAAATTTGTGTTTCCGGCACCCACGACACAGATCATCGAACTTAGTGTAGAGCTGTGTGTTGTTTATGTTATATTTTGAAAATGAAAAATGTTCATTCTGCAACGGTTAGTGGTTAATGTTCACAAATAATTTAATTAGTTTATGCACAATAATTATAAATTTTGCTAATCGCTGATGAGGATTTTGTGATGCCTCTCGCCCCGTGACTAAGATTTTTACTTAAATGGATACAGATAACGCAAACAAGCATTCAATTAATATAAATATGTTTTATTCGTTTTCTCTTAATTTATTACGATTTTTTCGTATTCAATTGTTTAAGTTTTCCCCTAACTTACTCGTTTGTTTGTTTGTTTAGAGGCGGAACTGGCAAAGTTGTAAACAATGTGTTTTACCCCATGGCTCTAGATGCGGAAGAATTTAAACAATTAATAGGAAAATGAAGTATTTGTTTACCAACTGGCTAGGACTTGCGGCGGTTTGAATCGAATTTTCCGACTAGTTTCAGGCATGTAAGATGCCCATCATCTAGGAGGTGGCTGAACGCAACGTCCGCGTCCTCTCAACGTGCACCTTCAAAAACAGCCGCGACTCCCAGCTGGTTAGTAAACAAATATAAAAATTTAATATTTCGTCTCACCACCTCTTTCTGTTTATATTTTTCTCTTCGAATAACTGGCAAAAAATTTGTCTTAGCCTTACTCCGAGTAAGTCTAGTGTAAGTCCGAGTAAGTAAAGTACTTAAGGGAAATTGAACAAAAGTATAAATAAATAATTAATATTAATTGATAAGCAATATATAACCATTAAAATATAAGAACAAAGAAATACAAGCTGTACACCCAGGGATTTTTCTACGCACAATCAGAATGGTTGCACACGAACAAACGAAAAAGTCAGGCAAAACCTCCGAAAATTCATAAACTTTATCAGTTTTATTTTACTCAAAATTTTGTATCAATTGCTTAGCTACAGTTTAACAAAAATTCACTCATATACGCGATTTAGCGTTAAGATATCGTTAAGTAATGCTTAAATAGTTGTCAAAATTAAACACCGCCATTGCCTAGTTGAATGAAATTTATTCAAGAGAATATAAACATGATATATTGCGTATTATAGTACTAATACTTAATTAAAAATAACTATAACTAGATATTAGTAAATATGTACAAAACTTAATAATAATAATAGACCGCTATATACCAGTTGGCAAAGTACCCAAAATGTTGGCAGCATTGCCATGTTGAATGGCAATGCTCAATCTCTGTCCAAAATATTTGCCTAGTAATCCTTGCTGAGAGGCAAGATGGCGAACTTATATATTTCAGTAATAAATGTGTTAAAACTTTTTACGTAAGGCGCCAAATTGTTAAGGCGCCGGGTAGTGGTTGATTTGCCCATACAATCGTAATACCGAAATGATTTATAATTCAAGCATATAACCACCATACTGTGCTGTTATTCAGATAAAAAACGTATTAATCTAGGTTCCTGGATAGTTTTTATTCCAAAATAATTACCTAAAACGAAATATAAACCAATTGATTTTCACACATTATTACGACGTAAATGTCGCATCTTTAACTTATTCGTTTTGTATTAAAAACGAACACATTTCTTTTGTCATTACAACAGGAACATAGACTATCATTTCAAGGTACTATTAATACAAAAAACAATGGCTAAACATCACATTTTCATTCATAATTTTTGGTATTACGGCACCTATTATAATTGTTCGGTCGGTAGTGCTATCGCATCAAGCATGGGCACAGTTTGCAAGTTAAACAGAGACAGCCTATAGACTCGTTCAAAGCCACCCCGGCCTCTTAATGTCTTAATGTTAATGTCAACGTCGTCGGGCGCGGTCAGTACTTGGATGGGTGACCGCCTGGGAACACCGCGTGATGTTGGTTTTTGCATTTTCTTTTAATTTTGGAACGAAAGTTCCTTATCGCGCGTTGCGAATGGGGGCTAGACGGAAATTGAACTTCGTTCCATCCGGGTGTCCCTTGACACCTCTCAAGTTTTTTTTTGGATTTAAACCTTTTCGGAATGATTCCCGCACCGCACTGGTCAAAGCAGATGATTCCGAACCGTATTCCGTAGCTCAGTGAGCGTTTAAGCAACCCAAATGAATAAAACCATGGCATATATACGTGTAGCATTGTATATAACTAACGTCAACGAATCCTATCCTATTAATAATATTATACATGCGAAAGTTTGTGTGCGTGTGTGTGTGTGTGAATGTTTGTTAAGTACTACGTGTCTCTGTAACTAATTAACCGATTTCAATGGAATTTGGAGTGTAGGTATGTAGCTTATATTCTGGATTAGGACATAGGCTTCTTTAATAATCATCAGCAGGCGAAGCCACGGGGCTTAACTGTACGTGTAGTTTTCATTGATATTATAATGAGCTAAATTAGTAGCCTGTTCCTGTACCTTTACAGGTATATGTATATATATATATATATATATATATATATATATATATATATATATATATATATATAATATAAAGAAACTAGCCGAAACTAGTAAATAAAATAACGATCGCTTTCACTTTATTAAATATATGTATTACATTTATTAAAGAAAAACGTTAAGTTGGTAACATACAATAATAATTATCGTACCACAAGAAGCCTGTCTTGGTACAGGCACATCGTTTTTCTTTTAGATTGGTCTTGTAAGAAAATGCTAATCGTTAAAGTCTTTTTAACTTTAAAATTTCACAAAACCGCAAATAATTTAAAGGTCATGCTAATAATAAAGTAATACTGACTTCTTTACACGTGTATCAGTGAACGTGGCGAATGGCCTGAGTAAAATAACATGCGCATTCATTATTGTTTTTTCTCTGGCATGATGTGGTTGAAAATGTTATGCTTGTGATTCTAGAGTTACGACGATATACTGACAATGACATTGAGTTTGGACACACCAATACCTTGAATTTTATTTTTTTGCCATGCAAATACGAAAAATCCCGACTGCAAAAACAAGTCCAAATAAATTCTAATGCTATAACATTTGAAATTACGGGTTTAATTTATGTCTAATCACATTATTATAATCATATTTAAAATCTCATCGTCAAAAGCCCATACCGATGAAACCAGTTGATACAATGCTTCATGGATAGGTAAAATTATTTTTATACTGATGTTTCAATAGCTAATCGAAAAAACAGCCAATCACTGACCGCCTCAGGGAAAAGTAATTCACGATCAGTGACATCCGCGAGGAGTCCTACCAGAGAGTGAGTCTGCGGTACAAACGGTGCCGGTGTCGGGACTGTAGGGCAATCTCGAGAGACACCCGACACTGACACCTGACCCGGGCGGGTCAAGTTGCAGAGCTGTTTTCTGTTAGCGAGGGCCTAAACGTAAGTTGCTTCTTACTGCCGGAGGTTTGAAAGAAAAGAAATTACAAAAAAAACATACATATTATATTCACGACACACGCTACCTAACTACTACCCAAAATTAATACATTATATTCAATACAAAACACACACAGAATACAATTTATAAGATAATTTAAACAATTTTTTCTAGTGGCTGTGACTGACGACCTCGCGTATTTTTCGAAATGGGTCAAATATGTTTTTTACGCTATCAGACCTCGAAAATGCGACCTGTACAAGAGCCACAGCCAGACATCCGCCAGAGGTACGATAGCATTTTTGCTCAAGCTAAAACAGAGACGCTTCGCTTGCGTGCTCTCGGTCTAGGAAAGATGTAGAGTAGAAGTAGAATAGTCAAACAATTGTATAGATAATAGCAATAACATTTGCTTAAATGTATAGGTAGTAGCAAACAACCAAAATACCTCAGGTGAGATAGTGGCCAAACGCTAGCATATTCCAAACAAAAATCACTTTACGAATTGAACCATTTTTAAAATATACTCGTACATACTTAAATATTTCAATGCATTCTTTAAGTACATTAGATGGTATAATTTAAATGTTTATAGTTACATTACATGCCTTGTTGGACACAGCAGCAATTTAAATTTTTCACAGCAAAAATATTCGCATTATTTGTATTTGTATTGTAAAAAGCTATGCCGTGAAAATAGCTTCGATTTCTTTTTGAGGAAGTTCTTCAGTTTCAGCAGATTGTCCCTTGGCTGCAGTGCGGCGAAGTACTGTAGCAAACTCTTCAACTACTCCACCTCCTCCTTGACTATCTCCTTTAGGAGTAGAACTACAAGGAGAAAGTCAAGGTGAAGGTGGCTTTAGTGACTGCTGTGAATTGTGCAGGAAACTATGTGCTGCTGTGAAGTGTGTTCACCTTCAAAGTCTACGACGGGTCCTAAGCTCTCAATTAGCTGTAAAAGCATAATGTTACATCAATATTTTAAAACACCCAACACCATCTGCCATGGGAGGATAAACTTACAAAAGTTTAAATGCCAGATTTTTAAAACTGCAACTACTAATTATTTATCGTTTTGAAGTAGTTACAAACCGTTTTGGTTAGTAACGCATATCATCTATATCCTGGAGCGTCAGATCTGCTGACGCTTTACTAAAAAAAAAAGAGTTAAGACAAACTGACAAATGTATCTTTTTAATGTTGATTGACTTCAGTACGCTTGACGCGTTTTTGCTTCTACGGCTATCATCCGTGCAGCGAAGAAGTGGAGCTCGTTGCTCGCGTCTTTATTACCCGAACGGTATATTCTGGCTGTCTTGCGTGAATAGGTATCTTCTCGGCAAGCATATAACATCTTTGGCCGCATCGTCACTTTCCATCAGGTGAGATGGTGGTCAAAAGTAAATGATTACCAATAAAGCATAAATAATAACGCTCGTAACTGGTCGGAGTACTTTAAAAAATTAACATTTCATGCGATTAGTATAGCCGGTTAGTACTAATATGTTAATACATTCCGAAGTCGAAACATACAACCTTATAGGGAGGCGGCAACGTGAATCCTTCGAAGATGAAGACGCGCTATCATTGCCGGCAGTGCAAGTCAGGCAAACCACAGGGGCCCTGGGGGCGACAGGGTACGACAGCGATGAAGCAGCGGCATCAAACCGAACACTATTACAAACACTTACACCTCTTATTGCTTCAATGAAAGCAGCCGAATGCTCACTCATTTTATTTATTTATCACTTATCCACTCAATCAACCACTTATAATTATGGTTTATTTTTTATAAAAAAAATAACAAATTACAACAATGAAGGTTTTTCACATTTTAAGCGTTAATCCATAATCCATGATATAACGGTATGGCCAAATTGGAAAATCTTGAATATTGGTGAGAGTAGAAAAATAAGGTAGAGTATTGAAAAATGTATATTATTTAAGGTAAAATTTATAATTGATTCTTCAACAAATGCTGTGTGATTCAGAATCACATATAATACACTTGATGACTAATGATATAACCAATATCATTACCATACGATAGTCACCAAGTAACCGAAGATAGTGGAAATTGTAACCAAGTGCGACAATTTCGATCAAAATATGACGCCATACTAAATTTAAACATTTTATATCATAACTCTTTCATGGCTACTAGTATACCTCTGAAGTTCGGGCCTGTTTGGTTAATTTTCGCGTCGAGTCGCATGACGGAGCCAGGAGGTAAGTAAAACTCTGTAACGGCTACGAACCCTACAACTAAGGCTCATTTGGGTTTCACTAACGCTTTTACACACGAAGCCCCGCACTATGTTCATAGACTTGTTCCGCATATGTCGGAAATATCACATTACAAACACACGGCAGCTGTCGAGTTCAGTACCCACTGCGTTTGGAGTACAGAATATATATATACGATAGGCGTGGGTAAGCCCACGATAATATAACTATAGTATTTTAATAATGTTGCATATTATATATCGTCGTTGTGCGTGCAAAAGTCGCTATGTGTTTTTTCGTGATATTCGGTTTTGACAAGTGATATTAGGGGCAGTGATATTGTATGTAATGATGATTAGTAGTAACTAATATTAGGAGTCAAATTCAATTTTAGGGCTAAAGATATTAGTCGAATCAATAGGGAACCGATTAAAACTTCATAAAAAACCGAATATCACGAAAAAACACATAGCGACTTTTGCACGCACAACGACGATATATATAATGTTTTTTATGCAGAATAATATAATTATACAACATTATTGAAATATACTATAGTTATATAATATGAATTATCTTATAATCTATACATTTTTATCACGCCTCTTAACGTAGTAACACCCTAATAGATTATAAAATGCAGCTCTTGTCTATTACAAATAGACAAATACAGCGGGGCAACGCAGCCAGCATTTTGGGAACATTGCCGACCCGTTACAATTTCTTTTTATTATTTAATTCTAATTTTTAAGGATTTCGCTTTAGTTTCAAGGATATAATGTTTGTTATTTGTACTTATTGTTTTGACATTTATATTACGCATTATTTCCAACACTACCTACGAAATATTATTTTAATCACCGACAGGCTATATAGTATTTTACCACTATCTTACCTTTAATAAACATAACGTGATCGAGGGCGTAAACCAACTAGACCTAGAACATGAATTGTCTATAACTATCTTTGATTAATTTTATTGACCATGATCTTAATAGAACTCCACTAAATGCGCGATTCACTGCATATACCTAATATGCAGTGAATCGCGCAAGCACGTTATACTCAGTAGGCTCAAACAGCACCTTTTTCATCATCAGGAAGTTGTGCAGTTTCGGCGGATTGTCCCTCGGCTGCAGTGTGGCGAAGCAGTAGCATGTGGAGCTATGGCGTCAACTACTCCACCTCCACCTTGACTACCTCTTTTAGGAGTATAACTACAAGGAGAAAGTCAAGGTGAAGGTGGCATTAGTGACTGTAAAAGATGCAGATAACTGTAATGCGCGGACATACAATACAAATATGTTACTTACAATTAGTACATGTACACTATTACTAGATTTCGACCCAGGAGCCCACGGGGTGGAGTGTATTGTATAGATTCCATAGGCCTCCCGGAAGAATTGTTAAATTTATATATATATTGACTATACCAGTGTTTATACTGAAGTTTTACAAACAACTTGATACAAGAAATCAAATCATATCTTAATAAATTTTTGCCACCAGCAAGCCGTTTTTTTACTTTTCAGAGGGAGAATATTCGTAAGCAGATTAATTGTTCATAAAAAGTTTTTATTGATTACTTTTAATTAAGGCATATGATTTTATAGCATATTAAACACCTTAATTTAACAAAAACAGAAGAGTCAACGCTTTTTTGGAATCGGTATTCAATTATAGTATTGTGCAGTTTCCTCCGTGCATCTTTGTCAATTGATTTTATCAATCCACGTCATACTATTGATTTAAACTTACCCATTGGTAATTCAGAATCATTGAAATTAACAATTTTCGATTGACCTTATAATTTTAGACGTATTCGCTGACATAGTAACATATAACTAATTACGGATGACTTTATTAACGATTACTTTTAAATTGTTTATGTGCACCTAGGTAGTGCGATTTGACAAAAGTGATTGTTTAAAATATAAGATAAACAACAGCAAGATTATTGGCTTTATAATAACAATTGTACACATCGCTAAACTAAGTTGTGATCTTCTTCTGATCTTCATACCTCTGTTTAAAGACGTAATTGGTTACCAATCCAACGTAATTGCAAAACTTATAGATGCCCCTCGGCGCGACGGGCCAGATCCACGTCGGTCTACCGAACTTCATATTAACTTTTAGTTCGAGGTCAGAATACGAGTATGTTCAAGTAGCAAATATCCTGTCTATAACCATTACGTCTTGATAAACACAAATTTCACTAATTATCTGTAGTCTCTGGAGAGATGCTACCTATTAAAGGCATGGCATCAAAACAACTTAGCGATATGACTCAACATATTATACACACTCAAACACACGCTTAGTAAGATCCCTTATACGAAAATATAACCCAATTTTTTTTTGTATACTGTTAGTTCAACATTTTTATTTAAGATTATTATTGTTAATTCGATCTTTAGCGGATAATTAAAATATAAAATACATATAAAAATTTCAAAAGAAAAAAAACATCTGGAGAAAAACATTCTCGGGACTACTGTTGCCTTAGATATTAATTATTACACATAATAAAGAGCTTCCTGATGCATATTATAGCTACCTACACTTTGCCAATGACTAAATCTATATAAAAATAAATGTTCTGCATTAGTCTCACAAAAACACGAGAACGGCTCGACCAATTTGGCTGATTCTTTATTTGTTGTGTTTGTTATTGTTGTAAAGGGCAAGATTTGTAAGTTTTTTTTTAATGCACTGGAAATTGTACCAGCGCGAATCCGGGCGGATGGCTAGTAAGGATATATTATATTACTAGTTGTGCCCGGCGGCTACGTCCGCGTAAATTAAGAAATCATCTTTACATGAGATCGAATTGTGAACTTAACTATCCTAAACCATTCTTGAATCCCAGGTAGATTGATGGATAACACACACGAAAATTTTATCTAAATCGGTCAAGCCGTTTAGGAGGAGTTCAGTCACATACACAAGTACAGAAGAATTATACATATAAAGATTAGTAGCTAAGTTTGGGTTAGTGGTAAAATCCCCTTTAGAAATTCCCCTTATATTTAGCTATTCCGATGTTGAACGTACTGCAACTAAGCACTTTCACCACAATTTTAAGAAAACATGAAGAGTAAGACTTTTGGTAAGTGGTAAAGCGCTTGAGGGTGGTAACCTTACTAGACCTAGAGTGGGGTGGGAACTTGTTAACAAGGATAACTTCAGTATGGTTACTGGTGTAGTTTGGTTTTTGGCAAAATGGTGACAGATGTTCTACTTGAAGATGGTAAACTACGACATACAACAAAAATAAGCAATACTTATGGTATATATATATATTATTATATATATAAGCTATCGGAGTACAGCATTTTAATTTTGTAATACTACGGATTCGCATAATACACACATTATTAAAGCAATCCTATTCTTTCGAATTCTTTGGGCTGGCGATAACATTTTGGTAGAAAATTATTGTAGTATTTATTCGATCCATTCATTGGGGAATTGTTACTTTAACTAAATCTAATTACGATACCAAAGTATAAGATGTAGTCCTAGCACGAATATTTCATCGTCTCGTTGTTTGCTTGCACAAGCAAGCAAGCTACATGGTAACATGTAGACTAGTAGGCAGTTCTAGTGCCAGGATTTTTCTAGCCGCCTGAAGGCTTAATCGAACACGGAGTATTAGTCGGTAGCACAAAGCACTTGCCATTAACTTATATATGAGAGTAACCAAAAGCGTTCGTACTGCCTAATTTTGTTCAATTTACGCACTGTAGAGGCTAATCAAATGTCAAGCAAATTGTTAACAATACGATACGAACACTAATTCGTACTTGGGCCACTGGACATATGTTCCGTTACGTTCCGTAAAATCGTTATTAACGTAAACATATCCATTAAATGACAAGACTAATAGGTACTTATTGTTTCTAAATTCAAACTTACACGTGGTTTCACGTTATAGGTAGGTTGAAAAAATTGCAGTGAAACCGCCACAGAGTAGCTTTATGATGAACGCAAAAGTTTCTCAGAACCCGGAAGCCAAACGAGACCCACACCGCATAAGGCCTTTCAAATTTGGAAGGGCGAACCGCGCACCCCAAGTGCTGCTAAGTTCAGGGAATTACGGCGGGCAACGGAAGCCTTACGGCTCTCCAAGAAACTGACGCTTGTTGCTTTAACTTTTCCTATAACAACCAGTAATAAGTCTTCGTTTGTAGCAAGCCCCTGATGTGATGTAATAGCAGTCGGGCGGGGGGACTGGAAAATCTCGTAGTTTCTCTTTCCGGTCATACCACTTAGTACTTTAGCAACAAAGCCGGACCAGAGGGGCTAGAATTTTTTACGGTCGTGGATTTAATTTAAAATTCGTGTTCTACTTTTTCCATGTAATAATATCAATTCAAAGTGTACACTGCGTGCATATAACACGTCTTACTATTATTCAGAGAAACATGTCTTACTTAGATAATTTTCTTCATAAAATCCCTGATCTCTTAGTTAGGTTGTCGAATATAATCAAAAAGTTACCCTAACAATAATATCGGCTTGCTCTTTGAATTTATAGCCATTAACAAATAACAATTTTGCAGTTCAAGTATCAACATATTATAAAAGAGTATCCGATAGCTGTTAATAATAAAGCAGGTGGACGAAATTGTATGTATTGAAGAAATTTTAAAAATGAGACGTCTACCGAGGGGCCACATGCAGCCCTGAATACATATGTTTTGCTTGCTTTGGATGTTTGCACGCGTCTAAGCTTCAAGTCTACTCAGCGACGAAGCATAGTCTATCGCAATCAAATACATAGCAGGTCACCGTGTAGTCACAGAACACTCAAGGGCTATCAAGATAAGAAAGTAATTCAATAAGTACCATATTTATAACACATCATCGATCAAGTAAAAAATACAGATAATACGCACAGAGGATGGGATTGAAGCTCGACTCGTTACTATGTGACATATTTCGTACGGAACTTGTTAAAAAAGTGACGGATCGGTAGCAAAACCATTCGTTTCACTGCTGTAGGAATGGGCTTTTAAGTAGTGTGGCGTGTCATCCGCTTCGTGCTTTTTAGTAGATCGATGTTACACGTACAAGTATAAACATACTACAGCAGAAAACATATTTTTTGCCGTGCCTTGGTGTAGCTTTAAACACTCAACAATCTTAGATCTTCATCATGACAGTGATCTCTTTGCTGGTGAAAGGCGAGATAATAGCAAACGCTTTCACACTAACAGCCCCACACTTAGTTCTATGATTTGTTTCGTGAGTGTCAGAAACATTCACATCACACGCATAATCACAAGCAGAACCAGATACACAAATTTTCCTAGGAGAGAAAACTTGTGTTCCTGCCGGGAATCGGATACCTGATACCACTGCTGCGGACGCGCACTAAACTAATCTAACGGGCAGTTGTAAGACACGTCGGATGCCTTTAGGTAGCCTAAACATCTCGACATCAGAACTGCTTACGACAAACAAGTAGGTACCTACATTGAAGCGATAATAGGCAATCATTGACCTAACGAGTATAATTCCGTTAACGAGGCCGCAGCGCAGCCAGAAGCCGGTGGACCACGGCTTAGCGGCTTACACTACATGGGGCTTAAATGCATATCTGCGCGGGGTCACCAGCATAGGTGCTCATTATAAGAAGCACTTTTATCTTTGTAAAATGAATATTGTGCACCTGCCGGGATTCGTACCCACTCACGGTGAAGAGAGCAAAGATCTGCGTCGCGTCGTCCGACTGAGTCGTCAAGATCTATTAAATATCTATGGGTATTACGACGTTACGGTTATTCAATCAGTGCCAGCATTGCAATCAAGATTATAAAAAACAGTTGATACCGCATGAGGGCAATTTTTTCACTAGCAGGGGAAGAGGACTAGGTATATGTATGCTCTTGATTGCTTGCTCTGATCTGGGCTTGTGATTGGCCGTTGCGACAGTTGTAAGTGTCGGTTGCAAAATGACCATACTTACTTCATGCATTAATTCCAAGGGATATTTGTGTGTGATGTGAATGTTTCCGGCACTCACGACACAAGTCATTGAACCTAGTGTGGGGTAACGCAGTTACATTCACAGAGAGTGAAAGCATTTAGAATTTTTATGTTTTAAAGACTGTTTTTGATGTCTTATGACTAAAAACCGGGAACGACAGCCAAACGTGACCTCCCAGTCACCACTCCTACTAAACGGACACTCATCTAAGCATTGTCCTAACTATTTTCGTAGTTGGTTACGAGTTAGACGCGTATTGTTAACTAATAATCGACTTCAATCGCAAATATCTCCAAAACTTGATCAAATTACAATGGGATCGAATAGAATGTATATCCTTTCAAACATAACAATAATTTTCCAAATCTGTTACTAAACGACGGAGTTCTGATGTAACATTAAAAAAGATTCTGACTAATTGTAAACCTCTTTTTTTTTAAGTCGGTAAAAAATAATGAAAAAGAAGAACAGAAGTTTTTCAAAGAAGCATAAACATTAAAATGTTATATTTTTGTTAGTTTTCAATAAGAGCCCTGACCATGAGATGTTATAATGTATGATATAGTTACCTTGAAAGCAAAATGCCAATAAAAACATTATACCTAAACAAGAGGTTGACTAGGAAACTATTTATTTATTTATGATAGGCAAACGTTTGACCGCCATCTCACCTGGTGGTAAGTGACGATGCGGTTTACGATGGAGCAGTTTTGCCCAGAATATGCCTATTCACTCGTGACTTAAAGACTTACATATTGTATTTATCAGGGAACACAGACTCAGGTAAGGAATTCCATTCTTTTGCAGTTCGCATAATCAATGTGGAGGCAAAACGCTTCGTCCGCATTTGTGGAATATCTACTATATATCGTTGTCGCTTAAGAGTCTGTCTCGATGTCCGATTATAGAATGGGGATGGGGGAATTAGATTGTGTAATTCCGTTGCACACTCTCCGAAATGTATCCGATAATATACCGAGAGACTCGCCACCATGCAACGATGCCCTAAGCTCTAAAGTTTTGCATCAGTCAACTGGTCGCTGTTACTAAGTCTCTTGGCTCTTCGCTCAATGATTTCAAGAGCCTCAAGCTAGTATTTAGCTGAACCGTCCCAAAGATGAAAAACTAGGTACAGTCAGTAAAATATTATGTTTTACTGACTGTACCTAGTTTTGACAGATAAATTATGAATGAGATTCACGCCGATAAGTCGTAGAAGGCATTTGACTTCTGTCTCAACCAATAAAAAGTTATGAGGTAAGTACGGAGCATACATTAGATGTTTTGGATAGTAGATCGCTGGTAATAACCAATTACCCATACAAACATGAATTCCTAGGCACTTAAATGTTCTATCTGAGAATACGAGAGTAAATTGGATTGTCAAATTTAATATAATCGCCGTAAGGTATCCAAACTTAGCATACATAAACATAAACGCTTTCACCCCACACTAAGTTCGATGACTTGTGTCGTGGGTGCCGGAAACATTCACATCACACACACAATCACAACCAGAACAAGAAACACAAATTATTCATGGGGAAAAAACTTGTGTTCCAGCCGGGAATCGAACCCGATACCCCTGCTTAGAAGGCGAACGCTCACCCAGCTTAGCCAACGGGCTATTTTATATTAATGAAAACAATGTAGAACTCTCTCTTATTTGTTATTATATCGTATGCACGCGTGTACAAAAGACGCGGGCGCGACAAAGGGACACTACATTTCTGTGTTTGTCATTTATATTCATTCATATCATAGAACAATGCTTGTTCTGCTTTTGGCATTCAATTTGTTTGTCTCTGCAAGTAGGCCAGTGCTACATGCGAATAACTAACTTATCTACACTAATATTATGAAGAGGTAGTTTGTTTGTCTGTTAATGTTATCTCTACAACTACTGATTTCACTCTAAAAATATGTCTCAATGCTTAAAAAAAGTATTTACGAACTTTAAAAATAATATTCAACTGATTTCAATAAACTGAAAAAGTTAATACACTAGTTAATAAGATAAAATTTAAGTTTACTTGGATGATGTAATTGTTAATCCATCCAAATCCCACTTTTGATTTGAAAACCTAACTACTAGGTAAACCAATATTAATACATTTTCTAAAGGACTAATCAGAAAATGTATCCTTTATTTATGATACAATATTAATTTTCGTATAAATGAAAGAGTTCTGAGGCAACAAACAAATAATAATTAAACGCAAGCAAAGCTTAAAAAACCGACTTCACCGCTTTATCTTTGGAACCTTGATCAGATTATTCATTATTGACAATAGCTCAAAAACTAGTTATCAGATTTTGACCAAATTTAAATGGGACCACATGGAAAGTACCAGCTTTCAAATAAAAAAAGAATCATCAAAATCGGCGCACAACGAAAGAAGTTATCGAGGTTACTTTAAAAGTCGGTGTATTCAATAACCACAAGTCAGATCTTGGTCAAGTTTAAATGGGACCAATTGGAAAGCAATCTCTATCAAACAAACAAAATACAGTCTACTTGAGTACCTCCTCCTTTAAGCACGTTAAAAAATAAGATTGGCCAGAATGTTCATCTTATTTAACTTTGCGAAAAAGATTTGGACATACTATGCGAGTCCTGCAATATTTATACAAATACATTTTCACCAATGAACGGTAGTAGAAAACAATTATTATATATATTTATTATACGCTTGAGAGACGAGACAAGCAAGTCGCTCGCCTGAGGGTAAGCGTCGGCATGCCCATTGCAGTTCAGTGTCACCCAGTAATTTTTCAACTTATATAGGTCAAAATCCTTCACAGCAAAGCACTGTGCTTGTCACCCATTTATATTAGATTTATATATCTTTAAACCCTGTAAATTCACTGGAACCATTGCCCTTCAATCCCAAACACAGTAATGTTTGCACACTTCTGCAAAACGAGTCCTACCACTACTGTATTATTATTTGGGTTATTTGTAAAATAACAGAATGCTCTCCGACCCTGATTTTCATTCTTACCCTTAGCTCATTTAGTTCTTGTTCTCCAGGACCTTGTTCTGAATGCTATATTTTCCGTAATCATTAAGTTGATGTATTCTATAAAATCTCCGCGCCACGGCCCGTTATATACACGTCAACACTATATATTTTAAAATTTATTTGAAAAATCAACAGACAACAAAAATCTAATTTGCTCATGTTGTACCATGAAATACGTTAGTTTTAAATAGTTTGTATGATGTCCCAAGAGGTCTCTGGTATTTTACAAATTAGGGTAATATAAGTATGTATAGTGTCTTTTATCTGATTCCCGGCGGGAACACAAGTTTTCTCCCCAAGGAAAATTTGTGTTTCTGGTCCTGGTTGTGATTGTATGTGTGTGATGTAAATGTTTCCGGCTTCCACAACACAAGTCATCGAACTTAGTGTGGGGCTGTGGGTGTGAAAGCGTTTAAGTTTATGTTTATCTGTCTTGGTTACTTCTCTGTTGTTTGGGCGTAATAAGATAAAAGTGGATAATTCTCAGAAAAGTATATAGTTTTGATTACAACCTGTAAAGTATCTATGTACTTGGCTATTCTAGTCCTTTGAACCTGGATGTGCTAATAGGATTGTCAAGTTTTGGTCATGCACTTTCCAGCAAAAAATGATAAAAAGTTATATATTCAGTGAGAACAATTTTTGGTATATTTTGATATGAGGTGCAATATTTAAGTGAATTACAATAATAGGTACCTTTGTGATTCTCTTTTGTGTGGATTAATCTTGAATATTTCAACATCAATCTACCAATACATTAAATTCGGGCCCACTTCCAAGTGTCCACAAAACATAGACAACAAAAGGAAATATAAGGGACAATCCTCAATAACAACTTCTAAGGTGGTAATTGATGCAAACAAAAAACTAACTAGTAATGGAGATCAGATATATAAAAGTTTGTTTTAGTTTGTTAATAATCAAATACATGTATCTACATTTGTATAGGTTTTTCATCGGCACACTTATTTCACAAACTTTGTGTTATGACTTGAGGTGGTTTGAAAGTATTTAAATATATTTTTATAATATTAAATGATAACTTATATAAAAGTACCTAATTATTTATTAAAATTGCATGATAATCTCTATTTGTAATCACCTATTAGGAATTTTTATCACTGACCTTACAGTGATAATTGAATGTCAATCAGGCTATTTTTCCGATGACGGATAATTGTTCGCCAATCTGTTGATTAGCTCTGGTCAGTTACAAGAAGACCTTAACTGTTTTCAAGATTGGACCAAAGACTGGATCACTAAATTAAATATAGCAAAAAGTTTCATCTTACTATTCATGACTTTGCAAAAACTAAACCTGCACACAACTTCCTTAGTTACTGAGTAGTCCACAACTGAAACAAACAACCAGAATATGTTGAGTCAGCCACAACAATGAAAGCTTTTACAAATCTATCCAGAGTGAAAGTCACTTCTGCACCAACTTTAATCCAACACTACAATAAAGTAAATAAACAGATACCTAATAAACTAATAATTATAATGTTGATATCATCAAACAGCCAAATAGCAGCACCGAC
Source organism: Lomographa bimaculata (assembly GCA_948107665.1). Classification (NCBI taxonomy): domain Eukaryota; kingdom Metazoa; phylum Arthropoda; class Insecta; order Lepidoptera; family Geometridae; genus Lomographa; species Lomographa bimaculata. Next base: position 27,013,141 of record OX403584.1, on the reverse strand, counting down.
CATGCAGAACTGGTTGAGCTGAGCTAATTGTATGAATGGGAAAACAATTTGACCGTATCACCTCAAAGGCAACAAACATATCATGGCAATGCACTAAAGCAGTCAGCAAAAGCTGCGGTCTGAAACCTAAATCTGCTGCTGGCTCTTCACAGTGATAATAACATGAGTTCTCATATATGGTGGCCTAGAACTCATCTGGTGACCACAATCACCAAGTTACAACAACTAGACTCGTCTGTGAAGTTAGCATCTCAAATGTTAGCATCTCACAAAGAAAATCAATATCAAGTGGCATCCAGCATAGTTCTACAGTTCTTGATAAGTTTTATCAATAGTTCCGTCGATTAAACCATTAATATCGTGTTTTTAAAAAATGAGATGCTAACTTCGCACACACATGATAGCATCTCATCACATTCCGAACACCTGACTACACAAGAGTCTACATTTGATGAGTTCTATGTTCCCAACAAGTTTTGACAATAGTTCTGGCGATAAAACTGATAAAATTGCGTTTTGGAAAAATGAGATGCTAAGTTCGCAAACAGATTGCAGCATCTCAACACAATCCGAAATCCTAACGCCACAAGAGTCTAAATCCGGTGAGTTCTATGCTCAAAATAATTTTCAACAATAGTTCTGGCGGATAATCAAATGAAATTGCGTTTTGAAAAAACTAAATGCTATCTACGCAAGAACAAAATGAAATCTAATCAAATTCCGAGAGTCAGACCAGAGCAATGGTTCTAGATGGAGACCAGCATCTCTTGCTATGAAATGACAAAGAGATATGGCTTCTGGAACTGTCACATATTTCTCCATCGAATTTAGCCTGCATCTCTTGCCATACAATACCATAGACTTTTTCCTATTCCTATATCGATTTTTTTTCCTTAAAAATCTCGTAATTAGTGAGATGCTAGCCTACTGTTGGGAGTTCCGGTTGAGAAAACGGTTCTAGATGATAACCAGCATCTGTTTCTACGAAATGCAAAAGAGTTCCGGCCTCCAAAACTTTTTCCTATTCCAATATCGATTTTTTTCCTTATAAATCCCGAAAGTAGTGAGATGCCAGCGTACTGTTGAGAGTTCCGGTTCAGAAAACGGTTCTAGATGATAACCAGCATCTGTTTCTACGAAATGCAAAAGAGTTCCGGCCTCCAAAACTTTTTCCTATTCCAATATCGTAGTATCCAATATCGTATAGTAGAAACAGATGCTGGTTATCATCTAGAACCGTTTTCTGAACCGGAACTCTCAGCAGTAGGCTGGCATCTCACTAATTACAAGATTTTTAAAGATAAAAAATCGATATAGGAATAGGAAAAAGTCTTGGAGGCCGGAACTCTTCGGCATTTCGTAGAAACAGATGCTGTTTATCATCTAGAACCGTTTTCTGAACCGGAACTCTCAACAGTAGGCTGGCATCTCACTATTTTCGGGATTTATAAGGAAAAAAAATCGATATAGGAATAGGAAAAAGTCTTAGAGGCCGGAACTCTTTTGCATTTCGTAGAAACAGATGCTGGTTATCATCTAGAACCGTTTTCTGAACCGGAACTCTCAACAGTAGGCTGGCATCTCACTACTTTCGGGATTTATAAGGAAAAAAAATCGATATTGGAATAGGAAAAAGTTTTGGAGGCCGGAACTCTTTTGCATTTCGTAGAAACAGATGCTGGTTATCATCTAGAACCGTTTTCTGAACCGGAACTCTCAACAGTAGGCTGGCATCTCACTATTTTCGGGATTTATAAGGAAAAAAAATCGATATAGGAATAGGAAAAAGTCTTAGAGGCCGGAACTCTTTTGCATTTCGTAGAAACAGATGCTGGTTATCATCTAGAACCGTTTTCTGAACCGGAACTCTCAACAGTAGGCTGGCATCTCACTAATTACAAGATTTTTAAAGATAAAAAATCGATATAGGAATAGGAAAAAGTCTTGGAGGCCGGAACTCTTCGGCATTTCGTAGAAACAGATGCTGTTTATCATCTAGAACCGTTTTCTGAACCGGAACTCTCAACAGTAGGCTGGCATCTCACTATTTTCGGGATTTATAAGGAAAAAAAATCGATATAGGAATAGAAAAAAGTCTTAGAGGCCGGAACTCTTTTGCATTTCGTAGAAACAGATGCTGGTTATCATCTAGAACCGTTTTCTGAACCGGAACTCTCAACAGTAGGCTGGCATCTCACTACTTTCGGGATTCATAAGGAAAAAAAATCGATATTGGAATAGGAAAAAGTTTTGGAGGCCGGAACTCTTTTGCATTTCGTAGAAACAGATGCTGGTTATCATCTAGAACCGTTTTCTGAACCGGAACTCTCAACAGTAGGCTGGCATCTCACTACTTTCGGGATTTATAAGGAAAACAAATCGATATAGGAATAGGAAAAAGTCTTAGAGGCCGGAACTCTTTAGCATTTCGTAGAAACAGATGCTGGTTATCATCTAGAACCGTTTTCTGAACCGGAACTTCCAACAGTAGGCTAGCATCTCACTAATTACGAGATTTTTCAGGGAAAAAAATCGATATTGGAATAGGAAAAAGTTTCGGAGGCCGGAACTCTTTTGCATTTCGTAGAAACAGATGCTGGTTATCATCTAGAACCGTTTTCTGAACCGGAACTCTCAACAGTAGGCTGGCATCTCACACTTTCGGGATTTATAAGGAAAAAAATTCGATATTGGAATAAGAAAAAGTTTTGGAGGCCGGAACTCTTTTGCATTTCGTAGAAACAGATGCTGGTTATCATCTAGAACCGTTTTCTGAACCGGAACTCTCAACAGTAGGCTGGCATCTCACTAATTACAAGATTTTTAAAGATAAAAAATCGATATAGGAATAGGAAAAAGTCTTGGAGGCCGGAACTCTTCGGCATTTCGTAGAAACAGATGCTGGTTATCATCTAGAACCGTTTTTTGAACCGGAACTCTCAACAGTAGGCTGGCATCTCACTAATTACGAGATTTTTCAGGGAAAAAAATCGATATTGGAATAGGAAAAAGTTTTGGAGGCCGGAACTCTTTTGCATTTCGTAGAAACAGATGCTGGTTATCATCTAGAACCGTTTTCTGAACCGGAACTCTCAACCGTAGGCTGGCATCTCACTACTTTCGGGATTTATAAGGAAAAAAAAACGATATTGGAATAGGAAAAAGTTTTGGAGGCCGGAACTCTTTTGCATTTCGTAGAAACAGATGCTGGTTATCATCTAGAACCGTTTTCTGAACCGGAACTCTCAACAGTAGGCTGGCATCTCACTACTTTCGGGATTTATAAGGAAAAAAAATCGATATTGGAATAGGAAAAAGTTTTGGAGGCCGGAACTCTTTTGCATTTCGTAGAAACAGATGCTGGTTATCATCTAGAACCGTTTTCTGAACCGGAACTCTCAACAGTACGCTGGCATCTCACTACTTTCGGGATTTATAAGGAAAAAAATCGATATTGGAATAGGAAAAAGTTTTGGAGGCCGGAACTCTTTTGCATTTCGTAGAAACAGATGCTGGTTATCATCTAGAACCGTTTTCTCAACCAGAACTCTCAACAGTAGGCTGGCATCTCACTACTTTCGGGATTTATAAGGAAAAAAAATCGATATTGGAATAGGAAAAAGTTTTGGAGGCCGGAACTCTTTTGCATTTCGTAGAAACAGATGCTGGTTATCATCTAGAACCGTTTTCTGAACCGGAACTCTCAACAGTACACTGGCATCTCACTACTTTCGGGATTTATAAGGAAAAAAATCGATATTGGAATAGGAAAAAGTTTTGGAGGCCGGAACTCTTTTGCATTTCGTAGAAAAAGATGCTGGTTATCATCTAGAACCGTTTTCTGAACCGGAACTCCCAACAGTAGGCTAGCATCTCACTAATTACGAGATTTTTAAGGAAAAAAAATCGATATAGGAATAGGAAAAAGTCTATAGTATTGTATGGCAAGAGATGCAGGCTAAATTCGATGGAGAAATATGTGACAGTTCCAGAAGCCATATCTCTTTGTCATTTCATAGCAAGAGATGCTGGTCTCCATCTAGAACCATTGCTCTGGTCTGACTCTCGGAATTTGATTAGATTTCATTTTGTTCTTGCGTAGATAGCATTTAGTTTTTTCAAAACGCAATTTCATTTGATTATACGCCAGAACTATTGTTGAAAATTATTTTGAGCATAGAACTCACCGGATTTAGACTCTTGTGGCGTTAGGATTTCGGATTGTGTTGAGATGCTGCAATCTGTTTGCGAACTTAGCATCTCATTTTTCCAAAACGCAATTTTATCAGTTTTATCGCCAGAACTATTGTCAAAACTTGTTGGGAACATAGAACTCATCAAATGTAGACTCTTGTGTAGTCAGGTGTTCGGAATGTGATGAGATGCTATCATGTGTGTGCGAAGTTAGCATCTCATTTTTTAAAAACACGATATTAATGGTTTAATCGACGGAACTATTGATAAAACTTATCAAGAACTGTAGAACTATGCTGGATGCCACTTGATATTGATTTTCTTTGTGAGATGCTAACATTTGAGATGCTAACTTCACAGACGTCAACTAGACCAGCTTGTTCACATATTATCAACCTGTGTGCACAAACAAAGCTATCTACTATGTTAGCAATAATTCTGAGCTAGACCCCGCTGCACCTACATTACTTACACCATCAACTTCAAAAGAAGATTCAACTGTTTTGAAGATAATTAAACGCAAGCAAAGCTTAAAAAAACAGACTTCACCACTTTATCATAGGAAACTTGATCAGATTTAATGTATAAACACGCATTATTGACTATAACTCAAAAACTAGAAATCAGACCTTGATCAAATTTTAATGAGACTACATAAAAAGCACCAGCTTTCAAATAAAAAAAGAATCATCAAAATCGGCTCACAACTAAAGAAGTTATGAGGTAACTTTTGAAGTCGGGTAAACGAGAACATCATCAAAGTACGCATAATTCGTCACAAAATAGGCATTATTGATGATATTTCAAGAACTACTGAACAGATCTTGATGAAATTTTAATGGGAACAATAAGAAAGCAACATCTTTCAAATTTATAAAAAAAATTCGAAATCGGCTCACGTGGAGAGAAGTTATGAGGTAACAATAAAAATCATAAAAAAAATACAGTCTACTTGAGTACCTCCTCCTTTTTTGGGAGGTCGGTAAAAAAACGAAGGCGCGATTTGGATCTATTCTTCAAACATCTTCTTCATCTTCTAAAACAATGTTAACAGCACATGTTTTTAGATTTTTACAGCTTAAATTGGTTACATCAGTCATGTCAGGACGCATACGTAAATAACATCACAATCAAACGAAAATGGATGCCTTAACCAGAAACCACACGGAAGGTATTTCATCAACATCATCATCACACATACAGCAAGAGGTGATGGTGTCAAAAATAAGAATAAAATCAACAAATCAGTGGAAGGACTGAGGGCTAACAATATACCACAGCAAAATAACCTTTGAATTACATATATTGAAAGTTGTATAAATGGATTGGAATGATCAAAGTACTTCCAATTCAACCCAATATATATTTCTCCAGGAATGGTGTGTACAAGTTTTAAGTCCTTTCTATTTATCTCTAACTAGCATTGGTAAATCTAGAACATTTTTGACAAATAAATTCAATTGGGAAAAAATATCCTTTTAGGGCTATGGGGGTGGCATGGTCATGTATGACCAAACCCTCGTTTTGATTGAATAAAGAATAAACATATTTATTATTACTTCGGTACTAGTCACAAGATAAGATTAGAAAAGGGGATTAAAACTAATAGTACTCAAAAATTTTGTAAGCCGCTTGCCAAAGGAAAAGTCCCCAGAATAAAGAATAATAATAATAATAAAGAATTTAAAAATATATATATCCTTTTCATCCATTCAAAAATGCATAACTGACAAGTGTGAACTAAACTTTTCAATCTAGTTCAAGACAGCCATTGCTCATCGCTGTGCAGTGGCGAAACCAGATCTGTCGATCTACTGTGTTTGGGTTTATTTAACTCCACTAAGAGATTCAGTTGCTGCTGCCGGGTATGGAATAAGTGCTCTGCCAAATTTTCCTTATGTATGCCTTATGCCCACAATATAGACCGGCGCCATTACAAAATCTGTCAACCCCCCAAGCAAATCCAAGGAGAATCAACAAAGAAATTCATCAAGGAGTGTTGGGATAAAATACTGTTTACCAATGAACCAAGACCTATCAAAGCATTCACAAAACCATGAGATCGGTGAGCCTATCACATTTTTCCTAGCATTTTCCCCAACAAGACAAGTGTATTGACTCTTGCTGATGGCCTGCTTTATATGCCTGAGAATTGTAGAGTATCCCTTTGAATACATTCTCAACAATATAGTCATATTTAAACTTGCCAGCATAAATACAGAGTTGAATAATGTCTGACTAACTGGTGGGTGAGAGTTCCTATATGAAAGGTGTGGTACAAACACATAGACTTCTGTAGTTGACATAGATGTTGCAATTGTAACATGCATTGATTGGATATTGTTTTATTGTGCAGCAATGTTAACCCACATGTAAAACCACACTCAAATTAGGAAACAAAGAATTTATAACATTTGTGGCAAGTATAATTAGATTTTTATATTTATTACTCACATAGCACAAAGCATCAACCCTATTGGCACCATGGGCAAGTTTTGATTGCCTTCTTAGCAGGGGTATTGAGTTTCATTTCCAGCGGAAACATTTTCTTCTCAAGGAAAGTCTGCGTTTCTAGTTCTGTGTGTAATAGTGTGTGTGGTTGTTGCCCATACCCACACAACAGAAGGCATCATTACTTGTTGTGGGGCTGTGAATGGGTTTATGTCTATGTTATACTGATATTTTTATGTATAAGTTGTTGAAGTGTACATGTGTAATGTTGAATAAATGTAAATTGAATTGAGAATGGATCATATCATAAAAGACAAGATTTTATAGTCAATGCAACAATGTTGAACAATTATATAGGCTTTATTAAGTAGTGTTATAGAGTAGCTAAACTTACAATGAACCAACTGCTTGAAGCGACAACACAAATCAATCGTAGGCGCATAGAAAGTCACCATCTCTGTTTCAGAAACATGCAATTTTATAAATAAGTCCCCAGTGTAGGGTTATTATTGGCATTGTATCCCACCGGAAGGTACCTATTTTATGTTGAAACTTACTGACTAAAGTATCTCTAACATACCTCGCGAGGAACAAGATGAAAATCGATAAAAACGTATTATTTTCAATAGTTACATATATTGGACGTAGTGCCTGCGATTTACATAAATTACATTTTAAAATAGAATTTCAGATGTATTATAAAACAGACCCAAGGGCATGCATGAATAGCAGGCAAACAATAAGACGTGTAGGTTTTATTTTTTCGAATCTAAAATCAGTAATTTTGCGCTTTTAGTAATAACTAATGTGCCATAGTAAAATACTGATCAATCTTAGAAGCGAAGGCACGTAGATAGAATCAAGTACTTACTGGTCAATCTTAGAAGCAGTAGGCGCGTTGACAAAATCAGTCATCCTATAAAAATTAAATCATGGAAACTTCACGAAGCAGTTTTGGTACATGGTGGTCAGTGGTCACTTCACAATATTACGGGCATTTCAAAAACGATGAAAAATTTAACGCACTTACTATCACAGTTTTATAAGGCACTGCATTGGAATGTTCAGTTTTTTTCAATAAGAACACCAAAAATCCATTATTTTAATAAAAATACCTTAAAACTATTTGTATCGCATTCAGTAAGGTACAATTTGTAACTCAAAAACTACGTGACTAATAATGATACCATGATAAAATACATTTAACCGTACATAAAAGACCTTATGTAAAAAAAAATACAGAGAAAGATATAAACACATACATTATATACTCAAAGATAATGTAATCACTCCGTTTATATATACTATTCATTAGTTCAATGCGATGTCGAGCTAAGTATGGTAAACCACAGAGTACTTTGCATAAAATTAAACATTACTTTTTTTTCATGCGGTGGCTGTCGGTGACACAGAAAACGACTTATTACCTTCTTGCGGGGTATACCGGTGGTATCGCTCAGGCATTAAAATTTATATTTTGAGACATACATACATCATCATAAATAAATTATTGAGTAAGTACTCAGTAAACAAATAAACTTAAGATAGAAATAACAAATCTTATTCGGTTAATAACTTGACATCGACAACTACCTATATAAAAGCAGCAATTTTACTGAGTCCCTATATTGTACGACCAATAATGCACGGCCTGCTAATGTCCGACCAATAATTCGCAACCAGTATTCGGAAACCTCGATTCTAATGATCAGTATGAGCTATACGGGCCGTACATTTGGATCTGAAATAATAACGGATCGATTTTGCACTGCCGATAACACGCAGCCAGGTAAACGAAACAAATATTATAATTCAATGTACACGAAATATAAGGTCGTGCACTACTGGCCTTGCAATACAGGTCGGAAAATATTAGCACGAGCTGATAATGTACAGCCAATAATGCACGGTCGTTAATTCGTGTACAAGCAAATGTCAGAGACAAAGCGTCAGAGCAAAGTCGTTTAGATGATCTAGTAATTTCAAGAGGGCAAGAACCTTCCTCCTAGGAGCCTTCGGGCTAAGGAACTTTCCCTACGGAGATATGTCGAATTATATTTTAATTTTTGTGCATTTTTATTTAATTTTTTTCCCTTTAATAACTTAGTTTTGAGCGCTTCGCCGGCTGCTACCGCGGCACGCTCGCTTCGCTCGTTCGGCTCGCGCTTTGTTTTGTCACAGTTCGAACCTTACCTAACCTAGACTTGCAGCCACATTATTAAAAACCACAGAGAAGCAAATGTTTTTAATGTTCTTAGGTAAGAACTCTTTCATAGACTGTGCCAACTCTTCCTAGCGACTCGCCATAACAAACAAGGCATCGTATATAGAGTATATGATTGTCTATGGTTGGATTGCAATTATTGGCTGACCAATACTGGCCGTACAATAATGACACGAGTGATTTTACGCAGCTAGTATTGCACGCACAGTATTGCACAACCTGATATTTGGTAGCCATATACATAAATTATTGGCTGTACATTATTGGCCATACATTATCGATACGGACCGATTTTGTACAGGCAATAATTGGCGAACCGGGAATGCAAGGCCTGATATTTCGAATCCATGTACATACATTTTTATCAGGGTGTGCATTATTGGCTGTACAAAATCGGGCCGTGAAATATCGAGTCGTACATTATCGTCTCCCATTTTACTGGACTGTAGTTGGCGATGCTAAAATTGCTTCCTATAAACATTTCCATTGTAAGTAAAATTTAAAAATTCATCAAATTTTGATAACACCAAAAACTCATAATACAAATTGAATGAAATTTCTGAAATACGAGGTAGTAGTTAGGCAAGTGGAAGTAAAGAATAATAGCTTTAAAATTTCTAGTTAGTAGGTACTACACTTTTAATGAAGCCTGAACAGTTAAACGTGCTCCATCGTCGACCGCATCGTCACTTACCATCAGGTGAGATGGCGGTAAAACGTTTGCCTATCTTGAATAAAAAAAATTCAAAAAGTTAAATAGGAGGACTGCGCTAGTACGACTGGTCCCTAATGAAGGGTGACCATTGTTATTACTGGGGCTGTGATACTTAACGAGTAACGCATTACAATCACTCATAAAACAATCAATTTAAAGAATTCTCTTCCGTTGACTTCTGTCTTCAGGTATAGGCCTCAGGGCATTCATACCTAGGCTGGACCCTGAGGGAATTTACCCTCGGGGAATAATTGTGGGAGTTTTGGCTGTCTTGTCTTGGGCCTACTGAGTCTTCCATTCCTATCTTCGGTCTTTTCAGTTATTGCCGTTTCTTTCTCCATCAGACCTTGTTGAATATTGTAAGTTTTGGGATGATAAAGTTATGGACACCCCCTAGCCATCAATATCTAGATTCTAGCTCGTCTCTATTCTTACAAACATAAAAAAACTCCTGCTGTGTTTTATTAGGACATCTTTTGAAGCTTTTCGGTGCTAGACCATTGTCTGATTACTGTTTCACCTGTTGGTAAGTGACGATAGGGTCGAGAGTGATAAACACCAAATATACCAACCTGCCATGCCAATTTGCTATTCAAAAGTTACAGAAGACAGTGGCCAAGTTAGCTACCTCCATAGATGAATCCTACTAATATTATAAATCCGAAAGTTTTGTGTAAGTGTGTATGTTGTTTCCCTCTTCACGCTTTAACGGCTGAACGGCTTTGGATGAAATTTGGAATATACATAGATTATACCTAGGATTAACACATAGGCTACTTTTTAACTTGATAATAGCGGGCAAAGCCGCGGGGCACGGCTAGTAAGAGATATACCTATGACTACCTCTCAAAGTATCAACTCTAAAATCGGATCGGCTTAAATCATACCTTTTTAAAATGCTATTTTATATCCATAATACATAGGCGAGATTTACCTCCCAAGGGCAATCCCCTATCTGCCTCCTAAGGATGCGGCCTCTAGGGAAACAGGCTACCCCGAAACACACCTAGCTACCATCTATCGATATCCCGGCCACATAACATGATCCTGCTATCCAAACTTTATGCCTAATAGACATTAAGCTGGTATAAAAACCGAAAATAACTCAAGACTGGCAATATTGGTTACAAAATGTACGACATATTGGTATTAGCTGAATCACACAAGAAAAATCTGGTTCGCTAGTACGCCGCGCTACCGGTATAAATGACAGATCGATATGTCACATACACAAAAAATGATGATGCCAACTTCCATAGTAATGGATCTAGATCAGTTTTTTTAACGGATTGTTTTTTAACTAAATATTACATCGCTTAACTACTAGTTGGCTTAACTGGGTGCGCGTTCTCCCTCTAAACTGGGATATCGGTTTCAATTACAGGCGGGACACAAGTTTTCTCCCCAAGGGATTTTTTTGTTTCTGGTTCTGTTTGTGTGTGTGTGTAGTTAATGTTTCCGGCACCCAATACTAAAGTCTTCATACTAAATGTGGGACTGTGAGTACAAGAGCATTAATTATATACACAACATAAATATATAGTCCGAATTGAGTTAACATTTTTTATGTATTAAAACTGCATGTATGTAATAGAAGAGGAACTCTAAGTCATCTTGATGGTTATTCCGTTGCATAAATATACATGTATCATATGTCTCTAGTAATCATATGTCTTGATGTCTATAATTCAAATCTATATTCATCATTTATTTAATAAATATGTGCAATAGTTTTTTTTTTGGGTTAGTCTTAACTTTGTTTTAAGTTTAATTTTGTTTTTATTGCATCAACAATTTTACTAAGATATTTTTTACCATTTTACTTCTAACATATAGCAACTTTAAAAGAATCTGTCAAAATATTATCTTTTCAGTTATATGACCTCTAATGGAGTTTTGGCGCGAAAGTGAAAACATTTCGTTGTAGACTTTATTTTCTAAAACATGTGATTCTTCCAGCGATAATGTGCAAAATGGTAAATTATTAACCGTCTATAGATCTTAAATGTGCATGAGTGCAAGCAAAACACACAAAGTTGAAAAACGTAGTTTTCGTTATCCGAAACTCCACTTTATAAGTTCTAGTAAAGTTTCTACCACTTTGATATGACATGGCTGACTGGACCATAACTCTCTTACTTGACATTGACTGTGACTATTGACTAGGACTGATTTTATGAAATACCTAACTTTAAAAATAGTTATTGATACTGGCTAAATGCATTTAGTTTGCGAAGCCAAAATATAAAAAAATACCTTCATTTCTCACTGTCCCATGAAAAATAATGATTTTGATAAATCTTTCAATTTGGCTCCGCAATCTCGTGCATTTAGCGAGAGTCAAGTAATAAAACATAAGTGTAGGTATTACATATTATTATTTCGTAATAGAAGACCAAGTCATGGCTTAATAAAGTGGTAGAAAGTACTAGAACTTCTATAGTTTTTTGAAATGAAAGCGAAAATCACATTTTACAACTTTTTATGATTTGCCTACCCTTGATCACGTTCAGTAAGTATTAACGGTTAATAATATATCTATCTGATTCTATCTTTATTCCATAATATGAATACTCGAAGAAACAAAAGTTTTAGAAAATAGTCAACAAAGCCATTTTTCACTAATGCGGCAAAACTTTATTTTTCTACCGACTTCACAAGAAAGGAGGTTACCTCGTAACTTAGTACCACGTAAACCGATTTTGAATTTTTTTTTGTTTGAAAGTTGTTTCTTTTCATTTGGTCTCAGTTTTGATCAGTAGTTCTTATTTATATATATCTCAATATTTTCAATAATGCGTGTTTAGTAGTACCTACACCTAATCTGATAAAAGTTCTGAAGATAAAGCGGTAAAGTCGGTTTTTTTAAGCTTTGCTTGCGTTTAAATATTCTGTCCCATGAAAAAGGTTATGGATTTTAATAAACCTATAATTTATTTGAAATTTATAAGTTATATATATATACGAGAAAATATAGTTTGCCATTTGAAAAACTGTATGTAATTAATACAATTTTGTTCTAGGTACTTAATTTAAAGAGAAATGTGTGTGTGATTAAACCATACATCTATGACGGAAGCACCATCAGCCACTAATTTCATTGATAATGATGTTGTCTAATCATTATGTATTATATAAAAATCGCGTGTCACCATGTTTGTGGGCGAACACAAACCGTAGGTTTGTTTCCTATCTCGATGGGGCGAACTCCTCCGAAACTTGTCGACAGACATAAACGATTATTTTTGAAAAAAAAAAAAAAAAATTAGAATAGGTCGTAATGTATTTTTCACCCTCCTTACTTTTTAACGGACGTAAGTTTCAAAGTAAAGTTATACAAGAACGGCTCACAATTTTGGAAATGAGGCAATAAACAATGCATTGTTTATTCTTAGAAAACGTCATTTACCGTAAAAAAAACGAGAAAAGCTCGGTTGTCCGGGTACTAATTATCATACGTCAAGAAATACTTATTGCGAAAAAAAATTACAACGAATGTTTGGCCAATACCAAAACAGTACAATGAAACTATAGGCACTTTGAAGAATAAAGGGGTCTACGTAGATGAACATTTACCCAAGTTCGATAACTTGAAAGTTTAAATAATGCCCGAAACAAATAGCTTCAAGTAAAGAGGACTGCCCAAAATTGTCCCATGGATATTATTAAATACTTATTATTGAAACTTCTGAGAAGTTTCAATAATGTATTCTTGCCGAATATCAAAAAAATAAACATAATTGCAGTATTTGCTTCTCCTGAAGCACGAGACTTTATGGGAGATTTTATTTTTCTGGCAATCGGCACATTTAAGAGCTGTGGTTTGCCATTTGAACAACTGTAGGTATGTAATTTTTAGAGATTTAGATAGTGACAGCAATTCAGTCAACATCATACCACTCGTATACGCTTTGTTGTTAAACAAAAAATGGTTGTCTGTAAAGTCGGTTTACAGACGATAATTTTACGTGATAACGTCATAAGACGAACGCTTAGGCGGATCGTGCCTCTCTATCGCTTGTTCCGCGCTCTAACGTGACACTTTTTCGTGCGTGCAGCCGGTGTTCATAATAAGACGTCATCACGTCAAAATATAAGAGAGCTGACGATATAGAAACCATCGAGATAGGAAACAAACCTACGGTACAACATCCTTGATAGAAACGTATCGCTGAATGAATAGAGCTGTCATTCAAATAGGTGTAAACCAAATTAGTCTAATATTTTTATTAGACTAATTTTGGACTAATGTCCATTTTTTGTAGTATGCACAGAACTGCCATATACAAGATTTTAAATTGTACTAATTTTAAAGCTGAGTTAGCTTTGCCAGGCTGTAGTCAAGGGTAGTAAACACGCTAGGCCTAGAAAAGAGTTGTTTATTTAAGTCTAGTAAAAGTCATTCTAAATAGATAACATAATTCAATTTGGGTAAAAGGAGCAGCTGGGTGTAAATAAAATAAGAGTTTGATAATATTTAATGAATAATTTGGCATTTATTGGCCTACAATAACAGTTACTTACTAGAGTTAAAATTATTTACAATTGCATTGAAAAAATTTTGGTATTTTTACTCTCTAAACAATAAATTCTGTGATTACACGATCAGTCAGATATAAAACTTCAGACGGATGTAGACATATAGATTTTGATGCACAGGCTGCCTTGGCTGTATTGTACTGGAGATGGTGATGGTACAATGCAATACACAATGCTTCTGGAATGTGCCACGTGCCGGATGTCGATCGGTGGCCGATGGTCACTTTCACTACCAACAGTAAGGTGACTCTCATTACTTATAAGACACTATTAATTACAGACGGATAAAATTTTATTCAGCTAACTATTAAATTGACACGACTTCAAGATTATTATCAACTATCAAGCTCACAGTTACGAGGCAGAAATAGGAAGATGAAAGTGACCACATTATTCATACTTTCGGTGAGGCCGCGCTAGATCTGAACAGCGGGGTGACGGCGAGAGCATCATACATATTGAAAGCAGTCTCCTGTAAAAGTTGGCAGAAATTGCACTCTTTGTCGAACAGAACTATTGCGGGATCTAAAGGCCGAGACCTATCAATATTAAAGTAAATTCTATGTCAACAATTGACAACATTATACGGAAATGGTGTATGTAATGTGCGTACATTTTAGTAGTAGATTTTCTTAATTATGAAACTTCTATTAATTAGTACAATGTTCAACGTAAGTTGGCGCACGCGTAACAGTTTTATATATAGAGAGGGCGCTGCTCGCAAGTAATGTTGTTATAAACAATACTTCACCAGGATACTGGCGTCTTTGTCAGCTGTAATAGCTACCGTAGGCCAACTTGGTTGATCTATACCTGAAAATCGTAAATATACTAAAAACTAAACCTATGTTGCGAATAAACATACTGGGAGGGTTGATTACACATAAATACGTCATTAAGTTAAAAATATTTGAAATCGCATTGAAATATGTATAATACGCACACACCGGAGCGCGTAGCTCTCAGCTAACCATCTGTTTACATCGGGACGCGCGATACTATAGCCATCGATCATATGAAACATAGTATTCACATGGGGAACACCGATCTACATGAATTTAAATCAAGACGTTGTCTAAATTGTCTCTACATGCCACATTCATTTAAATCCATGTAGACATAATGAAAGACTACAGTAGTGGCGGCCCGATGTCTGCCCGGTCTAACAGGTAAGCACCAATACATCTTATGAAGTAACACAATTTCTCAATTCCTCAGAGCACACTTGTCATATACCTATCTATATAAAACTACATTATAATTTATTAAATAAGTAAAAATACGTAGACTGAAATTATGGAGTTATGAATACACGGGACAATCACTTTATGTTAAAATGTAGACAACATTCATAATAATATATCTAATTGCAATCGAGATTATAATTTTATAAAATACAATTACTCATTAAAATGTATTAGAAAAGAAGAACGGTGCGAGATCAACAAAATGGAATACAATTAGCGTGATAAAACTGTAAGAGAAGTAATGTTGAGTGTGTAGCACACGGCACAGTGTAGGTAAATATCAGGTAACGAAGTTTAATAGTACAATAAATGATAATGCAAGCGTGCGATGCAGATCAGATCATCCGAGGGCGGCATGCTTCACGTGTCCCTAAAACTTAACACTAATACCTTAATAATGTAAATTCATTTTTACAACCATATTACATGATTCATATTCGAATAAATAGAACACTATGTGAAAAAACAAATTAACTCTATGCTCTTGTATATGATTATAAAATAATTATTCCCAATTAATGATTTACTGGCACGTTGAATAAAACATTTCAAAAATATTATACACTTTGCAATGACGATAAAGCAGTAATGGCCGAAAACAGATTCCATTGAAGTCATTACGGCAGAGACGAGACGTCTACCATTCGATGAGTACGTTCATATTACAAATAGATTAAAGCTGTGTTGTTACTACGTACTATTATGTAAGTATATAATAATATATAGTCGCTGTCGCTGCACGCACACTGTGTCTCAGAACCGACGCGACAGTGCAGTGGAGCGACGCCCGAAACCGGTTCCATACAACATTAAGAACATTAAAATACACTTATTCAACTTTCAACAAGAACATCGATCACATTTGGAACAACAATAAGTAATATTGAATCAATAACGTTACGTTAAAAGTTTGAAAAGTACCTACGCAACTTTGGAATGTAAAAGGCAATGACAAATTGTTTGACCATTTATATGTATTATATATTGATAAGGTCCTTTTTAACCTTAAATCGAAAAAGGGGGTTTCTCGCGTCCACCGACAGCGGACGCGAGCGTAATATTTACGTACAAGTCTCTAAGTCGATTGAAACTGCGAGCCGTGCCTACGTAGCCTCACAGCGGCGAATAAACTATTACTATCTATACATGTAGACCGATAGTGGGGTTCGTTAAGTCTTCTCATTTGTAAAGATAAACACAAAGTTCACGTCTCAACCCGACGTCCGAAACACATTCAACGTGAATACTTTAAAACAACACATAACTTGCGCTTACGTTAAATCTAGTCTCCTATATAACAATTTCATAAATTTTGATATCAGTAACGTACGAACCAAAATGACAATAGTCACGTTCAAGTTCTGCTATCATCTTGTGCGTTGGGCAGTCTACGTTACATTTTCACCTCCTCATCGATCGGAAAATATTCTTAGATCTGGTAGTTTCACTAAAAGTAGGCCTAAATATAGGGGGTTTCTTTAATTTCAACACGTAATTTCTTTAAAGAGATCTGACACAGTAAGGCAACATTAGTGTAACGCAATACAAGTAGAGATTTGTATACCCGAGGGGACAAAATTGTTTATCTACGGTAAAGTGGAATCCAGGCGGCAACGAGGGATTCTCAATTAGACTCTCGAGTGTAGCGAGCTCTTTCGGAGACTTAACAATTTTGCCCCCAAGGAAAGTATTCCACTTTTCACTTCCCCGGCGAGGAAAATTTTTTTTTTTATCGTAGAGACATTTTGTTTTAATAACCATTAATGTATGTTAGTCGTCATGATAAAAAGGTGAAATTTAATTTTGGCCTTGTCGTGATTTTAAAGCATTTGTCATCGAAATTCAAATGTACGATGAACAGTCGTTCGGGTCTCATGAAACGTAACTTGTAAATCAAGCTTTGAAGACTGCAGTGCAACAGTCACACTTTAGCCCCTTACTACACAAATAATTATTGTTAGAGCAGGTGAAGTGAAAAGGGTTTACATAGATGTTTTGATTTATAAAATAAATATGATACGTGAGTCAGCGCCGGTGTGAGGGCACCGTCCCGCCAGGGACGCGACGGACCGCGACTCGAGCGCTACTAGTCCTCGCGACTTCTTACTTCTTAGAGTTGGACCCGTTCTTGCCGTCGCGGTTGGTTTGGATCGGAATCTGGAAATTTTATATTTATTTTACATATAAACTTGTTAAGGCGACGAAATAATTGTAATATACGGATAAGTTTGTGTATGTATGCACTAATAACTTTTAATGAGGTATTGACGATCAATTGACTCTTTAACCCCCGGCAAAAAAGAGAGGTGTTATAAGTTTGTAGTGTGTACCTGTGATTGTCTGTGACATTGTAGCTCCCAAATGGTTTTTTGCCTCAAAGGTGACTTGATCGAGAGTGCTCTTAGCTATTTTGTTGTAAATTGGTGCACCCGTTCTTCAGATAGAGAAAGTCTAAGTTCCTTTGAACAACTACGACGAAACCTTAATCGTATTAAAAGTTAAAGTTTATTCCCCTTTGTGACTGGAATTAGTAAAGTTCCAACTATTTCGTTTATATCTCGATATGTTGTGAGTGTCATAAATAAATGTACTTTCTTTATTTTAATACTAGCCGTGCCCCGCAGTTTCACTCGCGTTTTCCGCATAAAAAATAGCCTATTGATTAATCCTAGGTATAAGCTATGTACTTTCCAAGTTTCATCTATATCCGTTCAGCAATCATAGCGTGAAGAGGGAACTAACATATTTACACACAAACTTTCGTATTTATAACTAGCCGTGAACCGCGGCTTAAATTAAAAAGTAGCCTATGTGTTATTCCAGAACCCAAACTATCTACAATCTAAATTTCATCAAAATCGTGAGATACGTGGTAACAAACATTCACACACACACACAAACTTTCAACTTTGTAATATTGGTATGATATGTGAATGTCGGTATGTATGGTATACCGTAGCGCGCTGGTCCTCCATGCGCGGCGCCTGCGCACGCATCAGCAGCGCGAAGAAGTCGTCGTCGGGCACGGTGGGGGCGGCGCGGGGGGCGGCGGGCGCGGGGGGAGCGGGGGCCGCGCCGCGCGCCGGCATCTCCGTGCGCTGCGAGTCCAGCCGCGAGCCCTGCACGTACAAACAACGACCCATCACACCACGCTGGTGTACACTACACATTTTGCGAGTCAGCATGCGTTTAGTCTTACATCTGCCAGCTGGCTTCGTTACGTGTGCGTCCGCCTTCTAAGAGGAAGCATCGGGTACCATTCTCCCGGACAGAACGCAAGTTTTGTTCAGCATGAGTTTGTGTTTCTGGTTCTGGTTGTGATTGTGTGTGTGATGTGAATGTTTCCGGCACCCGCGACACAAGTCTTCGAACTTAGTGTGGGGCTGTGAGTGTGAAAGTGTTTGTGTTTAATCTCACGTGACGTAAAGCGATAATGCAACCGAAGATGTAGCATACCTGCTTAGAAGATACACATTGACTATTGATTGTGCGATTCAAACGTTTCCGACACTCACGACACAAGTTCGAATTCGTTTATTCACATGGGTCCCCAAAGAGGCACTCAAGAATGACTCTTCTGCCAGATTCGCAAACATACAGTCATCTCGAGAAGATCGTGGCCAAAAACTTAGCGGAGCATTTATTCCATGTGTTTTTTTCCAAATTTTCTTAAATGAGTCCATTGAACATTTTTCAATCATTTAACTTAATGGGGCTGTCAACGTGAAAGCGGTTCTGTTTAAAAAGCAGTTGATACATAAACCAATTTACACGACTACGGCGAAGCAAAAAGGAAGGTAATACATATTGATCTATTAACATGTATTCGTTGAATAAAGGTGCTTCTGCCACGTTCTTTATAAATGCACTAGCTGGTACAGTACTGACCTGCACTCTCGCGATCATATCGAGGAAGTCATCCTCGGGCTTGTCGTTGAGCGTGTGCTGATGGCGCAGGCCGGGCAGCGAAGAACCCTTGGCCTGCTTGGGCTTGGCAGCACCGGTACCGGCACTTTCTGTGCTAACATTTCCGGTAGCATCTTTCCCGGTAGCGCCGTTTCCGGTTCCGGTGAGTGGGCGCAGCTCAGCTCGCTGCGAGTCCATACGTGCCGACTGCAGCGTTGTGATCATGTCCAACATCGCCTCGCTTGAGCTGGAACGAGAAAAACGCGTTACGAACACGTTTCCACTTGACAAGGATAACAGACTTAAAGTCCACAGTTAACTACGCGACAGGTGTGTGTGATAATTCAAAGGAACAATCATACAATCATTACCACTTGGTGAACATCATAATTAGTCAACAGGCAAGTTACAAACAATCGTAACTCACTGCCCAAAAGTAAGTTCGGAGATTAATCGATACCATAATCTATATATATATAAAGTCAAGAACGGTCTCACCTATCCAAACCAAATGTTTAGGCTTTGTTCGGACTATTTAGTAGATGGTTTATGTGAAGTTTGCACAAAACCGATCGAGGGGTTCTTCATTTATCACATTTATTCCCACCGGAAATTGCACCCGGGCGAAGTTTCTTGCCAGGTTCTTCTCGAGATGGCTGTAATTTTGCGAATCTGGCAATAGATTCATTAACTTTCATGAGTGCCTCTTTGGGGCCCATGTGAATAAACGATTTTGATTTTGAAGCCGGGGCGGATCACTAGTAATGTGTGAAAAATTGACAGACAAAATTTAAAGTTCACTAGACTAGATCAGGAAGTAACCGACGCGAAAGTACGCAGGCTCGAAGTTGTTGATACACCCTACCTATGGTAGCGCTGGTATAACTCACTATAGTGGTCGCAGTATACTATAGGTATAGTAGACAGGTATCTACTAGCCATGATGCTATATGATATATACTAGCCTATCTAGCATAAATAAAAAGATGAGCGTTGCAAAACAATGTTGACAGATGACCGACAATATGCGAGCAATGCGAGAATATTCTAAACGTGTTCACCAACTTCGCTTCGATCACAGAAGAGGTGAGAGAGGTCAAACGCTAACCGTCAAAAAAGATTACAAAGTTTTGTAAGACCAAACAACATAAAACTTTCGAGTGTAATCCAGGACTGAGTTGATGAATTCTCACTTCATTATGTATGTGGGACGAAGCAGAGCGGCGGTTCAGCCAACCTTCGCGATGTGCCACCTTCAACCGTCACACAAAGCAAACGGGCTTCAGGAGCACTGTTATTCATATGCAAATGGAATTCCAAACAAAAAAGCCGTTCTAAAAGACACCAATAAATTGCTACCCGACATATAATACAAATAAGTACAATGCTCGCACGCAAAGTAATATTACTTTTAAACGGAAATCTTGGTATACCCATAATTTGTATTTCTGGTTCTGGTTATAATAGGAAACAATCACACACAAGTGTTGTGAATGTTTCCGGCACACACGATACAAGTCATCGAACTTAGTGTGGGGCTGTGAGTTAGAAAACTTTTATTGTTTTTTTATTTTTTATTCTAAGCCCATAGTCACTACTTTCTGTAATAAACTCAAACATATAAAGTTTTTAAGAAATAATTACTAATATTATTATGCTGTTTTATTTTCGTGATTTAGAATATTTACATGATTCACGTAAATTTTGCATTCGTTCAAGTACCTTCTCGATTGTCGCCTTTGAAATAAATCGCATAACGATTATTAATGCATAAGTACTCAAGTAAAAACAAAACTATATTTCTGCTTCGCTTGCACAATTTCGCAAAACATATCGAATAAAACTTACCCGAAATGATCTCTGTGAGCCTTCATTGCAGAAATCAATAGTGAGAGCTAACAGGAGTATAGTCGCTCGCGTTCAATTTTAAACTCAAGACGGAACAAAGAGTGAGGAGACGCGATGTTTCAGGAGGCGCTCACGTCGCGCAGTCGCTACTGGAGCACAACAGATTACTGAAGTGAGTACGTATCTAACGTGACTGTAGGGTTACCTTCCAACACTCGCGGAGATAGTTGGAAAACAGCCCAGCTGACAGTGTTTGCGTAGATGATGACTCGATAAGAGTCGAGTGGCCGCGCGCTGATAACGAGCTTACTTTCAGATCATTTCGAGGCATTTACAAGGGTTCCGTGCATTTGTTCCAAAAATATTTGTGCATAAATGTTAAGATGTAAAGTAATTCAGACACAATGTGTATTGTTAATAAACGAAATAAAAAGCCAGTTTTACCAAAACGAAAAAAAATAACTTACTTTGTAGCGAATTTTTAAGTTATTAAAATTAATTTCAAACTTATCAGTCAACTAGTCTAGTGTTTAAACAAGCGAACAAGAGCGAATTTAACAATATTTTCATTCATGTCAATAGGTCTCTAGTCATTTTGCTGTAAGACAAATCTAACCTCCGTGTTCACCAATCTCAAATGTACGTCGGTCGTTTAGCCGGGAGATGGCGAAAGAACTTCATGGTGTTGTCGTATTGCATTGCTAATAGAAACGTTTTTCAACAATGCTATGCAGCACGTGTAAGGTAGTTCCTACAGCTAGCTATGTTGTCTTGACGGGGATCTCTAAATTTGTTTAGAAGTGCCGCGTCGTCTACTGAAGGCGAATGTAACCAAAATAGCTGTCCTTGACGTGTGTCAAAAGGGTATTACAAGATTTGCCGACGTCAGTGGCTTTACTTTGTATAAAAACAAGATACTAAGTGATTATTTTTATGAACAAAACAAATGTTTATCACTTGGCTAGTGTATCGTAATATAAATTGGTCAAATTGCCTACTTGGTCGTCTTGCTAAGCAAATTTGGCCAGTCGTTCTGAAACGGACAATTTTTTTATCTAAACAGATCACTGAGTATCTTGTTTTTATACAAAGCACTTGTATCAGACTTGTACTACGATAGTGTATTTGAAACAGGAATTTCTTTAGGTATTTGACGTTTTTCTAACGAGTTCCTTCTGGCACCAAATAGTGGACATAACTTGCGTTTCCATCCCGAAATAAAAGAGTATTGTAAATGTGACGCCCATGTTTGTTTGAGTGTATGTCAGTCGCTTTGTAGCTCCTAAATTGATGAACCTATTTAAATTCGTTATATGTGATAGCTAGGTCTTGTATGTTTGGCAAAAACCAATGTAATTTTCAAGGCACAATAAGAATATAAGACGAAATTATTTTCTTTTTTTTTGGGAAGTGTTAAATAAATATCTCGTTCTTCGGGTAGTCCGGGAAATGAAAT
The DNA here is from genome assembly GCA_948107665.1 of Lomographa bimaculata. NCBI lineage: Eukaryota > Metazoa > Arthropoda > Insecta > Lepidoptera > Geometridae > Lomographa > Lomographa bimaculata. Next base: position 26,990,561 of record OX403584.1, on the reverse strand, counting down.
CAAATGATTAAATTATTAATTAATATAATTATTTGTTTGAAACATGGTCCATGTTGTAAGCTGTCTATTGGAAGCGTCTGCTGGAGGACAGTTGGCTACACGTATGCCTCCTACGAGTCTCCTCCTACTCCTCTACGCTCTTTAAAGTGTAAAATAAAGTAGGCATATTCTCTAAAATAGGAACTATTATAATTAATATAATATATTATATATATGTATATATCTACTTGTTTTTTACTTCCCTCTACAGGTTTACTGAAAATTAGCGCTAAATGAAAATTTGGCTCATACATTTACCTATACAGCACTAAAATAATAACATAGCTATTTTTGTCAGTACTTAGATAATTTTCTTTGTTTCTTTTTTATTATTAGTAAAATCTAATATTATAAAGCGACTTTGTGATAGTTTGTGAGTGTGTTTGTTACTTATTTACGCTCAAACGGCTGAACTATTTGTTCTGCAATTTGGTATGGAGGTAGCCACTCTATATTAAGACACAGGCTACTTTTTCTCCGGGAATTCCCGCGGGTCCGGGACTTACGTGTGAAACCGAGGGGTGCAGCGAGGTAGTATTAAATTAAAAAAAAAAAATTGTTTACCGCTACAAAAAATACAATAAACATAAACGCTTTTACACTCACAGCCCTACACTAAGTTCGAAGACTTGTGTGGTGGTTGCCGGAAACATTCACATCACACAATCACAACCAGAACCACAATTTTTCCTTGGGGAGAAACCTTGTGTTGCCCGCCGGGAATGGAACCCGATACCCCTTTTAGCAGGCGCCACGTAAGTAAGCCCACGATAAGTAGTAGATCGTGTAGTCCTCACTTGGCGTACTTGTTCCCGTTGCTGGCGGAGCGCTGCAGCCGCGGCTGGTGCTTGCGGCGCGGCTGCGCCAGCGTGGCCCGCTGGTCGTCGTACCGGTCGGACTGGCAGCGCGACACCAGCTCGAAGAACGACTCCGCCGGGTTCTCCTCCGACTCGGAGCGCACCAGCGCGCCGCTCACGGCCTCCTCCTCCGCCCGCTGCTTCGCGTCCGGCGTCAGCTGCCGGGACGATGCACGTTACCTTACCTTTGTTAACTTATTATGTATTTACAACATTTATTTAAACTATATTAAGTATATGCACGTGTAGCGCAAATATTAATTAGAGTTCCATTTTTATTTTATTACTGACCAAGCAAATATTTGACCACAATCACACCTGATGGAAAGTGACGATGTAGTCTAAGGTGGATCACGTTTGCTTAGTAAATATCTATTCAATTTATTTTTGAACACACCCAAATTGTACCTTTTGGGAAACAGACGACGGCAAAGCGTTCCATTCTTTTGATGTTCTATAAATGAACGAAGACGCAAAACTTTTATTTAAATAGATTATAATGCACGTGTAGCGTAATTCATTAGAGTTCCATTCTGTACGGTTTTTTGTTGCCGTACTTAGTTGTTGAAATGATACTAGTTTGATTAGATTATTTGCGTGATCGATGAGGTGGTTGGTCGCGATCTGATGCATCTAGGCCGCGGGCGTATGACCTGCACTCGCGGCAGATTGCCGTAGAGTCCAATGTTCGGCTTGTTCCGTACACATTCTTTTGCAAGTGGCATACTTCGTGTATGAGGTGTACCTGTATGAGCGCGAGTTGTTCCATGCTCTGCCTGCGCACGCGCAGCGCGTTGAAGGGCGTGTGCGGCGCGGCGTCCCCGCCCGCCCCGGCGGCGGCGGCGGGCGGCGACTGCGGCGGCTCCGCCTCCTCGGCCGGCAGCCCGAGCACTTTCCGTAGGTCGCTGATGTTCATCTGCGCCGTCGCCATGCCCAGCACGTCGCCCAACTACAAACAACATAACACTTACACACAGATTCACATAACGATCACTTGTGTCGTGGGTAATCGTTGTCTTTGTTGTAGACATACTTATTACAAAATTGGTAATAATTAAACGCGAGCAAAGCTTCAATAATTAAACGCAAGCAAAGCTTAAAAAAACCGACTTCACCGCTTTATCTTCAGAACCTTGATTTTGTGTATTAAACACGCATTATTGACTATAACTCAAAAACAAGAAATCAGATCTTGATCAAATTTCAATGGGACCACAAGAAAAGCACCCACTTTCAAATAAAAAAAGAATCATCAAAATCGGCTGACAACGAAAGAAGTTATGAGGTAACTTTTGAAGTCGGGTAAACGAGAACATCGTCAAAGTAGGCGTACAAAATAAGCATTATTGACGATATTTCAAAAACTACTGATCAAATCTTGATCAAATTTAAATGGGACCAATTAGAAAGTAACATCATTCAAACTAATACAAAAAAAAATACAAAAATTGTTTATTTGCAAAGAAACATATTACAATGGCTCCTTAGTTTCTATTGGTCCCCGCACTAGGGCTAGCCTGTATCGCGGGCGACCGGAACCGATTACTAAATAACACTGGTAGATGTGGAGAACTAGGAAATAAACTAACAAGAAATATACTATATAAAATTATCTAAAAAGGCCTTATTAATGTATGGATGTTTGATATCTTAAGTGTGTGTGTTGGTGTGTGTGTGTATGTGTGGTTGGGGGGTGGGGGAGGCGCTGTGTGAGGGTGTGTGTTGAGTGATAGATAATGTTTACGCTTAACGATTGACAGTTGCCTTTACATATAACTTATTTATTTTCACAATATTTTTTTTTTTTTTTTTTGGAGATTAGTTTTGATATATCTTAAATTTTAATTCTGAATGATTAGCAGGGATTCGGTATCATCATAATTTAAAGTAAGGAGCCATTTCCTAACCTTTTCTTTGACTCCATGAAGCGTGCTGTCAGTTAGATTGCACAGCTTCATAGTTCTTCGGTACAGATAGGGAATGGCGTAGAAACTAAACCGTCTAGCGTGTATTATGCCGTTGGATATTACTCTCAATCGTCTGCAAACAATTGTGATATGAGGTGATTGCTTTCTGGATATAAAGTTGGCGAACTGTCAGTATTTTTGTTTCGTTGTATAAGAGTGTAGTTGGATATCGATAAGGTAGGCGATGCATAACCTTCAAGATAGACCTCTGAGCCCTTTCTACTTTTATCATGAAAGTCTTAGCAGCTCCGCCCCACGATATAATGCAGTAGCTAATAACGGACTGAACGAGAGCGAAATACACCAATTTCAGCAATTCTTTGTCAGCTCCTTCCCGCAGTAGTTTCATTACTGGAATAAGCTTTCGGACCCGACCAGTAAGCACATCAATATGAGGCTTAAACGTCAGCTTTTCGTCTAAAGTTACTCCTAAATATTTAATTTTTGTTGAACGATCAATTTTTGGACACGAGCAAGGCATATTATTAATGTGCAATAAATTTTGGCATTTATGAATTTGAATCCTCAGATCACATGGAGGGCAGCTGACACTTGTTTTATGAAAACAGAGATACTTCGTCTTATTTGTGTTAAGAGTTAGGAGATTTGTGTCAAGCCACTCTGCAATATCACATAGTCCTAATTCTGCTCTATTGAACGCTTCGCTCCAAGTCTTACCTTTAAAAATAATTGAGGTATCATCGGCATAGCAAACAATTTGTGATTCGCTTTGAGTAGAAAGAGATTCAGATATATCGTTTATGTATACGGTAAATAGTGTGGGGCCTAAAATACTGCCTTGTGGCACGCCAAAACTATTGATTTTGGTACAGCTAGAATATCCAGCCAGAGAAACATACTGTCGTCGACCCGAAAGGTAACTATCAAACCAAGCCAAAGCAACACCACGAATCCCCAAGCATTCTAACTTTCTCAGTAGAATTTTTGGAGAAACAGTATCGAACGCTTTGGCTAGGTCCAAAAAGACACCTATACACTTGTCTCCTTTATCGACCGTTGTAGCAATGCTCTCAAGTAGTAATGATACGGCCTCATCCGTTGACCTTTTCTGTCTAAAGCCATACTGAAAAGGCGAAAGTATGTTGTGCTGATCCATATACTTTACTAATCTTTTATTTACAACCTTTTCCAATATCTTTGAAAAAACTGAGAGCAAAGAGATCGGTCTATAATTAGAGCAATCTTGCTTTGATCCGTCTTTGTGCACCGGTATAACTGCGGCTATCTTCCAGCAGTCAGGGAAGCAACCGGAACTTAAACTAAGATTAATTATATAAGTTATCGGTTCTATTATAAGAGGACACATCTTTTTCATAAACGAGTTTTTAAGTCCGTCACTTCCAGGTGCTTTATCGTTCTTAAGAGCGTGTATAATACCAATGATCTCCGTATGATCAGTAGGAGCCATGAAGAACGATTTGGGAGAGCTGTGTTTAATGTGAATTTTAGAGGCCAGTTCCGACTCGGTTGTATTTAAGTTGGAAAGTATAGAATTTGCTAGATTTCGACCCACATTGACAAAAAACTCGTTGCAGTCATTCAGCGAGTCATTTGGATTCGAAGTTTTAGTAAGGAGTGCTAGGCTAGTGTCTTTTTTAGGTTTTAAGTCACAGACTTCTTTAACAGCTTTCCAAAGGCTTTTTGGATTGTCTCTACTGTCTAGAAACTTTTGTTTATTATAATTTGCTTTAAGGTTTTTCAGCACATCATAAAACACATTTCTGTAACGTTTGTACTTTTGTAAGGCAACTTCATCATTGGGGGTTTTTCTAACAGCCATATGCAGAGCATCTCTATGCTTCATACATTTGATCAGACCAGGCGTAATCCAGCCTTTGAGTGGTATTTTGTTACGTCTCAAACGGACTTGCGAAGTGTGTTTCTTGACAACGCTGTCTAATTTTGACATTAACATCAAGGCGCATTCTGAAACGTCTTCTACTCTTGTAATGTCTGACCAATCAAATCCTCTAAGGTCGTCATAGATTGCTTCGTAGTCAGATGAAGACTTAAATTGATTTTGCTGAGGTTTAGGAGTAAAGGCCACTACTCCTGCCATAACCAAATCATGGTCAGTTAGATCCGTTTTGCATACTAAGCCCACTGCTTTTGATTTAACGTCTACCATGATGTGGTCTAGACAAGATGCACCTCTGGTAGGAGAATTTATAAGATGTTTAAGGCCCAATTCCGCTATTAAACATAGATATTCATTTGTTATGCTGCTGTCGTTCAAGATGTTTATATTAATATCCCCCGCCATTATTATGTCCCTCTTATCAGCAGTTTTCTTTTTTACTACGAAATCAAGAGAACTTAGGAAGTTATCACTATCCAAATAAGAAGGAGAGCGGTATATTCCCAGTATAGATTTAAAATTTGGCAAGTCAATGATTAAACTATCACAATCCAAGATTTTACCATCGGTCACATTGACGTTCCAGTCAGAACGAATATATGCTACTATGCCACCGGCTTTGTTTTGAACTGTTGGCGTATTATAATAAGAGTAGTTAGGAATAGATCTTATCAAGGAACATGTCCCTAAATGACATTCTGTAAGAATTATTACATCAAATTCAATAGCCAGTCGTTCTAAAATAATAAGAAAAGCGTCAAAGTTTTTTTGTAGACTCCTAATGTTAAAAGTTAGTATCTTAATATTATAATGTGCGTTTAAGATGTTTTTACAGTATTCTAATTTATCATAAGCATGGCATTCAGATACAAACGTTTCGTCTAATTCCGAAACCAACTCTAAAGTGGCCATAAAGGCCAAAAAGAATTTTTTTTGAGTTGGAAATGGGTATGATGTAAGAAAGCTGCCATGCAAATTTTTGTAATGTAATGTTGAGGTGTGTAAGTAGGTGATTTTAATGTTATGTTGCAAAAAGCAAGGCAAGTTTTGTAATATGTCCTAAATATAGTGGCGCCGTACGAAAATAATGCCAAAATAATAACAACTACGCATATAACACGCGCACTATTTATGATTGTTAGCTGTTGATGAGTGTGTCGCAGCTGGCACAGCGACGGACGAGCTTGCGAGTATATCGGCCAGTTCAGCACTGCTATGGATCTGTATAGCAGGGGTGCCTTCCCTTCTTCGGATATTAATACGTCCTCCGTTGGTCCAAGTAAATCGGAATCCTGCTTCCGCAGCCCGAGTTCTAGTTTCTCGAAATAATAGACGATTTTCTCGAGTCAGCCGCTCATTAAAGTATACCTTTGAAGGATGCTCACAAAGGCCCAGTTCGTTTGCCAATAAAGGCTTTCTAGATTTGGCCGCTTTTAGTAGCTCGTCTCTTCTAGTACGACGAGTGAGGCGCACAACGACAGGGCGAGATTGTATAATTGCGGGACTTTCTTCTTTGCGTGTAGTTTCCTTGTGCGTGACTTTTCTTTGCCTTGGCCCCGCTCTTTCAATCCAGTCAATATCCTCACTGGCTAAGTCTACACCCACTTTTTTAGCAGCCACAATCACCGTATGGTATAAGTTTTCAGTGGCGGCTTCAGGAAGTCCTACAATCTCGATCTCATTTCGAAGCAGTGCTTGCGACTGATTATTCAATAGTCCTTCGAGAGACACTACTTTCTGCCTTAGCGTTGCATTTTCGGCTTCGTAGCATGCCTCCAGGCCATTTATTCTCTCTTCGTTCGCTGCTATTCTTGTCATTACTGCATCAAAGCGCAGTTCTAACTTTGCAGTTGTTGACACCACCATAGTTTCCATGTTACTTTGGAAAAGAACCATGTCTTCACGAAGCGATCGTATTTCGTCAGAAGTTCCTTTAATTCCGATGAAGGCAAATTCTTCTTCGAACGGTGCACAATATTTACATCAGGCGTATGGCCAGAACTACGAACATGTGTTGCGGAGTTGTCGCCACCCTTTTTTGAAACTATGTCTGTGAGTTCCTTTAATTCCGATGGTGGTAAATTCTTCTTCGAGCGGTGCGTAATATTTACATCAGGCGTTTGACCACGGACAGGTGTTGCGGTGTTGTCGCCACCCTTTTTCATATCACTCCTGCATTTCGGGCATATCCAACTACTTACTTCTTCGGCCGAAGGCACTGTTCCACCGATACAAATATCTATGTGGTACAACTTTTTGCAACATGCACGAGAGCACATGACATATTCATCTTCTGGTAGAAACTCATTCAAACAACTAGCACAGGAACAAAACTTCTTGCCGCGTGACGTCATTTTTGCACTTAGAATGCGGTCCTTAATTTTCGGCGAGCGAGAACTGTGTCCGTTGGTCTAATGGCTATAGTACCCGACCTACGTTCTGAAGTCCGGCGTTCGATCCCACGCTCGTGCGAAAGTTTTTGGGCTTGAAAATCGGTAGGGCTCCTCGAGAACTCTGGGTGCTTCGCCACAAGCACAGGGCACTCCGTTGCAGGCCACACAACATACAAAAAGTAAAAAATAAAATAAATAAATGCGAGCGACACACGTCTGCTTTAAACTGCGGTCTCCAATGGAAAAAAAAGCATTAAAAAAAAATATTCGAAATCGGCTCGCGTGGAGAAGAGTTATGAGGTAAAACACATAAAAAAATATAAAATACAGTCGACTTGAGTACCTCCTCCTTTTTTGGGAAGTCAAGAAAAATAAATTAAAAATATATTTATTACTTGACACTGGCTAAATGCGCAAGATTGCGAAGCCAAAACGAAAAAAAAAAGACTAGTGTCGTGTGTGTGCGGCGTGGACTGACCTCCTTGGAGATGTGGTAGTGCTCGTTGGCGTAGTAGAGCGCCTTCTCGTGGTTGTGCAGCGCGGCGTGCGCGTTGCCCAGCGACCAGGCGGCGCGGCCCTCGCCGACGCGGTCCCGCAGGCGGCGCGCGGCCGCCAGGTGGCGCGCGTGGTACTGCTCGGCGGCGCGGTACTCGCGCAGCAGCGTGTACGTGTTGCCGAGCGAGTAGCACGCCTGCGCCTCCACCGCCGCGTCGCCCAGCGCCTCCGCCAGCGCCAGCGTGCGTCTGCACACACACACATACACTACTCACACACGCGCACCTCTTATACACACATTACTTCACTATTGCGCTTGCATTACGGAATCATTACACTAACTATACCATTATCTAATACCTTTGAGCTATTTTTGTATATATTTATTATATAATCTGAATCTCGGAAACGGCTCCAACGTTTTTCACGAAATTTAGTATGCAGGGAGTTTCGGAGGCAATCAATCGATCTAGCTAGGTTTCATTTTTAGAAAACGTCGTCTTATCCGTGTTTTTCAGCCGAGCAAAGCTCGGTCATCCGGGTACTAATCTTTTTTTTTTAAACACTTCCCTGTATAAAACTAACATTTAATGCAAGCAGTCCTATGTTCAATTTGCTCATTTATCATTTTGATTAGTTAGTGGACAGGCCCGGTGTCAGAACTTTTCAGATTGCCTAATAGCATCCGAAATTGATTAACGACTGGTGTCTTACAACGGAACTAAGGGCTTACCGTGCTCTCCAAAGTACAATGATATTAAGTTGAAAATGCCACTAAGGGTTACTCATCTACCAGGCCGACCACGGTACAAGTTTTAGAAGTTCAAAAAATTTATATTAAAACGAGTTTAAATTTAAAAAATGCGCGAACTACATTCCCCATAAGCGCTGCTCACTCACTTGTCTTATAGTGGGATGTCCCGTTAATGTGAATATAAGTCGTCCCAAACTAATCCAATAACGGTGATCCTTGACGACTATCGCAACTAACAACTGAGGCTGTAAAGTGCTTCATTGTTTCTGGTCTTAATTACTCAAAAGATCGATCGTCTCCTAGTTTTCTTATTGAGATCTCCATTTCCTTGTACTTCCGAAAAATCTAACTAAGCAATAATATTAAATTATTCGCACGCATATGAAAGTTCGCTAAATTCAAGAGTTAATCTAAACACCTCCAACCAGAACGAAATAACATCGGACGAATACAAGATCTGATCTTCATCTCTATGACATTCTGCTGAGTGGAGTTAACATAACATAAATTAAATTGTGTAAAATGACATTAGAATAATGAGTAAGGGAGCCGAGACGAACAGGAGGAACACGGCTCAGAGGAGATATGACGTTAGGAAATGAACAGACATACTCACACACCTTCAACTTTGAGTGGAGCGTCGTTACGAGATGTGGATTCGAGTTTTCTGTCGGACTCTCTGAGCGAGGAAACAATGTTCTGAATATTCGCAAGCACATTGCACTTATATAAATCGCAAGTAGCAAACGCAAGTCATGTTATGACAATTTATATTTTTTACATATGATATGGTCGCAAACAACAAATTATAGCACTTTTGGTATAACGACAGTGTGCCATGAGTTGGCGGTATCGAGACACAAGATGTCTGTGAGACAGTACGTTGTACGACTACAACTTTTGTATTACTTTTATCACTAAGATTAATATTTTAGTATGTCAGACTTAATCTGCTCAAATGAATAAGCACGCTATGTGGCCAACAAACCTCTAAACCGTGCAAATAGGGCAAGTAAAGCCTTTATATAGCACTAGCTACGTCCCGCGGTTTTATACGCGTAAGTCCTGGACCCGCGGGAATTCAGGGATATAAAGTAGCCTCCTCTATACCAAATTTTATCAAAATTGGTACAGCCGTTAGAGCGTGGATGTAACAATCACATAAACACACTTACAAACTTTCGCTTTTATAATATTAGTGTGATTATGTGATAGAGTTAAGACGGTATGTCAGTACCTACTGTCTATACATAGCTCAGTAACTCTGTCCAGTTAATTTATTAATTCTACATTTCTAATTCATATGATTACTTGTATGGGGTAGGGATATCTTAATTTCTTTGAATCGGGACTGCCTACTAGTTTTACACGACAGCAATAGTTATATTGTATGCTCACCCATTATACATTAGACCACTATCTCGCTATTGAGTATAACAGTAGGAAATATACACTTTTAATATATACATCTTTAATGTTTTTATACGATTGTTTACGTAAATAAATTGCCGGGAAAAATAAATTAATTCGTTTCATATCACAATCAATATTTGAAAGCCTAGGTTCGGGCATTTTTCAACGTAGCCATTTTGACATTCTTTCAGTGACGTTCGGTGACTACGCAAAATGGGTCCGACATACGGCCTAGTTGTGGAAAATAGCCTGCGCACCAAGTGCCAAGACGTCCGTGACTTAATCTTTGAATTATGTTATGCTAGATAGGCATTTGACCACTATATTAAATGTGTATATTATAGCGTATGTTATTTTGATTGATTTTACTAAATAGACATATAGAATCATATTATTTATCATTGCAATGTGTCGTATATCCCGTGTGATGTTTTTTTTTAAATATTTTTTTTTTGTCCGCCTTTATTCTTTATTTTTTTGGCTAAAACATATTGTATAACACGGTTTGCTTTATTTTTTAGGTATTAGATACCTTTTGTTTTGTTGTTACACTAATCGTATCTTCCAATACTGTTTATTTAGTAATATAGCATTTAATATTTACATGATTGTGTGCTTATGTAGTTATGTATTTAGCAAGTATGACAGTTATGATAACAATATATGATAAGCGTGGCAATATATATAGATATTTTATTTATTTCTCTTTTTTTTATTGTTTTTTTTTGTTACTCTTTTTTTCACCTTTTTTTATAATTATATTGTTTTTTTTATTTTATTATCCCGTGTGATGTTGGTGTGAATGTGTGATGTAGTGTCGTTCTGCGGCGCACTGACTTGTAGTGGTCGGCGGCGTTCTCGAACTGTCCGAGGAAGATGTGCGAGTTGGCGAGGTTGGAGTTGGCGCGGCGCTCGGCGGCGCGGTCGCCGCTCTCGTGCGCGATGGCGAGCCGCTCGGTGTGGTAGCGGATGGCGCGCGCGAACTCGCCGAGTAGGTAGCACGTGTTGCCGAGGTTGCCGCACGCGCGCCCCATGCCCTGCCGGTCGCCCAGCGAGCGCATCAGCTCCAGGTTCTCCCTGGAACACATCCACACATCTTCATTGAAGAGACCAGAGCGATCCAAGCGTCTCCGTTTCAGCTTATGTCCGGTTGTTCTCCTCTTCATGTCGCATTTCTCAATAGGTCGATTCTGGTGGTCAAACTACGATTGTTCGTATTGATGCGACGTCGATACGACAGTCGATCGGTTGAAAGTTCAGATAATCTATGCCCGGAATAGACCCTCAGTTTCTTGTTACGTTTCGTAAGTAGGTTTGATAATAACATAGATTTTTCTTGTCAGAAAATAAATAAATAAAATAAAAAATGTCATCTAAATTCGTTCAGTCGTTAAAGCGTGAAAAGGGAACAAACTTTCGGATTTATATTATTAGTAGGAAGATAAAATATTTACTCATAATATGAGACGGCCTGCAGCAAACAATCTCGAACCTCCTGTGGAAAATGTCCCGGATCATTCTGTCCAACTCTGCCCAACTGCTTTCCCTGGGCATGGTAAACGTTGCCTAGGTTATAAAGCGCCCTCCCCTCAGACAAGCGGTCCCCGAGGGCTCGTGATATCTCCAGGTGACGCTTGCAGCACTGGATTGCTTCTGCAAACTTGCCCATCACTTTCAAAGTGTTGCCAAGATTGCCAGATGCTTTTGCCTCGCCCAACTTGTCGTTCATTGTCCTGTAACAAGTAATAGTTGTGCCAGTTAAGCATTAAAATAAAACATATTGTTAACATTAGATTGCCTTTCAACTCATTTTTGTTCCCTGTACAATCTGAGTGCATTCAAGTCTCTAGACTTGAAGACATTAATGACTTGATGGAATATGCTTGCCATCTTCAGCCGCATCCTCACTTTCCATCAGGTGTGATAGTGGTCAAATGCTTGCCTATCCAGCATAGGAGTTCCTATCATTTCATCTGTGTTATTGTTCCAAAGTTATGACTGATAATTGATTTAGAAAACGAATTCCGCCTAGTCAAGAAACAGGCTGTTACTTTTATCAACAGCATGAGAAACTATTATTATATTCAAGTTACATGACATGCGGAGCCCGAAAAACAAATCAGAATGATTACGCACCTAGCCAGCGTGAGGTCGTGTTTGTGGTACTGCATGGCCTTGTTGTAGTCCCCCAGGTAGAAGAAGGCATTCCCCAGCTGGCTGTAGATGGCGCTGAGCGTGCGCAGGTCGTCGGTGCCGGCTTGGATGGCGGCCTGGAAGAACGCCACGCCGGCGCGGCAGTCGCCAGCCTTGCACAGCCGTTCGCCTTCCAGCGCCAGCTCCAGGCACATCGACCCGCCATCGCAGCTCTACAACGAGGATTGTACAAGCTCAATAACCACTTCATACATTTTTTGAAATATTTATAGGGAGGAGTATCTGAACCAATTTTAGTACAAAAAAAAATCATGTCAATGTCTTCATCTCCCTACATTGGAATAAGAAAGCTTTTTTTTACATTTTGACTCAGTCTTATGATATCAAGGAATCAAAAATAGCTGCTAAAGCGATGAAACTAGAAAGCTGAAATTTTTTATAAGTTATGTATTTTCGCTCTATGAACATATCTGTAATTGATTAGTTTCACAGTTATCTGTACAGGTGCTGGCAACTTATTCACATTGAAGATACTTTCTCTTCCTGGTGCGACACAAGTGCTGGTGATCCACAAGGCGGTGTTTTTTCTCCTCTTCTATTCGCTTTATTCATTAATTCAATATCCAACTTTCTCTCTTCTCTCTATCATCTATCATCACTTGCACGATGCAAAACAAAATATTTACATAAGTACAAAAAAAGGAAGTGGTTACAAAAGAAAAAAAAATTTCAGCGAGATTAATGTGAATAATGAGAAGGTGAGTATTTACATGATAATTACAACTTAATTTTATTAGCCACAATTACATAACAAAACGGGTGAAAACTAGAGACAGAAGGTGTTTAAATCTCTCATCCTGTTTCTATGAGAGATTTGAGGGGGAAGGAAGTCATAGAGAGAAAAGCGCATATTAGGACAGCTAAAAAATAAATGGTCTACATTGCGCTCGTCTAGGGCAAGATATATTATAGGTAGCTCAAGACTGATGGCTTTGCCAAAAGTTATATTTGATAAAGTTACAATACCATACGGGGCCTGCAGCTGCAATACATATATAAATCAACTGCAGTCGCAAAATATTTACATCTGCTGCCTCACTTAATAAGCTATGTAACTTTTTATCCCCTGCGATAATCACTTGCTTTTGCTCATGCCCCTGTGAGCTACCTAGATCTCATTCAAACTACCTAGATTTTACTCAAACTACCTAGATCTCACTCAAACTACCTAGATCTCACTCAAACTACCTAGATCTCACTCAAAAACTGCTTAATAAACTTGAATGATTACAAAAATTTTGTATTCGGTTTATTTATGGCTTCCAGAAATATGACCACGTCTTAAGAGTTTCGTTCAAAACACAATTGGCTCCCTATAAGGCTACGTGGGAATACTCATTTACTCTCTTTTTTTATAACATTCTTTTTAATCCCTTCACATCTGAAAGAAAACTTCAAGTTCTTTGATTTTTCCAATTCCCTTTTGCTAATTCTAATTGTAGCTGGGGGCGATAAGGCCTGCACTGACATTCCATTCTCAAGCAGGCAGCCACGACATAAGGTACTATCAGTGGCACCAGTCTTATACATATGGTTATTTATTTTGCAGTGACCTGTGATGAGTCCCATCATCAGGCGAAGGTCCTGTCACTAATGTCGAAGTAAATTATCAGTAAGGTTTTTGTTTATGATTGGAAAAACTGTTTTTGCATGTTTGCAGTCCGTTCTCCCGTCCCACAGATTCTGTTGCTCTTTTTCGGTGTGACGATATTAGAGATTCTCTTACCTCCACCACTGATGGCTTGCAAAGGCCTCCTACATTATGGCTGTAAACCGCGTTATCTAGTGTCGAAATACTCCGACCAGTTTCGAGCGTATATGACGCTCTTCATCTGGGAGTCAACAAAGCGACGCCGACGCCTTGCCTCGCGCAACTCTAATACTGTACTTGTACTTGTTTGACATATTTTGTAGGGTATGGTGGCAATCTGTGTCCACTTTTGATCTTGTTACAGCTTTTCTCAACGCATATATGACGCCCGTGCTATCCGTTACAAAAACTATACATTTTCTGCAATTTTCTCTCAGTGCACTATCACTACCCAAAGATAAAATTGCTTCTGCCGCTAGTAGTAAGCCCGTGGTTTCTGCTGTGGCACTATTGTGGTCTCGTTTAAAGATATGGACTCCGAGAGTCCAAAGTCTGGGGTGTAATAGCCACAACCAGACCCTTTTTTATTCTTTGCACCATCTGTGTATATTTTGGGAGAAGAATTATCTAATGCTTTGTCTTCCGTGACCAACTCATATCTTTTTTTTATCGAGTAGAATGTTGGCTATTCTATCTGTACCTTTGGTTGCCTCGGGTATGATCCTTATTGCTCTGTCAAGTATTTTGCTATGTCTTATGACTAGACTTCCCCGTTGCTATATAAGGTCATTAGAAAACTTGTGTCTTGCCAGCGCACAGTATGATCTTTGATATATCTTTTACTATAGAAGCTATGCGTCTGATGAATTATTATATTAATATTCGCTAATGAAAAGCTATCAGCAACCGCTTTATTCTTACCATAGCTAAATCACTATACATTAAGTATTTTACTACATAAAGTAATGAGACTAAAAATTTAGTTAAGAATTCAATTCATTTCAAAATTGTTTATTCAGATGGGCCCCATAGAGGCTCTCATAAAAGTAAATGACTGTAATGTTTAAAATGTAACTTAGTAGGTTTGAGGCAAACGAGAATCATCATACTTTGTGACTCACCAAATCAGTTTGCACATAATTCACAAGTTAAATAGTTATGTGAAGTTGTACAATAGCTGTAATCCAGTACAACTAGTTAAATGTGCTCATTTAGCAAGTGCAATCTGAATAATTAGATTCGGCTCGCTGAATGCATTACAGCAATCATTTACCCTCTAACTTTTTTGTAATGCTATGTGGGCTCGCTAGTGCCATTCCAAAACTATTCAATAGTAACTTTGAAACTTGCATGATTCGACTTGATGTTCTGTTTCTCTCAGTTTGGACAAAAAGGGCATAGGGATAATTTTGTGGTAGTGGAGCTCAACATCAGCGGGTTTTAGTTTGGAATATGTAAAAGGTTAAGATAATTCAGTAATTTTATCATGGTCAAAATAATGATGAAAGAGAAAAGTGAAAAAAAGAGGCACTCATAAAAGTTAAATTGTGTTTTTCTATTTTAATTTTGGTTTTAAGGATGTCTGTTACTCTTTCAAGGCATAAATACTGAACCAGGAATAACAAATAGGGTACATTTTAATGCAGGCGAAGCATAGAGTAGTAGTAGAGTGCAATATATTCTTATTGTAACTGGAGGCGATATGGCCTGCATTGATGTCTAGCTTGGGGTATATTGTGCATGACCCCTGCCAGCGGTTAGCCCAGTCACCCCAACTCCTTTATATATTATAGGAGTGTGGCTTGGGTTCACTAGCACATTTGCTCTAGTGGTGAAGATACAGGTGTGTGATATTGACTCTTGCATTGGGATGTTTGTGTATCACAATTTTGGCTCGTATTTATTTTGTACCACAGTGTAACATCACATGTTCCAGTTTCATTCTCCTGCAGGCATTCATGACACAAGGGACTGTGGCTCCTCAATACTCTGCCATCGCCAGAAAGCACCTATGCAGTATGCTTGCATGCATAGTCATTAACATAATCATTGATTTTAAAATAAGCCTTCTTTAACTTCTTAAATATCATACATGAGCGAGTGCAACATGCAAGCAAATCATATCCATTTCAGCTTGGGCAAAATTGCTTTCGTATGTCTGGATTTTCGTTTGTTCTTTTCGACAGATCATATTTTTCAATTAATTCTCATAAAATGTTGTGAGCTGGCTCAATGATTAATATAGTTTTTTTTTGTCGATTCAGTTTTTGGAATTATTCAAAATGGAGGAGATAAGGGGGTAGAAAACCTATATAAGACACATTTCAGCCATTACGAAAAATATTTGAGGTCTTCAGCTCACAAAACCACTACTTGTAATTGATTTGAACTTTTCGTTAAGTAATTCAGTTAATATTTTATGAGTCCTGTTATAAAACCTAACTCCATTTTCCATAATATAAAAGACTTACTATTTGATTTGATAACTCTTCTCAGACATGTAATAATAGTAATAATGGGCAAATGTGAGTGGAACATACCATAATAATTAATGCTGAATGAAGAGAATCTATTTGTTTACAAACAAAATTGTTTTGTGTTGTTTCCAGAACAATGCGTGAGCATGATATTTAGATGATATCTTCAGTATCACAGTGAAAACCATGAAAAATTTCACTTTCAATACATGATATACATGTCTATGAACTGGTGACCTAAGGAAATTGATTGACCTATTTATGGTACATTGACACAGCAGGCTAATATTTCAACAACTAAAAATTTTACGATATATTTTTGTAATCCTGGGAGCCACTAGAGTGCTCGGTTCTGCGTTACCATTATGCGGATATGTGCGTTCTGGCTCATGGTCGCAGTTTCCGTATTAGGGCCCATCTAAATGACTCATGAATGAGTCGCATTTACGCACAGGAACTGCTTGAATAACGATATACGTGCAATAATTACGAATTATCATTTGAGTGGGCTTTCCTATACAAATTTATAAAACGAACGTAAATGCAAGGTGCATTCAAGAAGTCCAATTACAAACTAAATGAGTTTTACTCCTCACCTGTGCCTCCGTGGAAAGATTCTCGGCACTAGCACTCACGGACATCCCGGGGCTGTTTGTTGGCCTAAAGCACACAGGAACTAAAATGATGTAGCTCCTAACAATATGTTATCATAATTTTATAATTGTTGATCTCAATTTTACAGGAAACAGGTGTTGGGCGTTGTACAAGCAATTTTTAAAACGGATCACAGTTACAGTCACATACAACCATAGCACACAAACAACATTATATTATATGCACCACAGAAAAACGAACCACTCGGTTAACTATGCACAAAAGGCAAAGAGAATACAATAATACACCACAGATCATGAAACTAGCGTTTACCTCTGACACAGATCACAAATGCCAATGCCAAAGACTATAGTAATATCATAAGTAGGTTTTGCCGCGAAAGTGAAAAAATGGCGTTGTTGATTTTGTACAATTTTCCAAAACCTGTGATTCTTCGAAGGTTATTGTGTAATAATGGTGGATTATTACCGGTAATACTTAGTAAATGGTAAATGCAAAACACTTAGTTTGCAAATAAACGTATGAGTATGATACAAAGTTGAAAAACGTGATTTTCGCCTTCGCTCTTCTCGAAATGGCTGTAATTTTGCGAATCTGGCAATAGATTCATTAACTTTCATGAGTGCCTCTTTGGGGCTCATGTGAATAAACGATTTTGATTTTGCTCCAAAACTTCAATAGAAGTTCTAGTAGAGGTTTTGCCGCGAAAATGAAAAATTGCGTTGTTGATTTTGTATAATTTTCCAAAACCACTGATACTTCGAATGTTAATGTGTAATAATGGTGGATTATTAACTGTTAATACTTAGTGAACGTGCATAAGTGTAGGCAAATCATACAAAGTTGAAAAATATGATATTACCACTAGAAGTTTTAGTAAAGTTTCTACCACTTTACTAGGGCATGACTTGTCTATGACTGGACCTTGACTCTTTCACTTGACTTTGACTGTGACTAGGATTTTTAATATGAAAAACACTTGAAAACACTCCAGTTACTAAGAGAGGAAATGATAAGTCGATTAAATTCGAGCTTGTTGGCCTTGGTCGATTGGGGCGATGCCAACTTGGTTCGTTTTAATGCGTTCAAAACTCAGGCGTCACGGCGTGTCTTTTCTCCCCTAAATAGAGACCTTTTCACCTATCTGCGACGTTCCAAAATGTACCTGTGTGTGTATACTCGCAAAGGTTAGGCAGTACTTCACACTTGGGCAGTTTCTTAATCAGTCAGTAAAAAATCAGTCATATACATACATACATACATAATTATAGTCACGCCTCTTTCCCATTGGGGTAGGCCAAGGATTTTGTAGCTAAAGTAAAAACCGTAGGTTTGTTTCCTATCTCGATGGGGGTAGGCAGATACCACTTTTGAAATCAAGTATCATTGGCATGATCACAGAATAGCAAGTGATAGTAGTGATACTATGCTGTTTATGCAGTTCTATTATGCTGTTACTAAGGAGCTAAACGACCGTACTTAATAATCCTTATTACCAAGACACAGCTCAAAATATGACGCGCCTGCATTGCAGTGAAGTAAACTTAGTTTCAAACATGCATCATTTAAATCGTAAAAACTATTTACGCCTACTTAAACGTTAAACTTGTACAAAAAGTATTTGCCCGCAACATATGATCAGGCAATATTTGAGAGCGACGCGACGCTACGCGATGGCGACGTTGAACGCCCGCGCGGCAAGCACACGGGCATAGCATGTGCACGAACGTTGAACGTTGAACTTCTGAGCTGAGGTCTGGACTTCAGCTCAGAAGCTCACATCTCAGGAGATACCGGTATACTCTTACTAAAAAGGCTGTACATCTGGCTTAGATTATTTATACTTCCATATAGGCGGAACGAACTAGGAAAAAACTATAAACGCGTCGAAAAAAATGCTGCTAATAGTTAGCCTCCAACAATTCTAATGAGAATTGTTCCCAGTAATTGTCACCTCGGTGATAGCTGGGAAGACAATTCCCAGCTGGGCAGGACCGGGGGACAGGGCTAGAGGAGACTACTGGGAACAATCCAAATGCAGCCCAACCGCTCAGTGTCAGTAGGCCGTCGCTGAAATCAGAAATCAGAAATCAGAAAATATTTATTGTGTAAACTGTGTAAACAAGATGTAAATAAAAATGTTCAGTACAAGACAGTTTGCCCATTACGAGCGTACAATAAAAACGTACTAGTCGTTACTATTTGTAGAGTAAGCAGACACTTAGTAGCTTATAAAATGTTTGGTCTGGCTGAACGCAGCTTGGCACGTTTCCCAGTATAGGTCAAAAAGCGCGTCAATTTTACACCCTAAAGTTGGCTTGTCTGTAGGGCTAGAAGCCATTATATGTGGCTAAAAATAAGCTGGGTGACCGAGTCCAATCTTGGCATGTTCTTGGTTCAAATTTATTATACCTACAAAAAAAAAAACAAAAAGGTTAACTAAGGAAAAAGGATAACGAAGGAAGAACATGATAGAGTAACTGAGGCTGATCAGATATTCAGTAGCATTTAAAATGGTCACACCAGACCCGGCAACATTTAGACTAAGAATTAATAACTCTTACTGTGTCAATATTTGAAAAATAGGATATTTATAAGCTCTTCGATGCTATATAAATAAAATCATCTGAGATGCTTGTTGCTGGTTTGCTGTGCTGTCAACATTCAATATCTGATTTCAGTATAAAGAAGAGACATTTGAGACGAGGCTTTAAGGGCAGATACCCTAACCGTTGTGACTACAGTAACAGGACAACTTTCTATGTAGACTGTATTTAACTTTAGAAGATGTTTTAACCAGGATTTATAGATTTTGTTAAATATGTATTGTCAATATTATGGCACTCTTGTAAGTATTAATGGACTCGTAAAAAAAAAAACCAAACGAGTATCAAATTCGAGGCGTTTTAACAGGAAAGAAATAGTTCCGTTTTCCATCTCCTGTCTTTATTATTTATCTGAATCAACTCAGTGTTACCAAATTATTATAGGTACCTATTGTCATCTGAATTTATTTTAACTAAACTTAATTATATCATATTATCTTCTACCTAGATTTGTTAACATGAGAGTATTTTGTAAGTGACATACGCTTATGCGTTGCCTACTTTCTTCGTAAGTACACTGAGTTTTTTTACTAAGTTTAGAAAATCTGTCTTCTTACTCCTACCTTGTACCTCAGAGTACGTGATAGTAGCATATTCGCAGGGACGATTAAATCAAAGTTATCTAGGCGTGTAGGGTAGATGAAGCTTGTACGAGAATAGCCGTCCGTAGCACCCTGGTGCGACGCGGGCGAGGAGCGGTGTACAGACTACAGGCTACGAGGGAATGTAGAGGGTGCAGGGGTGCTCGTTAGCTATGCAAATAGGAGGGGGCGCCGCCACGCCCCTCGGCGTTACGTAGAGACAGCTGAATTTACGAATCGACAGTTTCACAGCCACTGAAAGATTAAACATCGTCCCCAATGTTAGGGTGGCTGGTTTTTAATTATTTCCGATGTGGGAGTAGAAAGTTGTAACTTTTATGAGTGCCCCATGAGGGTTTGGGGCACACACCTATTGATAATTACATAATTGATACACCTTATTAGCACTTTACTGTTTGCCTTTTCTTCGCCATCACTTAAAAATTCAGTCAAATACCAAGTACGGCACGTTTTTATCCGATAACATAAAAGTAAAATGTCATAACTTCACTAATTCCAACAATATCTAATATATATAATTCTCGTGTCGCGGTGTCTGTTACCAAACTCCGAAACGGCTCGACTGATTTTTATGAATTTTTTTGTGCATATCTGGTAGGTCTGAGATTCAGTCAACATCTATATTTCATACCCCTAAATGTTAAAGGGTGGTTAAAACCAACATTTTACTTTTATTTTTGGACAAAATTTTCTGTTTTAATTTTTTTATGATTGAGCATTAAATAATGTACATAACAAAACAACGTTTGCTGGGTCAGCTAATATATTATATAATTAGGTGACCCGGAGAACTTCGTACCGCCAATAGAAGTTGTCTGATCTTATCTATATAAATAAAACTAATTCGGAGGACGTCTTCTCCTTGGCATAGTAATGTGCTCAAATCGAGATATAAAACAAACCTACGATTACTTTAGTTACAAAATCCTTAGCTCAAATATTTATAGTGCGTTCAGAAATTAATTTTGTGTTTAATCCAGAGATCAATAAGATATATGCCCAAGGGTCTAGTCTTTGACAGGTACAAATAGTTTGTATTGGAAAATAAAATAGTTGCATTTACTATGTTCCTTGCAATTTACCTTCCTTGGACTTCTACAAATATTTCAAAACCAAAATAGCGCAAATCGTCGAGTCGTTCTCGAGTTTTTGTGAGACTAACAAACGCCAATTGCTTTTTATATATATAGACAATAAATATTCGATCCAGACTTTTACTACAAATTCAATCGTCATTTTAATAATCATTCATCACAATGTATTGAAATAAAAGCTTTGAATTTGCACTCCACTTCACTGAACTGAAGCCCACGAACTCCACTCTACGGCACAGGTCAGATGGAGACGGTCCGTTGTCTGGGCGCGGGAGGATAAATTTGTTTGATTTTTGTCACTTTTTATGAGACACTTACATAGTCATTATAATGTAATGTTGGGAATCCCCAACGCATATAAAAATAGCTGAGGTCTATGAGCGGCTAATTGACTCTAGTCTAAGACATAGTAAAATATATTAGGACTCGCGGTATCAGTTATGAGAACATAGATTTCGCTCTCCGATTAAGAAAGAATTAATCAGTCTGAGAAGGATATATAAATAAAAAGGTCCCGAGGTAACAACGTCTTCCAGGTGTGAGTGATAGCCATAATGGTGGTGTTCGCCTTTGGCCCGATATACTATATACTATTCTATGGCACCGTACAATAGCTGTCAATCATCCATACTACAAATGGCCAGAGACGCGTTTGATTGATATCTAGCAATCTTGACTCCCTTCGCAAGGTCACCAGGTACAATTGCGTAAGAAAAAAATACAGATAACTTTGAGTTTGATTATACGTACGTTCCTATATAGGTAAGCTTAGCTCGGAGTGCACCTGCTGTTTACCTGCCTACGAATGAGAAAATATTTACTAGTCAAATAGATATAGAAAATATTTACTAGTCAAGTAGATCTAGCTGTTATGATAACATAAAAAAAAATAGTGGCTGATTTCAGTTAAACAGAAAGACAGCATTTATTCCTCTATAAGAAAAAAATAATAATTTGCAATAGGTAGCGTGATAGAGTTTGTTTGACTACCAGACGAATTACATTATTTTCTTCGACGGTCAGATGAGCCATTATTGAATAGGTATGTATGGGCGCCACCTTAATAGTTTCATTAATATAATTTTAAATTTCGGGCTTTGGGCCGTAGCTTTACATAGTCTATGAGAATTTGAAGTCATTCGCTTATATGGTTTAGACGCTTATGGAGAGATGCCTCTAACAGACGGACGAAATGCTTGCCTATCGGGCATAAAAAAAAACTCTTTGTCTAAGTATTGTAAAAATTGCCCTAAGTCAAAACACCCGCCTCGAAATGTTGTATAAGCGTAGACTTAGTACAGATCTTAAATGACCGTGATAGTAGTGACCGTGGCATATAAGTGCCTATTAGTTAAGGTACCTTGCAACCTATAACAACACATGCATACCTACAGCTAGCCTTCCTACATCCAACAACCGATAACGCAACGCCACAATAATATTTGTACACATAATACAGATCGAGCCGATCATGCTTAGTTCACCTCTCAGTCGATTACCGAAATCGAAATCGACAGCCATCGATACGGGCTTCGTCGAAACGCAGCCTGATCATTTACCAAAACGAAAAGGACTCTAGAGTCTTGTGATAAAGTCGAGATTGCAACACGCGGCCGGGAAGGGCTGCAGTGACTTGCAGAGGCGCGGTGGTCCTCATAATCGATGCCGACCACTAGCTATGATTCTATTTGTAGAGTAGTGTGATGTTAGAGGTAAATGGTTGAAAGGATGGAAGGACGTTTTATATAGTTATCTTTGTTCGCATAATAATTGCCCATAGTGGGCATAGTGGGCAATTGTTATGTAAAGCAGCACGGTTTTGTCGTTGGACCGAAAAGAAATAAGTTTGATTAACTGATGTCCTCTTTAGTTTCACCAATTTCCTACTCTACGTTTCCAAGAAGGGAACTCTATTGGTTTAATTTTAATTTCTATATTTTTTTATTTTCTCTGATAGGCTAGCCTTTGATAGTAAATGATAATGTAATTGAGGATGGTAAACACGCTAGATCTAGAATAATTTCTCTTTATGAATAGTTGCCGGAACACCGTATATAGTGTTAGCGACAGATTTTCCTACTTGAGTGTAACTAAGTACGACTGCTATGCAGGCGAGCACGAATAAATGCTGTTATTAAGGATTGTACGTTATAAACATTCGACTAGCTTTATATACACGTTGTTGGTTTCAAAACTACTTTAAAACCATATGAGTGAAAAAATAAAGGGTTGGTCGCTTAAAAACAAATGTTGCAGCCTCTGTTTCTACCTAACCTACAAGCTGGCGACATGAAAGCCTTCGCCGGGAATGATATATGGTCGAAATGACGTAGAGCTGTCAATATCTGTTACTCGAGTGGCCGGCTGTTTGTTGTTGGATGAGACTACACAATATTCGCCTCGCTGGGTGCCTAATTGTTCTACCTACGTAACCTGCTTATGGTTTACGAACGCTTTAGGTAATACGGGATTGATAGAGCTTTGGTACAATATGTACTAAGAGGCCAAGTCAAAGATTATCTACATTTAGGTACTTTTTTATGTCATTGAGAGACTAGACGATCAAGTCACTCGCCCGATGGTAAGCGTCACACTTGCGCATTACAGTTCAGTGTTACCCAAATTTTGAAATTATATAAAAAAAAAAAATATATAGTTCGAACTTCGAACTCCTGCGTGGCAAAGCACTGCGCTCCTCACCCTGAGATATTAAATGTTTTATCTCTATAGGCCCTGTAATTTTACTGGAAATATTGGCCTTGGATTATCGTTACAATTTGTACCTACTGTTTGGAAAGTGATTTGATAGTTTATATGGCATACATTATGTTTGTGCAGACCGATCGTACAAACATTCAACGTTATTAAGATATTAGAAAAATTGTGACATAGTGAAACACAGTCTTGAACACCGAAGTTCAAGTTAACGATGAGTCAGATTTGGAGTTCAAACGCAAAAAAAGGTATATAACATTGTTGAAAAATAATACTACTAAATAATGATAATATATTCTTTACATTATTAAAAATAAGCCTATAATCAAAAAGGATTACTATTAGCATTGAAGTTACTACCTTTTTTCATTGACTATTACTTCTGAAAGAGATCGCTATTAGTGATAAGGCCGCCTGTTGTGATACTTTACGTATAAGCTTGTTTGTTACCTTTGTTTTATCTCATCTTATAAAGTGGATCAATAAGGTATCCAGACTGCTACCTTACCTCAGATAAGAAGAAATCATCGAAGTACAAGACAGTGGTTGCTAGAAAATCTTATCATGAAATTTATATTTTACCAAAAAGAAAATTTTGTTAATCAGCCTCTATTGTAATTGATATATCTTATAAATATCGTCATGGTTAACTAATATAGGTACAGTATTTGGGCTTATAAATACCACTGTCCAGGGAAGTACTTATCAAAAGTTAGGTAGAAGTTCGCGAAGCTTATATAGATATCAAAACATATTGCAAGTTATTGCACAGAGCCTCGGCACGGTGTAAAGTGACAAATGATCCAGGACAAGCGATGGACCCGTCTCTCCTATCATTTACCTCGCATTGTACACGAATCGGAGGTCACATTCCTCCATCACGACTGTGATCTTCCAACGACTGGAACAAAGCGACTCGAGTGCACACCACTTGTATCTTTGAAATGGCTATTGTTTGAAAGGTCAATAAAATAATCGTAAGTGCCGCGGTGGGTTTCAACAACTCATCAAAGTATTTTATTAATTTTAGTTATGATTGCGCTTATGAAGTGCGATTATTGACCAAGCGAAGAGAGGCCTCTAAGTTAAGCACTTTGTCCTTCGACTGTATGTCTTTTTTTTGTTTGTATGTTACGCGATATATCCGACAACGCTTGACCTATTTGGATAAAAATTATATGGGACTGCCTCTGAAGAATACTCCATCAAAAAAAAAAACATCAAAATCGATTCATAATTGGCGGAGATATCGCGTAACATATATACAAAAAAAAGATACAGTCGAATTGAGAACCTTCTTTTTACCGACTTCCCAAAGAAGGAGGAGGTACTCAAGTCGACTGTATTTTTTTTTAATTTTTATTTGTGTTACCTCATAACTTCTCTCCTCGTGAGCCGATTTCGAATTTATTTTTTTGAATTATGTTGCTTTCTAATTGGTCCTAAGTGGTTAAATTTGATCAGTAGTTCTTGAAATATCGTCAATAATTTCTATTTTGTGACGAATTATGCGTACTTTGACGATGTTCTCATAACTTCATTCGTTGCGAGCCGATTTTGATGATTCTTTTTTTATTTGAAAGCTGGTGCTATTTATGTGGTCCCATTAAAATTTGATAAAGGTCTGATCTCTAGTTTTGAGTTATAGTCAATAATGCGTGTTTATACATTAAATCTGATCAAGGTTCCGATGATAAAGCGGTGAAGTCGGTTTTTTTAAGCTTTGCTTGCGTTTAATTATTTGAAATCTGTTGAAAATGTGAGCACATTAAAAGCGGTTATTTTGACTTTATTTCTGTGACATTCACAATTCAATTACAACCAAGGAAAGTTTGTATATAATTTTATTTTAATTTAAGAAAATATAGGCAATGGGCGTAGATAAGTTAAAATTATATAAAAAACATTGAAAATATATCAATGTTTTGTATATTGAAGTACATTTTCTCTAAGATTTCAATAAGATTGTATATTGAAGTACATTTTCTACTGCAACAACGCTTTCTAACAAGTGAGTTAGTGCCCAAATGCTACCTTTTTAAGTACATAAAAACTTGTTAAAAGTATCTCACCCGTAACCATAGACGGGTAAACTATATATATGATATTTACGTCATACTGTTCGCACGATTATTAATATGGATTAATTTGATCAAAAGAAGCTCGGGAAAGTGATTTACATTTCCGTATTCAACCATTTATACCAATGCGAACAGTCACAACATTGGCATTGCTCAATGAACATGACTTCAATGAAAAGACGTAAGCTGATTAGTAGACAATTAATGAGTGGACACATAGTAACACATTGTGTGAGCGTGCTGGTCGCGTGCCGCTCTCGGTGTGATTGCGGACACGCGACGTGGCGTCGCGTCGCGCCGCGCCATACGTGCTCGGTGCCACACCACAATGCCGATAGCTTCCTTCCTATATTTATCGAATTATCCCCGGCTCGGGGGTGGCTGTTGTGACAATTTGGGGCGTTTTGACATCCTTTCATCAATGGTATTATTTTATTGCGCACACGTATCAATTGTACACCGACAACGAAACGGGAAAATGGAGAGACGGCTGGAATTAACCTCGCACGTATGTTACAGAATTGAAAATGTTTCTTTTACGTAGGTACGTCAAACCACTTGCGAGACATAATTATAACCCGACTATACGACTAAGTAAAAGGAAGGTTATGATTTTACCACTAACTATAACCATAAACGCATAAACGCTTTAACACTCACATCCCGAAACTAAGTTCGATGTCCTGTGTGGTAGGTGCCGGAAACATTCACATCACATACACAAACACAACCAGAACCAGTAGCACAATCTTTCCTTGGGGAGAAATCTTGTATACCCGCCGGGAATCGAACCGGATACCCATGCTGAGAAAGCAAACGCTCACCCTACTAAGCCAATATGCAGTTCAAATGTATGTTCATTTATTTTTTCACAGCATCCTAACTAACAAAAAGATTTTAACATATAATGTAGTTGAATTTGTCTCAATTGTACGAGTGACATATTATTAGGTATTTTTTGTAATAAATTATATAAAACTTTTATTAAAAAATCCATAAAGTTGTAATACAAAGAAATATGTATCGTGAAAGGCCGTATAAGGTTCAAAAGGTAAAGTTTTCCATACTAATAATATAAAATAGAATTTACTCTACACGACCTAATAAACATGTAGAGCAGGCATCAAACTAGTCGACACCGACTACAGAAATAAAATAATTTACATCGTTTTTTATTCAAATGTCAGTATTCAACTTCAAAGATTTGTCCCTAACCTCCATAAGGGCAAAAGGGATTTAGTTTTTTATTCGTCGCGCCCGCATGGCACTGTTTGCAGTTCCAAATATAGTTACCTAGCGAGGGGTGGCCACCCTCGCTCGCAAGGGATTACCACTAATGAAGACTTTACAAGACGATAATCAGGCACTTGTGTATTTGATAGACCTCTGGGTTTCAAAGCCAAAGATTGCTTTCCAATTACATGCTCGTAACAAACGTATACGTTTTTTTATGGTAATAAAAAAACGTATGTACATTAATACTGGCGCGATCTCACCTGATGGAAAGCGATTGTCGGTGGGACATGCTTGCCTATAAAATACATGTTTACACTTGACTTGAAGAGGCCTAACTCATACGTTAGATGTCAACTTGATGTGTTTGTATATAATATAAAAAACAAATAAATAATCAATTTCACACTCACAGCTCTACACAAAGTTAGATGACTTGTCTTGTATGTTGAAAACACATAACACAATGAATCACACCCAGAAAAAGAACATATACATTTCCCTTGACCAAAACTGTTCCTACCAACAAGAAAACGAACGCATATATTGTTTACGTTAGCAGGTAGTTCAATTATAAAAAGTAAGTGTATAAATATAAATACATATACTTACTTGTATTTGTGCTTGGTTTCATTTCAATTCATATTCAGTTGCATAAGTACTTGTTATTTACAATTAGTATTTTTATAATGGGTATTTAAGAAGTTTAGGATCTTTGAAGATTTTGTTAATTACGTGCACTACCATAAATATATACCACGACATACTATGATTAATTGGTAGTAATGCTCTTATCTACGATTTTGTATGAGCTCTAAATCATTTCCTATCTATTTTCTTATTGGACTCTCACTAAAAACTATCTGTGTTTACTTTTCATACAACAATACTGCATTCACGTGAATGGACAGGACTTGCGGTAGTTGTGATACGGTGAAGAATAACGGTTTTAGGTAGTATCTTGCAATAAGTTTTGGATAACTTAGAATAACTAAAACCAAAGCATTATAACGAATACCTTTCAATTTGTCGCCTAGTAATCGAGACGTCCGTGTCTCAGCTCTGTATGTCATAAGAGTGTATCTTTTATTAATTTACTTTAATTTTAAATTGACGTGGAAAACCACCCCTAAGATTCCTGGCTCGCCGTGGGTCTTGGGGGATCTCCTGCCGGGAATCAAATCTCGGCGGAGGAGAGGAGAGGAGATCCTCCAAGTAAAATTACTGTTTTCTTCCCAAATGACATCTGTGTCTTCTGATTCTGTGTGCGATGAACTCGTAAATGTTTTCGGCACTCACGATTCGAGACATCGAACTTGATGTGAATGCATTTCCATGTTTAGGTTTTATAATTAGGGATTATCATACTCGTAAGTAGTAAGTGGTTAATTGATTGCCTATCCAGCAAAAAAAAAAGTACCTAGGTCGCATTTTACCTAGTATAGAGATACAACAAGACGATTGGATTGCTGCAAATGTAACCGAGTAATAGGTATGTATCCGTTTGAGCATGGCATGACTGCGGGGGATCATTAGGGCACAATTTGGCTCCTGCCCTCGCCTCATCACGGGTTGTTATTACATGTACCACGCGTCATTTCACTCTATTATGCGCATCCCTCGCTCTGATACTGATTAGGGCGAAATGGGTTTGATACTTTGTTTCGAATTATATTAGAAAAAGGTATACCGTAACAACTGGACAGGTTTGGTTAAAAAATGGCAAGATCCAGAATGGGAATCGGCTATTATCAATCGACTTCAAAAAAGGAGGAACACAATTTGATTTTGTTTTTTTGCATGTATTTTCTTGATGAACACAAGAAAATCTTTGATGGCACTTTTTAAACATAAAAAATACGTAACACTTATAGCAACGTACATAATGGAACTTGGCATGATTGTCAGAAACAATAGGACATATTTTTGAAACCAAGTCTGATGTGCGTATGAGAAATACTCGAATGAGGAGTTCATCTTTGCGGTTGGGTCACATGGAGTGTTTATTACTCAAATCTTGCAGCGCTACTTTATAATATAGGAACAGATTTATCTTAAATTTAAAGTCATATAATAGTTATTATTAGTTAACTGTTTTGATCTTATGAGTTTTTAATAACGATTATTGGGGGTATGCGTACTGTGATATTGATTATAAAATTTACATTACAATTTTATGCAATGGAATAAAAAAAACATTTCCTAGTTCTCTTGTCCGATAGATCTGTCTTCTGGGTGCACTGCGGGCGCGGCCCATGCTCTACCTGATTGCGTGTTTGTATCTAGAGTCCTGCCGCGACACTCCTGACACAATCCAGACGTGCGGTGACACCTGACCGGTGTAGTAAAATAGTAAAACTAGGGAATGCAATCCAGATCGAGCTCAAGATCCCGCGAGATCTCGTGTCATTTTTCGAGATCAATCCCGAAGCATAACATGACGAGATTTCGGTCGAGATTGGCGGAATTGGAATCATCTGGAAATTAGATTAATACCATAGTAGCAAATATAGCAAACGAAGATGAATTTCCTCTTTTAATAATTGCAGAGGATTTGAATGTTTGTACAAATAGTAGCACGACTCTTTAAGATAAATTAGAAGAGACTCTGACATCATCTGAAAGTATTTTTTTACGTTAGAGTCGCTCATAAAGAAAGAGATGGATCTGTATGAGTGTTTACTCACGTTGGTGCCAAGCGGTGTTGAATCAGGGAGGGCATTTTCAGCTGCTGGGCACATAGCGACTGTCATAATACCGTTTATGAGACAGCACTCTCAATATTCTTTGTTTTGTAAGAAGTTGTCAATCCGACAAAAACCGCCGCGAGTATCAGCCGGTTAGTATACAGTAATAAACTCAAATTAGACCAGAGATGTGACGATGACCGATGCCAAACGATTCCTGATTCGAATAACTATGTATGTATGTAATTGTATTGTTTTCGGTGAAAGTGCAAATATGCCCGTTAAATTTTCTATGCCTTTCAGTATTTGCGTTTCGTTATTACTTGAATACAACGTTATTCTCGTTGAAATATCTGTACACATAAAAGTTAGTAATAAAAGCGCCGTAAAGTAAGATTAAATTCCTCAGGAGCTCTACCTCAGTTAAAGCTTCTGCAAACGATCCCTGCGACCCTGAGGTGACGAGCAAATAGCGCATTGTATTCTGATTACTGTATTTGTAATATCAATTTATATGTAACTTTTACAAATATAGTACATTTCCTGGACATAAAACAACAATAAATTCGTAAGCTCGTTTTCTTCAAATCCTATGGGTACGTAGATGCAGTGGTGCGCAATGGCATTCCTAATTATTGGCCGAGTATTTCTCTGCCGAAACTGGCCACTAAATAGTCTGTGGCGTCTGATTTTACAAAGATAAATATTGTATTATATCGTAAAGATATTTGGCCGCATCGTCACTTTCAATCAGGTGAGATTACTGGTCAAATACTCGTCTAAAAATACTTAAAAAATACACGAAATGTAACACCAAATCGTATGTAAAATTATTTTTACTTTATGTAAGTGTGCAAAATCCGAAGTGATCCAACAGAGAGTTACTTTTGTGTACCAGGTTTACTATAATACTAAACTATTTATTAGGGACATGATATACAAAGCGCCTGAGGCGCGCGCTCCGGGCGCTGTGAAGGTAAAATGTATGGCGCTTGACATACAAAACGCTCCAAGCGCGCGGCCTAGACTATTTTTAATTTTAAATTAAGTGATAAAAATGGCTCAGCTCTCGCCGAACCCTGTTCCACACGTTTTTCGTCTCTCCACGAAGCAGGAGCCATAGATTCGCCGAACCCTACAAAGAGAGCGAACAACGCGGTTTTATTTTTTCAAACGGACTACATACTGCTGGCTCTTTGTTGCCTCTTCAGCGTATCGGATGGAAGTGAATCCCGAAGATTATTTTTCTTTGACTGGTTTGCTTGTTTCTGGCTGTGTGTAGCCTTTGCAGCGACACTGGATCGCCGGATAAATCACGCAACTAAGAAACCTATATTTTATACACTCGATTTGCTGACGCCATCTAGCAAATTTTTATCCTATGTTGTGATTGTGTGTGTGATGTGAATGTTATTGGCACTCATGACACAAGTCATCGAACTTAGTTTAAGGCTGTGAATGTGAAAGCGTTTATGTTTATGTTAAACTGCCTTGGTGCGTCCTGCTTGAAACCTAACCTAACATAATTAGGATTAACACTAAGTATAATTAATTTACTCTGTGATTATGATTTTTCCGAAAAGTAACGTCTAATTCAATAAATTTTGCATAATATTTTATAATATATATATAGCCGAAAAAACGTAGAAACGTAGCCAGTATTCTGGGCACCTTTCCATTGGCAAGCGGTTTACAAATTTTTTGAGTTTATAATTTTGACTATATTTCCTAAAACTATACACATCTATACAGCATAATACAAGCCACTGAGTTATGTACTATGTATTATTAAACTGCATACTTTTTGGCTCAAAAATATAGTAACATATGCTACACAGCCATATTCTCCACGTTTATTTTCGAGTGGGCGTCGTCGTTGGCACGCGACATTTGCCCGTTCGGGCAGCACATGCGCTGCTCCGCTATAAGTATGATTTAACTGAATTGGCTCAACTTATTATCAATTCGATCGCGTCGCGATACTTCTCGATTTATTTGCTTATATCTTTGGCTCGCGTCTAATTCACGTCGAGATTTACTGCTGCGCACTGATTTGGACGCTTGTGCAGATAATCTGGCGCGCGAATACCGAACCTTCGCGTCAAGCTTAAATACGACTGTTGGTCTGAGCTTGGTTCTGTAAACAGTTCAAATAAATAAGTATATTTGTAGTAAGGTAATTGTCGCCTCGCGTGTCACGTCCGGATGACGTCGTGTTCCTTATCGGCCGCTCGAGGCAGGTTTTCAATTACTCTACATTGTGAAAACGCAGTCCGGCAACACGCCCCCGAGCCTGTTTTATAACTTGGTCGGCTGTAAATCAAATTCTGATTATGAAAATAAAACTCGCTGCCGAGCTCGGCCACCATAAGTTGATAACAGCCGTCGCATAAAATGTAGCCTTCCTTGCCTGCCGCTGAAAAACTCTGCTTTTTCGCGCTCTCAATAATTTATTTGTGAACTACTAAATGGCCAAGTATTACAATGAAGTGGTTTAATGCAGCGGGCGGCGGACGCACGACGAGAAAAAACAACCAAGTTCATTCAGAAACGGTGGGCGTAGGCATTATGGTATTATACCGACAGAAAAAACATAAATAAGCAGAATAATTATCCTTGTTTTATGAGGCCAAGAAACACGTCTGCATAGTCTATATGACCTTCTAGATAACTGTGCTGTAGATCTGTAGAGTTGAAGGCAGATTTTCTGCAAAATGCCTACAATTTTAGACATCTTATAATTTTAGACATGAACATTTCAGAACTTTCCGCGCTTTGACGACAATCGCATAAAGCCATTAATTAATTTCGTTTACATGAAAAAACAATAAATTTGCTCTCACCACTTTATATTTTACTCAGAGTTCGCAAGCAGCCATGTACTTACTTACGTAAAATTCTAAAATTATTGACATCCACACAATAACAGCGTTTTATCAAATATAAACTCAGCTTACTGGCTCTGCTGACCATACACCGCGAACAAATAGTAATAAATACGAGGTTCCATATATCTGTCGGCGCGGACGCAGTTATTTACGACGTCGGCGGATAAATCGCGAAGTGTAAACACCCCACCCTGCACCTCCAAATCCCCTCCGCTTCCAGGTTTTTGGGCTTTAAGCTGTCAGTTATCCTGTATTGCTTTTGCTATCGATATCTTGTTATGTTTAATTGATATAGTTTAACATTGATGTTGGTTTCTTTTTCCGCGCTGCTAACACAGTTTTAGTAAATGTATCTGTAAGTTTTTAGTTTTATAAAAGGTTTGGTTCTACCCAAGCAGGTTTGCTTTAGTTATAACAGCTTAATTACTACATTGTTTGTTACCACATATAACCAATTATGATATGTAGGTTATTTTTTACCACAGGAGATATTTAATGTTACTTAGAACTTAAGGTTTTTTACTTTAAGTACCATTATCCAATGCAGCTTCTTAATTCATGAATCATTAAGTGAGAGTTTTGTGTACTATATAGGCACGCATTTAACTATATCACACGAGAGAAAACGATCAAGCCTGAGCTCAGCTGGCCGCTAAGAAACTCGGTATCCTCGCAAAAGTTAGTCAGTACTTCACATCGGGGCAGCTTACCGATCGTGTATTGCAGCCACCGAGTATTGCTGCCACCGAGTATTGCAGCCACCTGTGGGATGGATCTGCTAAGTACCAGCTGTAAGCTCTTGAATCCATCGACCGCGATCAAAAAGGCTCATTGGCGATGATAAGCTAGTTGAGTCTAAATTGCAGAGTCTCGATCACCAAGATAAGGTTGCGAGCCGATCGGTATTGTACCGTTAACATTTTGGAGAGTGTGCGCAGGAATATAATTCCCCCATGTCCTTTTTACCACTAACAACAAGACAAACTGTCAAACGTCATCCTTATATGGTTGACATACCTCCGGTTCGCTCTAAGCGTTTTGCTTCTACGATTATCATTCGTACAGCGAGGGAGTGGAACTCATTGCCTGCGTCTTTTTTTCCCAAACAGTACAATCTGGGTGTCTTCAAGTCTAGAGTGAATAGGTATCTTCTAGGCAAGCATGTTGCATCTTCGGCATCTTCACAGGTGAGATAGTGGTCAAATGCTTGCCTAACTAGCATAAAAAAATCAAATCGGAAAGTTATAGAAATCAACGATATTTTATCTGTGCTGGCACAGCAGTAAAATATGTAAAACGGGCATTAATGTACCGTAGTGGTTGAAACAAGATGGCGGATGGTACGAATAAATCTAGACAGTGTATGGAACAAAGGCTGAAGAGTGAAAACTTATATGATTTTACTCGCTCTCGAATGAGAAGAGGAGCAGAAAGAATGTTTTAAAAAATAAATATATAATATATGCAATAAACTATATACACAAAAATACATAATTATAATCCTATTAATATTATAAATCCAAAGTTTGTTTGTAAGTGTGTAAGTATGTTTGTTCCCTCTTCACGCTTTATCGGCTGAACGGATTTGAATGAAATTTAGGATGTACATAGATTATACCTAGGATTAACACATAGGCTACTTTTTAACTTGATAATAGCGGGCGAAGCCGCGGGGCACGGCTAGTAATTAATAAAACAAGTGGGATTCTGAAACATTTATTACGTTAAACTAAAAACGAAATTAAAATTAAACGAAAAAAATAAAATAAACTATAATTAGATATAAATATGTACAAAACTTAATCTAATAGACAGCTACCAGTAGGCAAAGTACCCAAAATGCTGGCAGCATTGCCACGTTGAATGGCAATACTCAATCTCTGTCCAAAATATTTGCCAGCATTTTGGACACGAGTTGCTTCGACCAAACGCTTTGTTAATTCATTGTAGAATGTATGTGCTTCCGGTCCCCACGGTCCCAACGTCTCAACCCCAAAAGGCACAAATATATAACCACTATCAAGATATGCTATATTTGCGCCTTTTGAGAGTCTCTGCTGATTCAGCCGCAACACCAGCCTTATTTTTAGTTCCAGAAAGATGTGACGGTGCTAGGGTGTCTTCGCAAGTTGCATCCGAAACCAAAGGCCGTCCCATCTTCCATGGAATCAGAGTCATTCCGTCAGGCCTTTTACCGTCATCACGTGCTAGTCCATTTGGTTCCAAAATAGCCGCACAGTTGGTGGTGGTAAGAGCCCGACGTATGATATCATTAAGATTCGCGTGGCGGGGAATACGTCCTGCAATTCTAGAGCAAGACAGACCGTGATGACCGAGCCGGTCAACAGCAGTACCGCACTGACAGCGGTGTGGAGCACAGCACGATGCGCCTTATCGAAGTGATGCTGCGATACGGAAAGCCGATGAAGTGGGATTCTTACTCCAAAGTGAAAAAATTACGTTGATGATTTTGTATGTATGACAGATAGACGGACGGACGGGCAAAGTGCTGAACCACCCAAGTCAACTTAGAGATCTTGCTTCGTTCGATCAAATACATTTTAGTAATAACTAAGGAATCTTCAAGGAAGTTGCTTGTTCTTGTTATTAAATTATCTCAGAAGAGCAAGAGGTCGTAGAGTTTTGGTTTTTTGTCCTAAATATTTCTCTATCTACTATATACGTATATACTTCTCTCTACATACGGGCAAGTTGCCTATATTTTCCTAAAACTAAACTAAACCTATATACATCTATAGAGCAAAGACCTAAGTTACCAACAGGAATCAAGCTCATTATAGGTAACTCAAGTGTTCAAGCCCGCACCAGTGGATAGCGTTCCCATTGTTAATAATTTTAAGATTTTTCTTAGACATAGAACCGATTTGGACGGAAAAGGAAAAAAAAAACGTAGATTTTTATATATTTTTTAAGAGGTTTAACAGCCCAGTACATAGGATGTAGATAAGATATTAGCGAGGTGGAAAAGTTAACGTACCTGTTTGGATGTTTAGAAAGTAATATGCTACAATCTGATCAATTATGCTAGGACTAGAAAACTACGCAGTAGCTGTTGCACTCACTGCAATATTTAGCTTGTTATACTAAGTGATAGTACAGATGTTTGTGATATACAGCCTGAAAACCGTTATCGATATTGATACAAATCTAAGATCCCGCACGCTTTCGGTGACAACACAGGTAATATGGTTACCACCACTAATATGGTTATTTCCAGTCGCATCCCAGACATATTTTCAGAAAAGATATTGTTCTAGTGAGAAGTCTAATCGCTTTACCCGTCTGTGAGAGGAACCAATCACTTGACCGTGGCTTCAGTTCGATTTCATGATATCTGAAAGCTTCTTTTACCACTGTCTCATAGACGATGTGGTCGACTAAGTTGCCGATGTCAATAATAAGGTTTATCATTCCTTCCAATGTTTGTTGTTAAATGACGATGCTGTCGACGATGGTGCCAATGTCGACAATAAGGTTAATTATTCCTTCTAATGTCTCTCATTAAGCATTACTACGAACACAAATATAATATGTATCTATTATTATATTGGTGTCGCTACACCTTTAAAAGGAAATTATATTAGTTATTCATATTTTTTGCGAATCAAATTTTTTTACCTGAATATTTATTGCTTCATCAGCGTCATTGACAATAAGCGCGTTCGAAATTACCGGCGGCGGCGTCGCATAGAATTCCAAAGCGATATTATTCAAAGGGCTGGCGCGGCTCTGTGAATGACAATTGTTTCGGCGGCACGGGTTCGATTCTCGCTCATCAACCCATGGAGACCTCATTACGAACGGAGTTATTCAAATTTATTCACTTTAACCGCATTGTAATTTATTACTGGACAGTAACAGAGATCGTTGATGTGAAAAAAGTTTTGGTGCATGTAGTAAGTATGTATATATTGAGGATTTCACTTCAATTTTTTGAAATGTTCGCTCGTATTGCTCGGTCACTCGAAAAATTGATTATTATAAACCTTCAGATATTATAATCTTTAATATTTTATTAATCTGCATTAAAATAAAGTTTAATCTACCTTTTTTTTCATTGAATTCACCACTATCTTACCTGATGGCAAGTGATGATGCCGCCGAAGATGTAACACGCTTGTCTAAAAGATACCTATTTCCTCTTGACTTAAGAACTCCCAAATTATACCGGTCGGGGATAGTTATTATAATCTTTACTTATCTTTACTATATACTATAATCTTATTACGAGTACTATATTGTACGTGGGCCTGTTGTCGGGGTGATTGAACAGTCTATTGGCTATGACCTTAAAAATAGAATTCGAATATGTGAGCTTACGCTCTGTGTTATATTGCTGTGCCGGGAGCTACCGCACCCTCCGTCCCCTTCCCCCCTATATTAGGACTGCGCAGTTGTACCCGTGAATTTGAACCCAGGCATTAAATTGATAACCCTCATCCAGGATCACAAATCTCATGGTTGATCGGCCGGAATGTGGAATAACGCTATGCAGCAATTTAATGTTTCGTTCTTAACGAATCCCGAAATAATTCCTTTTTGTGATGGTACGATTTTATTTTTCTTTTGCTTATTTCAAGCCGCTGAAATCTTTCCAAACATAAAGCAAGAGTGCAAGCGTCGTGGAAAAAGGAAATCTTAATTACAGCGTGGCTCGGGCAGCACTAACAGTTACATTTTTTTGTATGGAGGATGGATTTAGTACTCTAAATTCAATGCATGTGAAGCGCTCTGGATTGAAACCAACTATAGGCTAAGATAATATTATTACTAATAACATTATTAATGATTATGTACTTGATTTAATCTATACTAATATTATAAAGAGGTAAAGTTTGTTTGTTTGTTTGTTTGTTTGTTTGTTTGTTTGTTTGTTTGTTTGTATGTAAAAGGTAATCTCTGAAACTACTGATCCGATTCTGAAAATTCTTTCACCAATAGATAGCTACACTATCACTGAGTGTCATAGGCTATGTTTTGTCGGGATAGAAGTTAGTTATCAGTTCGAAATAATAATATTCGTAAGACAAGTCGGAGAAAAATTTGCTAACTCTCCGCTTTATCGGCGTACGCTGACTAAACGGCAAGACATAGTTGAATACAATGTATGGCAAAAATGTTGGCCTTCATGAGTTTTACAAAAAAGTCCGCGACAGCATATATCTAACATGTATGTATAGCTCAGAAAATATACTTTTCTTTGTTAAAAATCTGAAAAAAAAGCGGCCTCTGTTTAGTTGGCTTTTTGAGACATTCAGTATTAATCCTTATCAAAATAAACTATTTCATCGTCTTACGTAGTTCATGTAGATACATTTTGCTTTTTACTGCATATGATTTGGATAAATAGTCTATGAGAAATCGTGAAATTAATTTCACGGGAGCCCGCCCGTGAACGGGACGGGTCAGAAATGTACAGAAACGTACTACGAATTCATGCACTAAAAAATAGCGGCTTCTATTTCGTTGGCTTTTTTAAAGTATTTAATATTAATTCTTATCAAAAAAACCTATTTCATCGGCTTACTTAGTTCAGGTAGATGCAATTTGCTTTTTACTGCACATAATTTGAACCCATAGTCTAGGAGAAATCGTTAAGTTTATTTGAGGGTGAAAACTGTGGATACGTCTATGTTTTGAACCGACTAACATAAGAAGGGGGATATAAATTCGACTGTTTTTTTTTGTTTAGTTCATTGAAGTTTGAACTGCCCGCTAGCGTAGTTAGGTGGGCGTTTGCCTTTAAAGCACCGGGTTTGATGCCCGGTGGGAACACAGGTGTTTTCCCACGGGAATTTGTGTTTCTGGTTTTGAGTATGTTGTGAATGTTGTGTGAATCTTGGATGTTTACAGCCCTTTGATACAAGTCATTGAACTTATTGTGGGGTTGTGAATGTGAAAGCGTTTATGGGTATGTTTTTTAATATTTACTACCCGGCCGACGCCCCGCCGGGCGGGTCGTTCCTGAACTTTGAATTGCTCGCTGGCGTAGATGGGTGCGCGTTCGCCTTCAAAGCAGCGGGTTCGATTACCGGTGATAATTTACCTAGAAAATTTATCTCCACGATAAATTTGTGTTCCTGGTTTTGAGTATGTTGTGAATACTTTGTGAATCTTGGATGTTTACGGCCCCCCGATACAAGTCATTGAACTTAGTGTTGGGCTGTGAATGTGGAAGTGTGTTTATTTGTATTATTATTTTTTAACCGGGCGACGCCGGGCGGGTCATCTTTTGAACTATCTACTCGCGTAAATGGGTGCGCGTTTGCCTTCAAAGCAGCGGGATCGATTCGCGGTGGTAACAGAAGTTTTCTCCCTACGGGAAATTTTGTGTTCCTGGTTTTTAATATGTTGTGAATCTTGGATGTTTACGGCCCCACGCTACAAGTCACTGAACTTAGTGTGTGGCTGTGAATGTGGAAGTGTTTATGTGTAGATTTTTTAACCGGGCGACGCAGGGTGGGGAATCTTTGAACTTTGAACTACCCACTGGCGTAGATGAGTGCGCGTTCGTCTTTAAAGCAGCGGGTTCGAATCTCGGTGGGAACACAATAACAAAAGTTTTTTCCCCACGGGCAGTTTATGTTTCTGGTTCTGGGTATGACGTGAATGTTGTGTGTGTGGTGTTAATTGTTTACGGCCCCACGACACAACTTATAGTACTTTTACAGTGGGGCTGTGAGTGAGAAAGCGTTTATATGTAAGCTTTTGTTTACCCGGGCAACGCCGGGCGGGTCAGCTAGTGATAAATATTTGTGAAAGCAGCAACGTTGGCGTGGATAGCATAAGGCTGTTGAGAGATGTTGCTGCAGTTTCACTAAACGCTACTGTAGACGTTCCGCGGTTCGCCCGTTGTCACTCCATCCTCAAACAAGCTTAGGATCAGGGGTCTCATTTAACGCCAGGGAGTGTCACCATACGCCGACGATAGGCTAAAAAACATTCCTGCGTTTTAATTTCTTTTATTATTTTACTTTTATAATAATTATTTAAATTTACCAATTATTGCTTGATTTTTTATTTATTAATATTATACTTTATGGTTATGCACCTTTTTTGGAAAATAAATGTTATTTAATTAAATTTAGCTCGTTAACTAGTTACTGTGTAATCCGCCACATAGGTACGATAGATACGTCTTCATTTTGAACTACCGCACAAGCGCTTTCTGGCGTCTATATAATATAGATTATAATTCCTGTATTAGTAAAATATGACTGTTTTAAAAAATATATATAAAATGCGCCGCTGAGTTTTTTGCCAGGTTCTTCTCGAGATGGCTGTAATTTTGTAAATGTAGTAGTAGAGACATTAACTTTCATGCGAATAAACGATGTTGAATTTTGAACGGACTTGGATAAGAAAGTTCTCAAGTCGACTGAATATTTAGTTTAATTTGGTTAAGTTAATTTTGTTGAGCCCTAGCAGCGTGCAAAATCGGGCGGGTTACTCTTGGGAGCCAAGCTGCCCAAGCTCAAATAAGGTATTTTTTGATTTGGCTAAAACTCAACAAAAATATGAATAAGAGGGTTAATAAAATGAGACGAAGAATTGTTGATTAAATTTTCCGCGAGAGTAGGCGGGTGCCGTTATAATGAATCTTATTAATTCGTATCGTTAAGCACTGTGCAGGTGCTTTGATAACTCTGGACTCGGGGTACCATTTGAAGTAGCTATAGCTTGATCTACCAGCGATGGCAACTTTATGATGAAATTTAAAATGGTCGTCATTATCTCGTGTACACTTAGCTTCAAGCATTTGAGTTCCGGTAGCCATGCCAAAGGGCTAGTCTCATTCTGGTGACTAGTCGTAGTCTAAGGTGCTAGACCAATCCAATTTCTAAATTTTTTCAACTGATGTACTCGACTGTTTACGAGAGTTTTTTCAATGATTAGGAAAATAAACGGGCGGCACTGGAATCATCGGAATAGTCAATATTGCATTTTCTGCTTGAGTTGAGTATGGTATTTTTTATTATAGTACTCAAAATAAATTATTGGTGTGCTGTATACAGTATATAAGATACATAATATTATCATTAAACGCAAGCACAGCTGGTTTTGGCTTGAACGATTTTGATAAAATTTATATGGGACCACCTCTGAAGTATAATCAACCAAACAAAAATCAAATCAAAATCGATTAATAATTGGCGAAGATATCGCGTAACATACATACAAAATAAAGAAACATACAGTCGAATTGAGAACCTATTTTTACCGACTTCTTACTACTATTAGAGATTGCAATAAACATTTGAATTTGAATTTGAATCTTCTCTCCACGTGAGCCGATTTCGAAAATTTTTTTTAGTTCGATAGATGTTGCTTTCTTATAAGCCCCATTAAAATTTGATCAAAATCTGATTATTAGTTCTTGAAATACCGTCAATAATGCCCATTTTGTGACGAATAATGCGTACTTTGGCGATGTTCTCGTTTATCCGACTTCAAAAGTTACCTCATAACTTCTTTCGTTGTGAGCCGATTTTGATGATACTTTTTTTTATTTTAAAGCTGGTGATTTTTATGTAGTCCCATTGAAATTTGATCAAGGTCTGATCTCTAGTTTTTGAGTTATAGTCAATAATGCGTGTTTATACATTAAATCTGATCAAGGTTCCGATGAAAAAGCGATGAAGTCAGTTTTTTAAAGCATTGCTTGCGTTTAATTATTTTTAAGTCGGTTGATAAAGGAACGTTGTCTCATAAAACATTCACGGCGTATAGGTCGTACTCCATTGCTTCTACCACGCCGCGTGCCTCGGCAAAGTGTTTGCTGCCCACGGGGGCAGGTAATCCAATCCGCCCCAGTCCGCGCCCGCTTCTCCTTCCCACCGTCGATCTGTAACAATTTTACCAATGTTTATTTCAGTATCAGTCGTACGAACGTGACGCGGTTACTAATATACCGTTGAACGAAGCGTCAGCCGTTGATATTTTTTCACCAAAGACTATTTACACGCATACCAGTTTATAAAACTTATGCAAATTAAAAGCAATTTATTAATTACAGTGCCTTTAACTGTTGTATTTAATTTGTAACCATATAATTATCGAATTAGAATCATTTTGCTTGGAAGGTGCATTTATATCTTTATATGCATTTTCTTGTGTCGAATCGGAGTGTAATATAAACCAATACACCACTTTTTTCAATAGTATTTGTAAATAATATCAATGAAATGAACTCAATATTATTGTTAGTACATGAGATTATAGACACACCCTATATCCCTGTTCAAAAATCAGTGAAGTGGACGAGCGTCGTGTGTCATGCGCCGGCTTATTGTATCTCTCACGCGAATCGTTCATTCCATTCGTTAGTTCATTCAACATCGTACAATGAACGGGAAACGGCGTAATTCGCAAATTGCCGTACGCTACGCGAATGTCACTGTACTCGTTTGCTCGATTGGAAACGTGTATTTTAATTTGAACAATGCGAGTGTAGCGTTAGATTACTTATGGCAAAATACGCCAGGCAATGCATTAAACAAAATGCGATAAGAAAAGAGTTCAACGCGGGCTCGTAGTACTGTAGCACCAGAACGTGCTATCTCTCTAGAGAGCCTATATTACTACATTTAGACCCCTTATTCGTATATTTAGACACAATAACACAACACTGCTGCAAACTACCACTTAACTACTAACAAGTCCCTTGAGACAAAGCTCTACGCTTCTCGTGGTGGCGATGACACCGCCAGAGAATATTCTCTTTACGTTGACTGGGTTTTAGGGAATCTTGAATCTTAATATAAGGGTTTAGTGTTTAAATTACGTTGACGTGTAGTTGACATGCGGGTGGATTGATCCTAGACTAAAACGTAGCAATCTTTATTTTAAAAATCTTATTATACTGAACTGTAACATTGTAGTAAAAATAAATGTTCATTGGCGACTCATAAATTTGTAAAATTTGATTTTTTGGGAGAATTTTCAGTCTCCTATTTTGTTGCATTTTTTGGGAAAATC
Organism: Lomographa bimaculata; assembly: GCA_948107665.1. Taxonomy (NCBI): domain Eukaryota; kingdom Metazoa; phylum Arthropoda; class Insecta; order Lepidoptera; family Geometridae; genus Lomographa; species Lomographa bimaculata. The sequence goes on along the minus strand of OX403584.1, from coordinate 26,947,962 downwards.
TAGTAAATTACCTTTTTAAAACACTCGAATAATTAGAATAAAATAAGTATTATAAGAGCAGTTTAGTTGGATGGCCCGAAGTTCCCATAATGGTGAAGTCTTTTAAAATTATTTTGTCAACGAACTCGATGTTGGTGAGTGGTAATGACAAATGTCACATAAGTACGTAGAGACCTTCTATTTTCATGGCAGAAGTAACTTGACTTCAACATGACTTCTGAAAAAAATATGTCCAATTATGTTAAAACCACTATAAGTGTAAAAAAATAAATAAAAAAATAGTGTCTGCATAGACTACGGCAAAACATTTTAGCGCCACACAATCGTCGAAATCCAATTACAGATCAAAAAATAAGGGTGAGCTGACGGGGTCAGCAAGATACCCGCGAGGGATGGCGAGGGGAGAAAGAGGGTAAGAGGGGTGGAGGGAGGGCGTGTAATCGCATCTATCGGTCGGGTGCGCGCGCGCCTGTAATCCGGTTGTACTAATAGTCTTAGCCGCACAAAAGGCTGATCAAACGTTGCAATTTGACGCGCCAAATGTCGATGGAATCTCATGAACGATGTAATCCGTCACACCTCCGCTCGTTCTATGTTACTAAAGTTGTACTCGTTTATAGCTTAACGATGTTATATGATTTCAAATATGAGAACTTTACATTGCACTATAGTCTCAGAAATACGTTGCGATGCGATGTCACACTAAAATTACAATCGCTGTATTGCAGTTTTGGTTTGTGCCTGTGGTCTAATAGATGAATAACAAAAAATGATAATTGCTAGGTGGGCGAAAAAATTTACTCGTTGTTGAAGCAGTTGGACAACCCAGTTGGACAATGGTTGGACCACAACAAACCAAAACAATGAGATGTTGGCAGTGACGTAAATAATTGTCGTGACATTTTAACGATATTATTTATTTATCCTCTATCTACGGGCCAATTGCCTGTATTCCTTAAAAATAAAATAAATCTATATTCACCTATTCAGCAAAGACCTTAGTTACCTGAATGATGGGAACGCTCACCACTGGTAGTAGTGGGCTTGAGCATTTGAGATATCTATAAGCTCGATGCTTTTTAACTAACAATCTTTGATAACTTTGTGTTATAGGGTAGAGAATATTATTTTCTATGGCCTTACTTCAAATATTCTGATTGAATAGTGATAAATGCAACGACTATGAGTCCCTCGTGCAAAACACCGATACAAAACAAACAGTTGCCTGTGGCTGGGCCCGCTCCGCTGCAGTAATCAGCGCGACAAACACCCGACACCCAAAATACATTTAGGAATGAGTCCCATCGAAAAACTTCAGCTTTAATATCGATGAATTTTGCAGCGGATTTTATTACCAATTTGCCATTTGCAATGGTACGTAATTAGAATGGTTAGTCTAGCTAGAAAAACGTGTTCAATAACTTTGGGATCAGTATGTTACCTGCCTAAATAAATGTTGTTTAAAAGATAAAAAAGATCTCGAAATAGTTCCATATTGTACGTATCAGGAAACACTGACTTAGGTAAAGAAACGCTCTTGAAACGCTTAAAACCTTTTACACTCACAGCCCACACTAAGTTTTATGACTTGTGTTGTAGGTGCCGGTAACATTCGCATCACACAATACAATAACAACCAGAGAAACAGAAACACAAATTTTCCTTGGGGAGATACCTTGTGTTACCGCCGGGAATCGAACCCGATACCAACTGCATAAACCGCTATCTAAAATTATCAGCGGTTGATACAATATTGCTAAGAATTTCTACTCTTAAACCACAATTATACCTTTATGATTAAATGTTCGTTTCGGCACGTGCTTTAATGGATTTCAAGAGCGTCTCTACAATCCTTTTCTAGAATATTTTATTACTTTTATCCCGTTCAAATATAGTAACTTTTCGTCTATTGAATCTAGCAACCTTAAAAACCTTCGTCGCGATTCCAACTTTCGGTTAAATTCGACAATTTAATATTGAGATGTTTCAATCGATATTTCGCTGTATCGATGTTTCGTCGTTGATTCATACTGAGCATCCCTACAATACGACAATACGTTGATTTCGTGTTTATTATTGTTTATTCGCATCCCTCGCGCCATTCTGAGTCTATTTGTATTCTGCCTTATTTCTATACAAACTTTACGTGTAAACATACGATTCACAACAATGAAGCTGAGTGTTATTTTTTGTTTTAATGCAATGGTTTTATGTTCAGAATTGTTTTTAACATTAACATTTTCCAAAAGTAACGTACAAATGTGTAGTTAATAATTTTGTATGTAATATTGAATTGAAAAATAAACACGCGGAAGTCTCTTCAAAAAATAAAAGACTCAGCTTAATAAAATGCTGTTATAGAAGGCAATATATAATTACTTTTACGATTAAATAGGCAGGCTTTGCCCGCGTTAATTAAAATAAGAAGTAGCTTATGTGTCAATCCTGAGTATAAACAATGATGTACATTGCAAATGATCTTTAATTTTACTACTTAGATACAATTCTCATCACTTAAACTTCAGATTTTTTGCCTTATGACGTTCATCCGCAATTGCACCGCCTTAATGCGGCCCAAAAACTCTGTTGGCGAGCACCATAAGTAAGCAAGTGTTTCGGCGGCTTGACTTATTGTTCTGAGCCTAGCGTACTTACCGTCTACGACCTGCATCTAGGGGCAAACTAAATTCCTTTGCGGTTCGTACAACAAATGTAGAAGCGAACCGCTTTGTCCGCATTTGTGGAATATCTACCAAACCGGTGCCACTTAGTGATGATAGAATGAGGATGGGGGAACTAGATCGTGTAATTCCTTCTCACACTCTCTGAAATGTATCCAATTAAATACAATTGCGACGATGTCTTAGGCTCTGAAGCTTTACATAAGCCAACTGCTCTCTGTCAATGAGCCTGGCTCTTAGTGGACTCCTAAAGATGAAAACAGAAATAAAAAACATACCCACTGGTAGGTAATTAGTATTCAAAGCTGCACGCTGGCTCACCAGAAATAAAAATATGTATTCCAAACCATGTTTGGTTTGTAAAAATCAAGAACTGAGGGTGAGGTCGAGTTATTTTGCTGTGACATCACAATTGCTCGCTGCAATCAAATTACCGAACTCGACGAACAAGAAAAGTCCTTCGTTGAAAAACGCCTAATGAAATAAGCCACCCCACAGCGGCTAAACGCCGGCAATGGGCGGACAAGTGAGCGGTTTTATACGTGATAGACTGTCAGTGAAACTGGGAAAGACTTTGAATATAGTAATGATAATTATAGTAAACGCAACAAGTACTCATTTTTGAGCATAATAAACATGATATTTTAGTACGCTGACTAACTAGTGGTACTTGTGATATTATAATACTAATATCATTATTGTTGCATATCAATCTAAACACATTACAAAAATGTAATTAAAAAAAATATACACACAATGATGATCTGGAGCCTCCTAAAGCATATCTTATGAGATATGTACTGCTTTTAGACACGTGATAGCTGTCAATTGTACAAATTCTGTTTATATTCGATTAGTGAAATTCGCGCTGCACTCTATCAATGGCTCCGCCAGTAATGACATCGGGTGGGAATCAGAGGCTCCTCCACATCGAAGCTGATGAGGCATTCTCGGCACGCGCGCGTCAGCCCCCGCCTCCGCCCTGCCTCCCGCGGGAGACAGATATACCCAGGTGGCACTACAGAACAGCGAAGTATGGCTGTGAGTTACGAAGGCTATTAAAAGGCTCCTTTGTAAAATGACGCGACTGCGATGTCACAATTCTCTATGCAGATTTATGTGTTGTAACATTGCTACATACAAAACATATTTAAGAACCAGAACTAATTAGGTATTTTTTTACCGACTTCCTAAAAAAGGAGGAGGTACGTACTCAAGTCGACTGTATTTTTTATTTTTTTTATATGTTACCTCATAACTTATCTCCACGTGAGCCGATTTCGATTTTTTTTTTACTTTGAAATATGTTGCTTTCTAATTGATCCCATTAAAATTGTATCAAGATCTGATCTGTAGTTTTTGAAATATCGTCAATAATGCCCATTTTGTAAGCCTACTTTGACGATGTTCTCGTTTAACCGACTTCAAAAGTTACCTCATAACTTCTTTCGTTGTGAGCCGATTTTGATGATTCTTATTTTATTTGAAAGCTGGTGCTTTACTTGTGGTCCCATTAAAATTTGATCAAGATCGGATTTCTTGTTTTTGGGTTATAGTCAATAATGCGTGTTTAGTACATTAAATCTGATCAAGCGGTGAAGTCGGTATTTTTAAGCTTTGCTTGCGTTTAATTATTCCTTTTTGAAGTGAAACTTTTAATGGGGGCTTTAAAATTCTGATCCGGAAGCTTATTGTGTGATAAAAAAATAAACAATACTTTGCCGCGCGAAGTAACTACGTCCCTTAATATTGGAGCCTATAGTTCCAATATTATGATAAAGATGTCTTACTGTTAGCATTGTGACTCCAGAGATAGGCAGCGCTACAAAATGGGAACAAAGTAACAACTGCTAATTGAATTGAACAGTGTTTGGACAAACGGTGAATACGTGTATACTGTATTGGACAGTGTTGTATTATACAGCCGCAAAGGGAATTGTTAGCTGCGCGTAATGAGTGCTGATCGCGTACTGCTGCTACAGGGGCCTTCATAGCGGCATACTAATTACAATTGCCACAATAACGATAATGGTACAATACATAAAAATATCTCTTATGTTACATTTCGCATTAAAAAAAACTTTAGGCTAATTGCAATAAAACACACTTATAAACTAGTAACGATCAAAACTATTCAAGCTTATATGCACCTGTCCATATTTTGATGTGTAGATTATCTCTGTACTATACTTATTTCAATGAAAATTAAAGAATTAGACATACAGAAATAGATACAGTAAGATGATAAAAATCGGGCGGCCGCATTGTATGGAGACGTGGTTAGATGTAGGGTGGATAGGGATGCAGCAGGGTGGTCACACAAAGCCGCAACTAAGGGACGGCAGGTGACCTGTGCCATTGCAATTACGCAAGTCGCGGTCTCTATCAAGCGTAACCAATTTAATGAATCACAGATAAGATAAACAAACACGGCAACAAACTTACCGAAAACCAGTAATTGCGATCAGTGGGACCGGAATAATTTATTGTAATCAAAACATTTCAAATGATTGCCTTTTAATTTGCGAGGCAGGAGCATCGAGCTTTCCTCGGCCTCTGAATTAGAATTGTAAATGTAGCGCGGGCGTGCGCCGCATTGATCCTTCCGGCGGCGTTTCCGTTTCAATTGAAATGTAAAAAATGATTTTTAAGTGCGAATCTAAAGTGGCACTGGGACCAACCGGATATCCTACCGAACATCGATCGTTTCAGACTGACGGCAATAATTGACGGCTCTTTGATAACGCTAATTTTATTATATTCGAATATACTACATACAGTGGTTCTGTATAATTGTATTATTGACCGAGCAAAGCTTCTAAGTTGACTTGTGATTCAGCAAATTGTCCTTCCGTCCGTCCATCTATCAGAGGCATATAATACGAAGCCATTTTACAAAAGCCACTGTTTTTAGGATTATTTTGCCCCGGGGTCTATCTCAAAAACGGCAATAGGTACACCTTACGAATTATATTCTGTACCTACTTGAAAAACAAATTGTCATTAGTACGAAAAAAGTTATCAATATCTATACACAATCAACCTCCAAAAAAATAAAAGTTTTATTTATATAGGTAAAATGAAATAGACATGATTGTCTTTCGCGTCGCGCGTCGGTTCGCCTTAAGCAGCGATTCCCGGTAGAAACACCATGTTTTTTCCTCGAGGCAAATTTGTGTTTCTAGTTCTGGGTGTGATTGTGTGTGTGCGATGTGAATGTTTCCTATACCTATGACACAAGTCATCAAATTTGGTGTGCGGCTGTGAGTGTGAAAACGTTTTTTCTTTACGTATCCTATTTTCATAATGTTAACGACTTCGAAATACGAGAAAAGCGTCTAAAATGGTTTCAGAACACATGTTATTCGAAAATGTATGTATTGATCGAGCGAAGCGAGATCTTTAAGTTGACTTGAGTGGTTCTGCACTTAGTCTGTCCGTCCGAGCGTCTTGTCAGAGGTATTTAACTATACAGTACAAACGAATAACTTCAAATACTTAAATAATAAGTAAAGCTAGAACACAAAGTAAGAAATGGCAATTAAAATTATATAAATGAAAATATTAAATGGGCAAATACTAACTTTGGGTGAAAGAAATGAATTACAGATAAACAAATATCATGAACTATTCAACAATAGCTTACGGGATATCGATTTTACTTCTGAGTTTGTCGATTGCAGCCTTGGGACCTATAGTTTGAGTAGTCATAGGGATATTTTGGATTCGTTGTATGAACACATTGTTTTAGTCTTGAGTGACCCGTCGTTTCATACTAGTAAGATACTTTACAAACTCAATCTAAGAAAAGGAGTACTACATAGTATTATGTAGGTGGATTACATTTCAGATTTGCCCGTTGTTCGGACCTAGTAAAAATTACGCTATTGAAAGCGTATTGCCAGGGTCTGTACACGGGTAGTCTGTGGATCAGGTTTGCCAAAAAACCGCTGAGCACCCTACGCGTCCAATACAGCACCATTTTCAGGATGATGTTGGGACTCCTCGAAGTTACGGTTTTCATGTTGTCGTTAGGAAAAAAAGCTGCATCTATTTTAAGGAGAGTGTGGGGAAGTGATAACGGCATCCTGAAAGTTGTTCTGTACTGTACCTGTACTGAGACATGACTAAACCAGAAGATAACCACTCCTATGGACCGGCCGCACGGGTTGCCTCGCAGGTGCATGATACAATATTGATTGGATTAGATAACTGTAGGAAAAAATAATGTTAATGGGTTAATGCTAAATTGGTTTGTTTTATGTATGTTTGTAATGATTTCTAATATAATATCTTAAGTTCATACTAACAAATAGATAAATGTGTTGTGCAAATAAAATAAATTTTGAAAATGAAATACACAGTGGAGAGTATTTTTTTTTCCGCCCGTGTGAGGTGTCTTTGAAAAGAGCTATGCAAGTAGAGTACAAAACCGTACACCTGAGTCATTATTTTAGACTTATTTTGTCTCGAGGTCTATCTCAAAAACAGCTACACATTTAAGCTGAATCTTACGTATAATATCCATTATATTCTGTACTTGAACCAAAAATACAAAAATCATATAATTATTTTTAAGAAAAAGTTACATACAGGCAATTAACCTTAAAAGTTTTTCTCTTAAGATAAAATGAAATCTTTCAAATCGGAGTGAACGAATATAAAAAGGTTACGTTTATTGCTGTCAGGCATAACCCTAGCGCAAGGCGGGCGGATAATGATCCTGAGATAAATAGGATCGATGGGCGGGCGGCATGATTGAGTTTTACGGCGTAGTACGACGAGCGTCCGGACATACGGTAGGTACTGACGCCAATTATTATACCCTCACCAGGGGGCAGGATTCGGTACCGATTGTGAATACGAGTACGAGAGATTGTGGGAGTAGTAGTACTACATACAATTTATGTGTTTTTATTGAGTAAGAGTTGTATTAAATTATTTGTAAACATAATTGTTATTTTCACTCGGCAGGACTAAGTAAAATAAAAAAATTAACAACATTATATCAAATACGCTAGCTAGCTTATTATCAATGTTTTAAAATGTACTAGTGTTTCGCCCCAAACTGAGATTTCACCCTACATTTTGTCTAACAAAGAAAATATGTTGAGTTTAATAGCTTATAATTTTTTTTGAACAATAATTGTTTGATAATTTTGTATTTGTTGTTTAATAAGAGGATTATAATGGTTATTATATGCAAGTCGCAGTTTTAAATATTTAGCTGTTTTTGAGATGGACACGAAATTTCTTCCTTGACTCCACCATGTGGGAAAAGGAAAAGCTAGTGATGATTTACTAGAAAATATTACCTGGACAGACTACACTAGGCCAAGTTCTGTCCCCTCACATGATCGTCAGTTCCGTTAATCGTTGTCGAGTAGCAACTCAATCGCTAATCCGCCCTCGCCCGTGATTATACACTCGAACGTCGCGCGACCGAGTGCCATGAAAATTCGCGATGATTGCGACTTGCGCTGTCGCTAGCTGTCATTATGTACTTGAAATAAAGTATGACACAGACGTCATGCACAGTGCACATATGGGATATATATCTATAATGTAAATATAATATTTATTTAAATGTATTGGATTATAGAGCTGTCAAATGAGTTTAAAATCATAAGTTGTAACGTTATAATTATAGTTAATAAAAGCTTTGCAACTTATTTTTCACAACAATTTAAACTTTTAATGGCATTGAAGTTTATGATAATTTTTATTTATTAACAGATAACAAATACTAAAACAATGATCATCTTTTACCCAGGTTGGTACGATAATAATATGACGATATTCAAAATAAGACAAACGGTCATCAATTCGTCTCTTCGTAGAGGAGTTAGTGGTCAATGATTTTGTTAACTTGGAGATTAATCATGATCAGGATATGTCTGGGTTGGTTCAATGTAGTATTATGGCAAATCGGTTTTATGATTTAAATGTATAGACTACAATTTAATTTAAATTACTAATTGACAAGTAATAAAATTGAGTAAAATAATATAGATTGATTGAATTAAGTTATTAAAATCAATTTTAGCTCCAAGGAATCTATATAGCAATTTTGACAATTAATGGAGTTGGTGCAACTTGCGTGTGTGTGCGTAGACTGTAACCTATCGCGGGTCGACGCCGCGCGCCGCGCCGGCGGCGACGGTGGCCATACTTTTCAATCAGCAATTCATATGTAATTGAAATCCGATACGTCACGCACAAAGCCGGTTTAAAATCGTTGTTAAACGTACACGTAGTAATAATTCAGGCGCGATGGTGATTTTTTGCCGTATTGAAACACCTTTACGCGGGGTCTGTGGAGCTATGGTGGTCGGGGCGTGTGCTCCGCCCCGGCGACGCGCGGAGGCCCAATGGCTGGGCGGTGGCGCGAGAGCCCCGGCCGCGGCGCCGCCCATTTCTCTGTAAAAACTTAGTTGAAAGCTAACACCCGACAAGTGCGGTCGCGCGGAGCCGGCGACAGGAGCCCTGCCTCCACCCCGCGCTCGTGACATGAGCTCTTGAATGCAGTTCTCACATTCGTGTTGTTTGTTTGGTTCTGTGACGTTCTGAAACGAAAGCTGCCACGGTGCTGGGCGTAGAGCTGGAGATGAAGGTGAGTGACCTCTTTGTCCGTAGGGAATGTTTGTAGCTGCTGGATTCGATCTAATAATCTGCTTAAGTTTTTTAAAAAGCTTGAACCAACTTTGCTTCCTAGCTTAACACATTTTTATGTTGTGTAGTCAATATATATCATCCAGCTTCTTTCATAAATCCCCTATAAAATTTTCGCACTCGTTGCCATATTTAAAATAGATAGTTAAAATCATTCGTTTACGTCATACATATAGTATTATAATTATATTAATAATACATAAAAGTATAGTGTTATTGGTAATTCAGTACAATCAAATAGGTACAATTGGTGTTTTTTTATTAATTTAACAAGAACATTGGAGGTTTTATTGTTGTATTTTGTTTTCACACTATATTATATACTTAAAAGTACACTGATTTCTCTGAAATATCATTAACTGTAGGTAAGGTAGATTAGACCCGTCGGGTATTCTCCTATACTTTTACTATCCGTAGAATGTATTTAAGTAGCTTTTTTAACAAGCTTTATTCAATAGTTTAACCTTTTTATTTTCACGATCTAATAAAAACACAATAAACAAAAACGTATAAGTTAATAGTCTTAATTAAAGTCAGTATTTAGTAAATGAATAAGAACTATCTCTTTGAGACGGTATTATTGTATTCACTTATGCAATTTCCAAAGGTTAAGGCATAAATCGTTTAAAGGATTAAACCCATTTATTGACGTGTGTTGATTAATTGCACAAAAACATTACAAAAAAATTGTATCGTCAACACTTTATCAAACTTGTCGGATTTTCTGCTACTAAAACTTGGTCTCTAACAAACATCGATCTCCTAATCCTATGTAATTATAAGTTCACAAGTGTTTCAATATTATTGTTATATTTTCGCTAAGTGTCAAAATAAATTATTTTTCTTTCTAATACGTACATAGATTTTGGGTCCAAGTTGTAGTTGTTGTTCCGTGGACACTTTTACTGCACATGTAGGACTTCACAACATTGCACGACGTTCAACCGTCAAGCAGTAGCGTGAAAACATAATTGTATGCAGGATTGAAGGGCAGTGTTTCCAGTAAAATTATAGGGCTTACAGAGATTTAACATCCAATATTTCACGGTGGCGAGCGCAGTGCATTGCCGCGCAGGATTTTAAAACGAAATACAAAACTCTTGGTGGCATTGCTCTGTAATTTGCAAGCGTGACGCTTACCATCGGGCAAGCGACTTGCTCTTCTAGTCTTTCAATGATATAAATAATATATATTTACTGTCTATATTAAATCAATATGACAATGTTGAAGGTAAATAACCTGTAACCTAAATACTTATATTTAAAGGGATTAATGTACCCAATAGTTTCTATATTAAAAGTAACGTAGTGTGTAGTTAAGATTTATCGTTAAATCCAAAAGCGTGTATTTATGGAGTAAAGTGGGACAGTTCGACGGTTAATTTATTTGGTATAATGTTGTGTTGTATTTTAGTTGCTTGTAACCATTCAACATAATGTTTGTTGTCTTCCGACTAATAGTAACTTTATCTTGTGTTACTTGTTACTAACCCAGTGCAGCGTTTGACACAACCTCTCCTGATGTATGCGGTCAAATATGGAGCATGTCAAATATACCCTTAAAAAATTATTTTTAATTTAAATATCCACTAAGCTGTCGCTTTTAACACAAGCAAAGGACGGATTCTTCATCTCATTAAAACAATTGATTGCGTACCAAGTAGTACGCGAAATAGATGAATTGTAACAAACATAATAATTGCACAGTCGTAGTTTTTTGAAGAAATAAGGTAACTGTATTGCAAAACTAATTGACGGTCTATCGTATCTCGATAGATTAAGAACAGTAATTAACCAAGTGTTATTTAGGCTTAGCATCATATGGACACACTTGTGTCCAACTGGTGAATATAAAACTTTGTAAAGTTTTGAAATCTCAATTATCGATTTGATTGCAAGTGACAAGGTACTAGCCATGAGAACAGGTGGTGCGACGTATTTGTGTTGTGGATCCAGTTGGCATTTTTTTTATGATGAGACAATTACGTAATAACATTTATGGGTTGGCCTTGATACCATGTCAAAACCTCTATAAGAAAAAATATTCCTGTTTTGTTGTCAGACTATCGTGTGATGTGACATTACAACTGGCCATGAAGGAAACAACCATTCTTTAGGTTTACTAGACTCATTCGGAATATGTCCCTTTGTACATCGTCGTAGCATATAACCCCTTCATAAAAATTGTACACTTTAAAGACTGTTTTTTTTTCTCTCTTAAGGTATAAAATGACACCTATAACATTATTATTTAGATAGCTTAGTCGGGCGCGTGTTCGCCTTCTAAGCAAGGGTGTCGGGTTCGATTCCCGGGGCGAAATGTAATGATTTTTTTATTAAAATCATTTAAAAAGTTATGCCAAATGGTCTATCGGTAGAGTTTAAAGTGGTGCATAATGTCATGTATATCTTGTATCAGAATGAGTCTTTCTTTCTTCTTATCCAGTTTGGTTTTTCGTTTAGTCAATAACTTATTTTGTATAAGCTGGATATATTGACTTATTTAACGTTGGTTAGCAGTTTTGTGGTAAGTATAGCGTAAGAATAAGAAATAGGCTACTTATTGGTTAAACTTGAAGTGGATTTTTGGAAGCTATCATATCTCTTTTTTTACCTGTGCCAATGTCTGTCTGTGTCAAATCAAACCTTTAAATTTGACCTACTCCTCAGTTTCCGATTGAACTGAAATTTTGTATGCATATGTAAATCGGAAGACTATGCAATATCATTATGATATGGAGCTGATCTGATGATGCAGCCGGAAGTTGGCCACGGAAACTCTGTAATAAAACGAAGTATTAGTTAATTTGTTAGTAAGTAGTATTGAGTTTGGGCTCGTTTGATTTGTTTTGATAAATTCTCTAGCTCTATAACTTTTAAATTATTTTTACAACTTACAAAAGTCATAAAAGATTTATAATCACATTAGCAATATTGATTAAAGTACTCACATCTTGTTTTTTGTAATTGAGAAATTTTACCGGCGTTAGGATTCATATTTGTGATACTATGCAAAGACGTCCAATATCTACACAACCTCCAAACACGCTTGCTGCCTATGTTATAGGGCCTTTAAAAACGCGAATGAACATTATTGAATGTGTGACATCCCAGTTTTATGTCCGAGGGAGGATCACTGTGACCTCACTGTACAGGTTATCCTAGTGTGGGGGACAGAGTTTCACCTGAGGTATGCTATTGTTGTGTTCTACTGCCATTAACCAATAATCTGTGTAAACGACACTGAATACCAATGGTGTACCTTATTGAATGCCTTTTTATGTACCAATAAACGATATTATTATATTATTATTTTATTATAACTTGTAGAATGTGTTGAACATGTTTAATATTGTGACAACGATGTCGCTCCAATTATATAATATGTTTTTTTTCTCCTTATAATATTACCATCATTTAACAAAAACAAACAAATAAACAAGTATGTAAGATTTCAAACGACGATCATAAAAATGATAACTAAAAGGCGATTTTAACCGGGTTTGTATTAGCTAAGAATGATACGTAGAAACGATAGCTTAATCCATGCTTTCGTTTCTACACAGAATTTATAAATTACTTAGCTATCAAGGATGGCTCAGTAAAACTACGACTTTTAAAGAATGAAATTTCTGGCTGGTTTCAGGCCTATTTCTGGATACAATAAGAACGTAATTTCAAGTGACTGTTTTGGAACCATCAAAATTTTCCAGAGGAAGGTAGAAAAAAATCAAATCGTTGAACGGTTTGATTTTTTTCTACCTTCTATCTATATATATCACTACCGCTCTATCTTCTTCTATCCTTCTATCTATCTATATCACTATCGCTCTATCTAGAGCAAAAATATTAATCGCATCATATCCTTTAAAGTGAATATATCCTGTTTTATTTTATCTCTTTATCGTTTTTAAGTAGGGGTTACTCCTATTTTGGGTTTATAGTCAGGGATTACCCTGACTGTAGGTTTATCTATTTTTAGACCCTGTTAGATATTTATCTATTCACAAAGTTCGTCTTCGGGCTTCGCAGACCTATCTACCTATTACTGTTACACTAAGAAAGATTTACCAGTTTTATTAATTTAATGTTGAATATACCATTCAATATTAAATTATAAAACTGGTGCTCTCATAATCTTACTAATATTATAGATCCGAAAGTTTGTGTGTAAGTATGTTTGTCCCTCTTCACGCTTTAACGGCTGATCAGGTTTGGATGAAATTTAGAATTTACATAACTTATTTACTTGAAAATTTAACTATTTACTTGATAATGGCGGGCAAAGCCGCGGACCACGGCTAGTGTATTTATACGTATACAAACTATTAGCGTGATATACTAGGTTTTTAGGATTCTTTACTGTATGATATTAAATGTTATTGTAAGTCACTCGACTTAATTTCAAAGTTTTAATCTTACGTTACGGTAATAACAATACTGTATTATAGTTTGCATTTCCAAAACTTAGATTTGAAGGTCTATTTTGCAATGTTTTTATTTAATGTCTCTTACCTTTATGGCATTTTCAATTATTAATTAGAAGCGTGAATGTACTGTTTCGGCCAAACGAATAATAAATTACATTAACCTAACTTATGGAGACAGAGGCCTTCCAAATGATAAAATTATAGAAGCCATGAACTCAGAACTCGAAAACATTTTGTCTCAGATTTTTTTTTTATTCAAGATAGGCAAACGTTTGACCGCCATCTCACCTGATGGTAAGTGACAATGCGGTAGACGATGGAGCACGTTTGCCTAGAAGATGCCTATTCACTCGCGACTTTAAGACTCCCATATTGTATTTATCAAGAAACACAGACTCAGGTAAGGAATTCCATTCTTTTGCAGTTCGCATAATGAATGTGGAAGCAAAACGCTTCGTTCGCATTTGTGGAATATCAACCATATAGCGGTGTCGCTTAAGAGTCTGTCTCGATGTCCGATGATAGAATGGGGATGGGGGAATTAGGTTATGTAATTCCGTTGCACACTCTCCGAAATGTATCCGATAAAATACCGAGAGACTCGCCACCATGCGACTTCTTGTATGAGAACCACTCTTTGTTCTTTCCTTTTAAAAACGTTGTTGCGGGTTACATCATTTATATCTTCTGATATATAAAAATCTCGTTTCACGGTGTTTGTCGTAGTTTTTAGTATGGTATTGAAATTCTAAGCGACCATAAACGTGTAAGAGTTAAAACCCTTTTTTAAACGTGGCATTGCAACGCATGCCAGGTACAGCTATTAGATTTATAAAATATTGTATAAAGCGATCTAGTTATCAAAGAACACGACGAAACTATAAAGGTTCTGTTTTCAGCCATTTGGCTAAGGAACCCTGTAAACAAGCCACACTAAAAACAACAACGTGTGAGGATAATTGTTAAGGGTAAAAAGTTCAATTTTGATATGACAAACGTCCTATTTTGCAGTCCTTATATGATAACTAAAGATATACTTAGAGTTCTTTATTGTGCATGTAGGTTTATAGCAATTCGAATCGACAACATGCGTGCTAGTTTAATTAAAAAACGTAACATTTTCTTGCTTTACACAGATACACTAAGTAGTGTTTTTTCTAGAACAAATATGAAAAGCGGACTTAAATAACGTACAAAAAGTAAAATTCTAGCAGATGACAGATATTGTAAGCGCATCGATGGCGAATAACTATTTCAGTACTCTCCATTCATGTCTATTCATTTATATCTTTGTTGTTATTATTATTCGATCAATTCAATGGTCTCGTGGTCTTATGGTAGACATTTGTTTTGTTTTTGTTTTGCTCTCCCTCTCTAGGGTTTACATACTTTGCAAGGTCAATTATCAATTGTTACAGGTATGAAGCTTACTCAATTTATTCCTCATATTGCTACGCGTTTATTATACCAGCACGCTAAAAGCATTCGGTATTACAATATTGCAATGGTTTTCAAGACATCTTAAATTTAGCATGAATAAGGGCTACCTTTTCAAGCCTTAGCGAAACGGTCAGTTACACAGACCTAAAAGTATCTGTCCAATTTAGTACCAAATAAACATTTTAAAGTTTTCAGTGCTCTATTATCGATTTGATAGCTGTCAGTAGATGTTTTGTAACTAGTTTATGTAGGGAATTAGGTGCATTTACACAAAGTTGCAGAAGAGAGAGAGAGAGAGCGATTACTTTTAGCCATCTGAAATTTGACGTCAATTTAGATGCGTCGAAATCTTCTATTGAGTATTGGATTATCAGGCCGTCACGTCGATGTAACTGATGAAGTGATTCGTGTGCTAGTCGACTTATTACTGTTTTTTTACCGACTTCACAGAAAAGGAGGAGGTCAATTCAACTATATTTTTTTATGACTTAAATTCTTTCCACGATTTTGATGATATTTTTTTGTTTGAAAGCTGGTATTTTCTCATTGTTCCCATTTAATTTCATCTAGTGTAAGTAGTTTTTGAGTTATCATTGATAAGGCGTGTCTAATACATTAAATCTTGATCAGTTCTGAAGATAAAGCGATGAAGTCGGTATTTTTTTAACCTTTGCTTGCGTTTATTTATTTATTAGAGGAACAAACGCTGTCTGTTTGTTTATCTGAGGATTGAAATTCGGCCTTAAGTCATCTATACTATATAATATATATAATAAATAATAATCTATACTAATATTATAAAGCTGAAGAGTTTGTTTGTTTGAACGCACTAATTTCAAGAACCGCTGGTCCGATTTGAAAAATTCTTTCAGTGTTGTATAGTACATTTATCGAGAAAGGCTATAGGCAATATTATATATTTTTTTAATAAATGACGAAGTCGCGGGAACTGCTAGTAATATATAAAACTATAAAAGACTTGAGGCCTATTGGGAGCCTATTACAGAACTAAGCGGAGACGAAACTAATCTCATCACGTGATTGATAAAAGTATTGGCGTTGCATCATATTGTAATTTCTATAAGCCATGTACGTCTTTCCACTTTTGGGACTCAAACTCGTCACTATAGAACTCGCATAATTTTTGCTTCTCCCTACAGATGCAGAGATTGAGTTTATTTCAGTTTATTTATTTTTATTGCCTTTAGCTAAATATATCAATGAAAAAGGTAAATAGCTATTTAAATAAAAAATGCTAATAGCTATTTCAAATGTAATTATGTCTCTAGACGTAGAGTGTTTAGCATTCTCTATATCCAATTAAAATTGGGATTTCGTACCTTCACTCTAATTTGCTGATACTGAAAAGCTGAGTAAGAGTTCAATAGAAAGACAGTCAGTACATATCATATATAAAAGGTTTCAGGGTCAAAGAAAAAAGAAAGGCTCAAGTCTATCAATCTTTGAATAAAAATTTATAAGTGCTTTGTTAGTTTTAGTTGATATATGGATTGAAATAAAACTTTTGACGATGGTCTTTTAAAGTTAGTTTTTATTTATAACTCGTGTTTTATTTTGAAGGCCCCAAGAATTCAGGATTAAGATTAATTTTACCTTTAATTCTTACACTAACTTTATTTACCTTTTTGACATCTACTATAGCGACTAGCTCCGGCTTTGCAGAAGTGCATGTTTTGTGGATTTCCAGACATTTTATTTCACACAAACCTTGTTATGGCAATTAGAAACACAAAAAAAATCAGGTAAATCGGTAGAGTTCTCAAGTTATTCACAGCGTTCTTGTTCTTGATCCAATAGTTCTCACCAGTACAGCTATTTAACTTTAATTCGCCAGGTTTTGTTAATCGATCGTTATGTCACTAACCGAGGTTCGGTGAACACGGACTCTGTCGAGCGTGGGAGATGTATGTTATCATAAGTAGAACTGGCCACCATGCATCATCCGGTAACACAACACAGAGGCTCACCGCGCCGATCAGCGCGGTGAAGCTGTGTCGGCGGCGGCCGCGGTTGCGGTCTTGCCCGGCTTTAAATCGGATTAGGTCGGGCGGCGACGTCGGGTGCTCGCGATAAATCCTCGCTGTCGTCGACGACGATTCGTTACGTCCCGATTTACCGGAGTCTCACTGCGTGTGGAGAAATATGGCGGCGGCCGCTTTGGTACTAATGTGTTATTTAAGCGAGTGCGGAGCCCCGCGGCGCTGCCACCGGCTCAATGCCGATATTAATGATCGGTATGTATCAGCGCCCTTCAGGACGCGAATGTCTCCTGCGGCCGCGCCCGCGCCGTATCGATCACCGCCGGGTTAACAACCGACGCGATTAGCGTACGCGCCCGTGCACCATAGGTACTCTACTATCTTTAGGATTGTTTGTCGTTGAAGTCTGTATTTGTTTACTGTTAGTCTGTCTTATATTCACTGCCCTGAGCTTTAATGACTTGTAGCGTACCAAAAATATTCACAATCGCAACCAAAGCTATAAGGCGAAATATTAGTGGATTAAAAAAAATCTGCCAGGAATCGAAACCTGCTGCTAATTCTCTTGCTGACGATATTATAAACAAATTTGACCGTAGATGCTTCGAAATACTTATTTATTATTAAGTATGTTGATCGCTATAACTGTGTTATTTTTAATTTATTTATAACACAAAAGCAGTATTTTAAAACTATGTGACAACAACGTGGGAACCATTACAAGCCACAATGATCACTACAAATCAATTTCGTCACCGGATTTGCCAAATTGCCCGAATATGATTGATTCACCACAAATTCAAAGACGTTTGAAATGAAAGGTATTACATATCTTTTTGATTTTGTTGCACCATTTCTGTCATACGTCCTATAATGTTCACAAAAAAATTTTGGTAACCCCAAAATTAGCAACTGATATTTATTTTCCACCAAATACGTCAAAACCAAATGAGTTGAAACTAAATAAGTTTTATTTTTTTGTTTAATAAGTAGCGATTAAAAATCTCTACCCGAGCCGAAATCGGGTAAAGAGTAAATGTACGTAGTCATTATTTTCTCGGCTCCGTCTTGAGATAAGCCCTATGGTATCATATGATTGCATTAAGCTTATCTCATGATTATATATATATATGTCATTTGATTCTATTGTCATGCGAATTACATATCTTAAAATAGTCTTCCCAGATTTGTTTGCATGATTAATATGTTAGTTTCATAGATAAGCTAATCTAAGGCGTGGAAAAAAAATGATGCGTAGTTATGCTACCGTTCGTGTTGTCGTCACAGCCGGGCCGAGCCGCCTGTGACGGACACGGAGAGACGGGGCGGAGCCCTATTTGTTGAACAAACAACGGGCGAGAGCGGAGCTCCAGCCTTTGTGCGAGATGACGTGCACGTTTCAAATGCTCGGGGATCCGCATCGATGATGAAGATCCCGCTAGATGGTAGTGTATCATCACGCTCGGATTATAAATACGAAAGTTTGATGAATATTATATTTTGACGACGAGGAATCTCTTATCTCATTTTTATATTTTTTTTATGCTGTGTTTGAGTATCAAACATACATAAACACTTTAGCATATTATACACACATTATAGACACTTATGGCGTAAATGGGTATTCCACATAACATGTCAAATAAAAATCAATATATTTCATACAAAGAAGAGTTTACAATGTAAGGTGTTAAGGTTTATAATGTCCGTCTATCTAGTCATATCATGACATATGAAATATATTGGAGTATACAATAATTAAACGCAAGCAAAGCTTAAAAAAACCAACTTCACCGCTTCATCATCGGAACCTTGATCCACCAGCTTTCAAATAAAAAAAGAATCATCAAAATCGGCTCACAACGAAAGAAGTTGTGAGGTAAATTTTGAAGTCGGGTAAACCAGAACATCGTCAAAGTACACATTATTCGTCACAAAATACACATTATTGACGATATTTCAAGAACTACTGATCAGATCTTGATCAAATTCAAATGAGACCAATTAGAAAGCAACATCTTTCAAACTAAAAAAATTTTTTTATAAATCGGCTCACGTGGAGAGAAGGTATGAGGTAAAACACATAAAAAAAATGAAAAAAAAATACTGTCGGAAAATACTGTCTGGAAGTCGGTAAAAATATATAAGGTATGTGTGCAATATGTTTAGCAAAGGTATGTTTCTTAAAACCACGGGTACTGCTTTTTTTAGAACAGGTCGCAATCATAAAGATTTTAATGACGCCGTATATTGTTTTCACTGATTTATCCAAATATATATCTAATACATAAAATTCTCGTGTCACAGTTTTCGTTGCCATACTCCTCCGAAACGGCTTGACCGATTTTGATGAAATTTTTTGTGCTTATCCGGTATCTATGATAATCGGCCAACATCTATTTTTCATCATCATCATCATCATCACTTTTCATCATTATCAACGCGGGTGAAACCGCGGGGCGCAGCTAGTAATTTTATATTTGTATAATTTCAATAAAATACCTTAATTTTGTTTGCGTAATAGCTTTTGACCACTACCTCACTTAGTGGTAAGTGACAATGTAGCCGATAGTTGTAGGCACGCTAGGCTTAGAATGAAGGGTGCAAGAAAAAACTAATAAGAAAATTATCTATTATTTGGCTTCGTAAATAAAGTTTAAATAGGAATTAACATTAAATGTACTGAACCACGCTCACGGACTTTCCAAAGACCTCGTCTTTTAATAAGCCCGCCTGTCGCTCTCGAGCTGATACGAACCTCACTAATCAATTGTCCTCTCAGGTCTCAGAGATCGTCAAGAATATCAGAATTAAAAATACACAATATTATTGTAACAGCAAAAACTCGTCTTGAGTTTAGTTCGAAAAATTAATACAGTTTTTGTGGAATGTCAAATAAAAGGACCCCGTTGATGTCTTTTGTTAGGCGTTGAAATTTTAAAGAACGGGTCGGTCATCGTGATTGTAATTTATTTTGAATCTGTGCTTTATCAATTGGAAACGTTTAGTAACAATTAAAATTCCTACGATCAGATTGTGAATATGCGATTTGACTCGTTTCTACGTGCGTCGCCGATAGACGTATGCGCGCAGTATTGGACAATACTCATATCATTCATACTGACTGTATCTTTATGAATATTAGAATGATGCTATTTATTTAAAACACTTAGATATCGCGTTTGCCTACTATCTCACATGATGATAAAGTTGTTAAAATAAAATAAAATTCCTGAAAACCTATCTATATATAAAATGGTTTTAAAAAGTTTTATTACTAGAAACTCTTGAGCTGTTTTCATAACTCGATTCGGACCGTTGTTTGAATATGCATTTGTAAATGGTTTCTAGATAAAACAATTGTTCGTCGATGTGCTCACACGCAGATAACATCTACGCCGGTAGGTGGGCGACGCCCCGGCGATTGTCGTTGTGTACTACCGCATCAAATCGCACCTTTTGATCGAAACTCTAGTCATTGATCATTAATACCCACAAAATGATTATGCAACTAAGTGTCTCGAATTTTTTTTTATTACAGTGAAGATAGATATTATATATTTTTTTTGTAATTCTACATGCAAAACGTTGCGATATTCAAAGATGATGCAGTTTTAATTATTCACTGACAAACTTAGAACGCAATTTGAACTATACGTAAAACTTAACAACTTAGAATTGAATGCCATCGAAACAGTTGTTCATACTAGACTTGACATCTAAATCTAGTGAAACAATGAGCAGCGACGTGCGTCGATTACAAACAAAAGACGCTTTTTGTTTAGCGTCCGCAAGCGATGTTTGGACAGTGACAGATGGCGGCACCTCTAGCCTTGTAAACATTTAACACCTCAAGTAATAATCGCGGTCGGGAGAGGCATTACTCACTCGGTCACACGGCGGCGCGCGGCGCGGGCGCAGCTCTCGATACAACTGTACAACAATGCACGCGGGTGATTAATAGAGACCCGACAGGGACGAGCCAGTGCTATATGGCCTTAGTATGGTCTATTAGGTCTTTCATATTTTTATTTTTTGTTCCTATAAATCATTGAATAAGATCACTAAATAATTTTATAATATTTAAAATAAAAATATTAAATATAATAAAATAAGTTCAATAATAACCGTGTCTTTGCTATATTAGTACTATAATTATTGGTATAATGGGCATGTGCAAAAATAGTTCATTTAATTCCTGGAAATGTATCCGATACAACACCAAAGGACTATAAACCTACCATGCGAACATGCCCTAGGGTCTGAAGCTTTGCACCAGTTAACTGCTCGATGTTAATGAGTACCTTGATTCTTCGCCTTAAGTTGGTACTTAGCTGGGCCACGTAATAAATAACATTACGAGTAGCTGAATCATCTAAAAGATTAAAAAATTCCACCATACATAAAAAGATTCATACTTGGTACAATTTGAGCATCCTACCTGGTGAGAACTACCTCACCTTTGCAAGTATTCCCAGCTTTTTATCTTTGAAGATTAAATCATTCTAAGTAACTTAAGATAGAGGAATACGTTTTCAGAGCTTGGAAATGCTTGTAATTTATTAGGGCGTCGGCACCTCTACCATAACCTCTACCACCACCAACAACTAGACAAATTGAACCCCATTAATATTTCATCAAACAGATGCGAGCTGCGTTGTAGTATATTATCAATACGCTCTCCACGTGTATCGATGTCGGGCGCGGAAAAAGGTGTTTTAGTTGGGTTGTAAGGGTTTGACTTTAAAATGTAATATTTCATCTCGAGACAGCCACCCGATTCATCAGTTTTTTTAACATTCAATTCACATTCGGCCGGCGCACATTTCTAAACAAGTTATTCAAATGTTTTGTATCTCTTGTGATTGTAATGATTCGGTTACAGCTTTAGGCAGTTCTATGCGTGAAGAGTTCGGCCGCATGCCGAGCGAGCGCTAATAGTCGGACGGACTCGATCGACGCGTCCATTACTGAAGGCTTACTCCCAATATATGAATCATCCTTTCGAATATGTCGATGACTTTTATACCGCGTCTTCTATCATTGTAAAGGCGCAGGTACTCTCAACACCGAAGCGATACCTCTCACAAACAAATACACGTAATCGTCTCGATGCTCATATGCGAGTTTATAAAAAGCGGTCGAGTCCGAGGATTATTTCCAGTTAACGTGTCCGGAGTTTTATACGCTATGATAAATACGGCCATGTTCCCAGTATTTAAGCAACAATAACGCGAGAGCCTTTTGTGTGCGATGATTTAGCGCCCATCGACTCAGCGGACGGGTCCTTAAAAGTTGAGCACGCGCCCTTCGCCCGCGCTGCGCCCTTTTAAATCTGACCGATTTTTTGTAGAGGCTTAAACACTACCTACACACCTATATGCAAGATGCTGCGTCGCGCGTCGTGCGTCGTGCGTCGTGCGGCGCCGGGCGTCGACGCCGCTGCACATCTCGTCTAACGTGGGATTTCACGGACCATCATCGGTTGCGTATCATTCGATAATTGTGGCGCTTGTTTTTTCCTCAAATAGCAGTAATCGAGGCGGCTCCGGCGCGATGAGAGCCGGCGTTCAGCGTTTGCTTACAAATCAATAATAAACTTCAGCCGCGCTTTTATACCACTACCAATATGCATCATTTGTATTTGGTGGGTATAAAACCGAGGTCTATGGCCGATCGATTATTTCAACTCTTCGATTGAGTGCCTTATTTATGGCGACTGAGCTTGTTTTAAATGATTAAAAATTTTACGATGTTCTCATGGTTGTCGAGTAAGGTGAAATATAGAGAAAGCGGACAAAATACTTTATGAGTATCGTTTGATGAGCGTTTATTTTAAAGTTTTGAATGGATCTCTTCTAATGAGTGCTAAAAGAATCTCACGGAAATCGACATTAAACTGGCTTGCATTTTCGTAGTTTACTAGGACTAGAGTATTATCACAATTCAGATGGCGTGACAGGCGAACTCTATCGTATTGTAAATCCTGAAGCAGATTTTTCTTAATTGGATTTATTAACCTCCTTTTATCTATTGATGTTAAACTTATTGTTATATTCCCATGTCACATTAATAACCATATCAACAAAATATCGATATTTTTCATTATAAAAGTCGTTATTACATGAAACTCGTATATATTCGGGTTCGGTTACTAATGCCCCCGAGCGGTGAGCACAATGAGATCCATAGATCATTCGACGGATGGTGGCAACCTCGTTTGAGTCCTCGCCGAGAGGCTATAAGGTTGAGAAGGGTTGAGGAGATCTGGCTCATATTAAAAGCATTGGCGAGAACCTAAATGCCATCGCAAGTGGCAGCGAGATGTAATCCCTGGGTAAGAACTCATTTCGTGAGGATTACCCGTGTACTGGCTGTAATTTATCAATTTGTGACCGTCGTCGCTAGCGCGTGTCCCAAGCCTTAGCTTTTATACCATTTTATTCACATTTATCTAGATCATAATGCTGAGTAGGGTTGTGTGTTCTGATAGAGGAGTCGAATTGCTGCGTCCTGACTTTAAACATAGTATCACTCAAGACGATATTTAAAACAAGAAGTCAAAAAAGTAATTATGCACTTGTATTTTTCGATATGAAAAGTTAAAATCGTTAAAAACAATGTGTGTATAGGTAGGTATAGTGCAAACAACGCATGGGTTACTTTTATGTTTCATAATGACTGCACGCCGGATTATTGACTGAGCCACGAAGACGTTTTGTATTTTTAAGAAATCAATCGACGTCATAAAGTGGATGGTAAAAAATATGCGAACAGCGGTCGTTTACTGCTCGTCAATTTATAACTAATGCCGTGTTTTATGCTCTTTTTGAACGAATCCACTAGGGAGCAAGTTTTACGATCCAACATCTCGGTTAGACTGGACTTTGGCAATATCTATTGATTTATTCAAATTATTCAGCGTAGAGAAAGAGATATTGTCCAATTTATTGTCCAAAAGCGTCGTATTAGAGTTGTAAATGAGCAAACTCGTAAGTCTGAGCGACTCCATTCCAGTTTTTCAATATCGTAAACAAACTGCGGCTATTAAAATTAATCGATTTCGGTGACATATTGACATGTGCTGCCGACATTATAGGCCGGTGCAGTATATACTGGTGAACTATTGTGTTAACAAATTGGTAGAATGTTAATTGGAGATTAATACGATACTGGTAAGTGTTCCTTCTACAAGTTGTAAACAACAGATAAAGAAGCCCTAATTAAATCGTTTCTTTTTTATTGTTAGTGGGGTAGTGAAATTCTTAAACCCCACACAAAATTAATAAATATGTTAAAAAATATAATTCTAAAATAGGTCGCACTCAGGTAGTTCCGTGTGAAACGCAAACTTATTCTTTAATCGAGCCGTCACTACATTGACGTCTATATTACATAGCGGTGATGGCACTGATCATTATAATATCGGCTTAAGCTAGTACACAATAGGGATCAGTTTCAACATGCGCCGGCGCTGTCATTGTTTGCTCACTTGTGTAAATTGTTTCAGGCCTAGAAGGTGCCCTGAGCGGCGGCTATGCCCTCATCAAACACGATAATCAAACAGACGGAGCAATGTTATTCTTTTCTTGGTACCTATTCGATGAAATTGCGTGTTTTCCATCGGCGCCTTTGCCTTTCATGAAATTTAAATCGAAAAGCATCAATGTTTTATCTAAAGTTAAATTATAAGTGAATGTGGTTACGTTAGGTATTATCTTAGCGTTAGGTATAAGAGCGCCAAACCTTAATCTGTAATTGATTTTGTTGCTCTAGATAAGTGTATTTCTGTACATTTGTGTCAGATGTTTGCATTAGGTTGTAGCTTTTTTATTTTCTGATTAATCACGTCGAATTATTCTATTATATGCCAAAGATTATGTGATTCTATAGGACTGTGACCTCAAACTCAAGTGTGTGTACTCTTTATAGTTGAATACGCCATAGGTTTACACGTTGGTAAAATTGGGAAGGTGGTAAAATTCAGATTAAAACACATGCAAATTGCAGCAAGTGTTATTACTCAAAATTGACTAAGCAAAACTGAATAAAGCATGACCTCAGTGATAAACTATTGACCTAGTCTACGTTATATGAAGTTTTGTGATTGTAGAGTGCTGATGTGGTTAAAGCTGGGTACTATGAGTGATTATCCTCCATTCGCGTCGCGACGGCTGAATGGATAGAAACATTTTTTTTATGCTAGATAGGCAAGCATTTGAACTTTTTTTTTAACGTTAACGTTAACTTAACGTTAGGTTTATCATTACTATTAACGCTGACGAATTTGGAGTACACACATCATTTTTTATTCTTATATCTATTTATTAAAATGAGAACCGAGAGACAAAATAAGTGGAGTACTTCTGATGAACCAATTTCAGTGATCTAAACTTATTAATCATAATAAATAACCTTTTGAATTCCTTAGATATTTTAATATATTGATAAGATTTAGAGAATCTCCACCTACCAAACAGAGATATAACATATTTAAAACAAAAACTATATTTTTGGACACTTACTTACTCGACTTTACTGACAACTCTGCAGATTTTAAAGTTATAGTGCTTTTCCCCAATAAACATGAAATCTCATGTGATTAAGTTAGATCTTTGCTATAAACCTAGTTGTTAAAATATAGCCTTTGCTAAGATGTAGAGCCGCGATCCTATCCATTCAACCGTCACAACGCGAATAGAGGACAAACACACACTCATAGTACACATTCTTGACCAAATCAGCACTATACAATCACAAAAATTCATATATCATGGACAAAGTCAATAGTTTATCACTGAGATTATGTTTTATTTAATTTTGCTGTATACAGTTTTAATTTAGGTTTAGCAAATATAGGCAATTGGCAAGTAGATTCAGAATGTTGTAAGTATAGTAACGTAAGTAGTAGGTATATATAGTATTAGTACATAGTATAACATTATGTTTTTATATAATCTCTGAAACTACTAATATTTCAAAATAGCATTATTTTGACTAACTTCGACGGTGCGGCAGGGTTCCTCCGGCCGTGGTCACGAGAGACTGAACAAATAATTAAACGCAAGCAAACCTTAAAAAAACCGTCTTTACCGCTTTATCTTCGGAAAATTGATCAGATTTAATGTATTAAACACGCATTATTGACTATAACTCAAAAACTAGACATCAGATTTTGATCAAATTTCAATGGGACCACATGAAACGCACCAGCTTTCAAATAAAGAAATAATCATCAAAATCGGCTCTCAACGAAAGAAGTTATGAGGTAACTTTTGAAGTCGGGTAGAAGTGGAGAGAAGTTATGAGGTAAGAAACACATAAAAAAAAAATACAATCCACTTGAGTACCTCCTTCTTTTTTGGGAAGTCGGTAAAAAATACAGTTGACTTGAGTGAGTACCTCCTCCTTATTTGGGAAGTGGGTAAAAAAAGACCCGGTTGTCTCATATAAACATGATTGAAGTTCGCGAAAGTTTAAAACATTCTTTTTATAGATTGAGTTTATAGATTGTAGAGTCTCTGCCTTTAAGAACAGCTCGCTAGCTTTGTTGGTAACACTTTTCACCTCAAGGGAAATTTGTGTTTCTGGTTCTGGATGTGTGTTCTGTGAATATTTTCAGCACCACGATACTAGTATGTATTTGAACTTAGAATTCAGCCGTGAGTGTAAAAACTATTATGATATGTTATTATTAATCAATATTTACTTGCCATCAAGAATTAAAGCAAGCATGTTCATGAACCAGTATGTAAATTTTTACCTACTTTGACTTTTAGTCCCCACTTGGCATTTACTTTCATGAATGTCTCTATGGGGCCTGTTTAAATAAACAATTTGGATATTTTTAAATAGTCTTTGGGACTGTTTTGTCATTTATTGACATTAACAGGCTGCCGTAATGGTAGTGCAATATTTATATATTAGTGCTGGCTGGTGTTCAGTAATATTTCTCGTACATGTTTTGTCGTATTGTAAATACCTGCGAGCGTCTCAGTCTTTACATCGAGCTATAAAACAAGCAAACATAATGTTTATAGAGGTGCACATAACAGAAAAGAACAAAACAATTGCGAGTGTTTCTTTGTGAATAGCCAGGATAGACAATGGTGTCCGTAGGTAGGTCTAGCAGCCGGCGCCAACATGGAACTGTGTGCAATTGAAAATTGGGGCCAGTTGTCAGCTCGTGAAAGAGGCCGAGTATCGAAGTGACGTGTCATGATATGCTTCGATAGAGTAACAACGTGTGACGCTATGGTTTCAGCGGGCAGGTGTGAGACCCGCACGAGCGCCGCTCGGCGTCCTGCTGCGACCGACTCGTACGATGAAGTCTTCGACAGATGTAATATTTCCTTACTGATTCAACGACTGAGACGAATGTAAAGATTATTTAATGTTTATGGAATTTTAAAATGTTTTTGGTCCGATGATATGCTGCTGTCTAATATAATTTTTGCGAAACGCATTAATCTGGGATTGGCCTTTTTTTTAATATCATTGATTAATAGTATTTAACTGACAACGAAAACACACCAATTATTGAGAGTGTTTTCGTCATCGGTGTCTGTCTGTTTGATTATATGTAGCTTCATAGTTTTACCAAACGAATAGATCGATTTATAATAAGTACTTAATATTAAATAATAATTTAAAAAGTTCTGACTCACGCGTTGACGATGCTACATTTGGAAATATCCTTTAGGATGAGCGTGGAGCGCTCGTCGTCGCGGCTCACCTTGTACTGATTAGCTTTTTTGTTTGAAAGGTAGTTTTATCAGAATCATTTCATTGCTAAAAAAAAATAAACATAAATTAATTATTAAACATGCTACGACATGCTACGACATAAGCGATGATCGATGATGAAAATAGGCAAACGTTTGACCGCTATCTCTCCTGATGGTAAGTGGCGATGCGGTCGATTATGGAGAACGTTAGCCTAGAAGATGCCTATTCACTCGCGACTTAAAGACTCCAATACTGTTATTTATCAGGAAACACAGATAGGTATTTTAATAACAGCTGTCCGTTATTCTAATTCTATAACCCATTTTTTTTTAAATATTGGTACTTATTTTACATTTTGTATAAAATAAAAAACGTAAGATGCTATGAACAAAACAAAACATAATTTTTCATTAAAGTTAAGTAGAAAGTTTTAAGGCGTCTATTAGCTCCATCAAGATTGGACATTTCCAACAACATTTTGTTAGGGAACACGTCATTTACTATAACATATTATGTAATATTAAATAGTATTAATTATAATGTCTTTTATAAGTGCAATTTGCGTAATAAATGCATGATTTATTTTATAATGCTAAAACGCTGACAAACTGATTTCAGTAAATGTTTAAAACTACAACATAGAGGAGAGTAGACTAGAACACTCCCTACTAACTACTTGCTACCATATTTTGACGCTATGTCTACGACGAAACCAAAGTGAAGATTTTGATTTTAGCACTGTATGTATGCAAGCATATTGTTTTTTCATAGTGCTAAAACTGTTAAACCGATTAAATTTGTAAAGACAGAAAGTAAATACATTTATTTGACACAAAAAGAACTTAATAATAAAAACAATAATATACAATTTTAATACCAAAAAGGTTGAACTCAGCATTATGTCGATTTCAAAACCCGGCGCTGGTTTTCAGTTATACCTTGCGGGTAGTACGAAATTGGTTATTAATAATTAAAAAAGAAAATCAATAAATAATTTATGTATTTAAATATATATATATATATACACAATCATTTAACACATACGAAGGATTGACTAGGATTTACTCAAAACATTGCGTCCGTAGTTCCACGTAAAGTAGCGTTTGTCTCGGAGCCCCATAGCTAAAAATTTATTATTTTTTATAATTTGGTCGTAAGATTTCGACTATTTATGTAAAATACTTCGGCCGCATCGTCACTTTTCATCAGGTGAGATAGCGGCCAAATGCTTACCTATTTATCATTAAAAAAAAACATTTAATTGTGCAGGTATGTCCTTGGAGACCTTTTATTTGCACGATCACCAAAACGCATAGCTTTGACTTTGCAATAGTCTCAATAGAAAAACATTACGATTCAAACGTCTGTATTGAGTATTAAAACGTAGGTAGTGTGTCCTTGCTTCCGTGTTTATTGTTGAGAATCATTTGGTAAAGGAATTAAGTTTATGTTAACTTTTGTTGTGACCTGGCTCTGTCTATTACTAGAGATTCTTTGTACACCAACTAGGAGGTTCACTTAGTTTTGCAATGCAGGTAGGTTGAATTACCAGCTTACTAAAGGTTATTTTGTTAATTCTGAACGCTATCTGTTACTATATAGATATATTTAATCTACAAGACTTAAAACTATTTGTTTTCGTTTGCCTAGAAAGAATATTAGTGTTTTACAACTTTGGTTCCTATACCAAATATCACAGGCTATGTGGTTATAACTTCCTTTCACAAAGTTTTTTAACTGCTATAATATGACATTATAGTATTTCACGCGGGATCTCACAATTATTGTTTTCATATATTTTTAATTTGCGATAGACAAACGTTTGACCACTATCTCACCTGATGGAAAGTGAAGACGTGGTTCTAGAAGATACCGTTTCTCTCGTAACTTGAAGATTGTACTTATCGGGCACTAGAGACACGCCCATTATAAATAGTAAAAATGTCAACATCGTAGAGCGCCGTTTCTTGTCGCACAAACTCTAACACATAAGTAGCGGCGCAAGCGCCGCGCGCCTCCGCCGCCGCCGACAGCCGCCCGCGCCGCCTCGGGCGTACCTTCATATCATAACATTCATAACCGAAGAATTATTGAAACAACTTTTAATTAGTTTAAAATGTTGTTTGATAACGCTATGAATATTTAAAAGGGTCTCGCCGACCGTTTAATTTAGTACGATTGGTGCGTGAGCGAGCGGGAATCGAATCGCCGTGCGGCGTCATTAAAACAGAAAACACGGCTAGCATGGCATTATTAATACGGAGGAACAACTGGCGCCTTCGGCCGTTTCGGTCACTAAAAAAGCTCGGAATTTATACGTCAATAAGAGTTTGTTGGGCATCGGGCATTATCGTAAAATG
This sequence comes from Lomographa bimaculata, assembly GCA_948107665.1. Taxonomy (NCBI): domain Eukaryota; kingdom Metazoa; phylum Arthropoda; class Insecta; order Lepidoptera; family Geometridae; genus Lomographa; species Lomographa bimaculata. The sequence continues at coordinate 26,917,651 of OX403584.1, read as the reverse complement.
TGAATAGTATTTAATAGTTGGCACAAGGAGAGCCGCCCCTATTAACGCGTGAGTTATATGACAGTTATGTCGGGCGGCGACCGCCTAGCGCCCGCGCCTAGCGCTGCGCTCGCCCGCTCTCAAATTACTACATTCATATAAAATGCCTAAATATGTATATTAATGCAGAGTGGTGATCACTCACAGATGCTTATTTAATTAGCGAGGCGCAACGCAGCAGCAGCGGCATCGGCACCGCCGCCGCGCGCTGCACACACTGGCCGCGCCGAACGCGGATCCACTCCGACACCGACACTCGACACGTGGAGAGGGTCTGGATACTGTTACTCTGCAATGATTTGTGCGTTCAACTATCGTACACTTAATTGTTTTAATTGACTGGGAAACTTGAATGGTTTTCGGCTGGCAAGTGGAATAAACGCTACGTTGTAAAGTTTACTCACGCCGTCTGCTTTGATCTTCAGAAGTGCGCTACAATGCTACGAAACATAAATGCTACATAAATAATTGTTAATCGATGATTGAAACTGTGGAATGTGATAATATCAAGCGTATCCTTAATGTTAATATACGACTTGTCTGAGTAATATTGTCGGCGAATTAATTAGTTTCTGACCGCGATTCGGACGGGATCGATCGGAGTCGTCTATATGCTTTATGTTCGTCGTGTGTTTCTAATTTCAGAAATTGCTCATCAATTGATATTCCAAACGATCCGAAACGACGCTCAAAAATTGAGTCTGACTCCAAAAACTATAAAAGCCGTTTCGGAGAGGTGTTTTTGTTTCCAATATGCAATAAATAGGTTATTAACAAGAGGCGCGCGCCGGCGAGGGGCGCGGGGGCGCGGCCGGGGGGCAACATGGCCGCTAATTGTTTGTAATTAGCGCTCGCCCGCGGCTCCGTCCGTGTTTATAGACTGTTTATTACTTAATACGTTGTGATAGGCCGCTCTATTAAGAGCTATCCAAATAATAAGCCGCCATAGATTGCGCAACTTAATTGAGGATTGTGGGAATTTCCCAAATCATTTCGTTACATATCGGTTCGATCCAGTGGCGCCGCGGCCAGCGCCATCGTGCATCTTTATTTCCTCTCCTAAACTGATTGGTACATTTAACGACCAATATTACAATCTAATTAAAACGCCCGTTACATTTGGTGCTACGTATATATTTCTCCCCTTCAATCACCTCGTGGTTGCAGTCAACCTAGCTAAGGGAAGGGAATAACAGCAGAAAGATAAACGAGGAGGCATACCTACCGTACCTTTTGTTACTCTTTTATATAAATATCCTTTATAACTATTAAAGGACATTTATGAATTATTGCTTAGCTAGTATATGCACTACTAATAGTCGTAGTTTGCTATGTTCACGAATAAAATCTTTTATAAATCACTACGCGGTATTTTAGCAGTAATAATGGAATGCCAGTTCCTTTTTTGGGCCTAGTCTGCTCACTCATGTATATGACTGACATCATTGCGTAAAATAATTGTATTTTAATGCATGCCTGCATTTTACCACCTGATTGAAAATTGTAAACTGCTGTTGTAGCTTACTTGCCTTGAAGATACCAATTTACTATGAACTTAAAGACTTCCAGATTATACCGTTTGGTATTAATAACACTCCTTCGACGTATGTTTCTGAAATGTGTACACCAAGTGGTATTGCAGCTATCCAAAGAGCCAGTTCCATTTTAGGCCTAAGAGTACACACTTCGGGTAGAGTATATTTTTTCTATGGCACGGACCACTGTCTCACACATATTATTACCATCACGGCTGTCATCAGACAAAAAATATTTATATTCTATTTAGCCATAATTTTTTTTATTTTTGACATAACTTGATTTTGCATTGATTTTATCGCCCAACTGCCAAGGAAGGTTATGTTTTTCGCGCGTATCTAGTATGTTTGTAAATGTCTAAATTACTTCGTATCTTCCAAACGACTGGATGGGCAATTAAGGTATCGTTAGATTTGTCTCAAAAACCTAAGTTTGAATAATTGAAACGCAAGCAAAGCTTAAATAATTAAACGCAAAGCTTAAATAAAAAGCTTAAAAAAACCGCACCGCTTCATCTTCAGAACCCTGGTCAGATTTAATGTATTAAACACGCATTATTGACTATAACTCAAAAACAAGAGATCAGATCTTGATCAAATTTCAATGGGACCACAAGGAAAGCACCAGCTTTCAAATAAAAAAAAAAATCATCTAAATCGGCTCACAACGAAAGAAGTTATGAGGTAACTTTTGAAGTCGGGTAAACGAGAACATCGTCAAAGTAGGCGTACAAAATAGGCATTATTGACGATATTTCAAAAACTTAAATGGGGCCAATTAGAAAGCAACATCTTTCAAACTAAAAAAATTTTTTCGAAATCGGCTCGCGTGGAGAGATGTTAAGAGGTAATACAAATAAAAAAAAAATTAAAAAAAATACAGACTTGAGTACCTCCTCCTTTTTTGGGAAGTCGGTAAAAACCGACTTCACCACTTTATCTTCGGAACCTTGATGAGATTCGACGTATTCTTCACGCATTATTAACAATAACTCAAAAACGGGTAATCAGATCTTGACCAAATTTAAATGTAACCATATGAAAAGCACTAGCTTTCAAATAAAAAAATAATCATGAAAATCGGCACACAAAGAAAGAAGTTATAAGGTAACTTTGGAAACGAGAACATCGTCAATGTAGTCCACAGAATACGCATTATTGAGGATAACTCAAAAACAACTAGTCAGATCTTGATCAAATTTAAATAGGAAAAAATACAGTCGAGTTGAGTACCTCCTCCTTTTTGTGAAGTCGGTAAAAAAAAGAAACAGAATGGTGAATTGTTGGCGCTAAATTGTAAGTTGTTAATATATATTATTAACTAAACTTATCGAGTAGAGTAACAAAATAAAGAAAATTACAAAAATATATGTAAGTCATGTGTTTGAATTCAATTAGGAATAATAAATTGGCAATCAATTAATTCAAATAGTCGTATTTATAGCATTGATTTTAAGTTGACTGTTTTGTAGTCAGATTTTTTTATTCTTTTGCTCACTCGTGAGCAAGAAGTTCATAAAATCACGCAAATCGGTCTATAACGTTCGGAGTTACAGCTCTCACTGACTTCAATCCAACGTTCATAAAGTCCTCACTTAAATTATTTTACGGATGAGATATATGTATCGACCATAGGCAAAATCTGTTCTACTAAAACATGTTTACTTAAATTCTGTAGCCTTCATCGTTTTTAGTTTTGAGCGGTTGCAATAACGCTTATGACGAATTTTAACTCTACCCAAAAAACATTCATATTCCTAAAAAATCCATTACATAAATCCATCCGTTACACGTCTTGGGTTCTTATAATATTTTTGGTTTGGTGTAGTTGGTTTGTCTGCATAGATGGTATGTTATGAACGTAGTAAAAAGCGTGGCATAAATAATTTCAGTCTTTGAGTGCCAAAACTCCTGCTCTATTTTTAATTTACGAATATTCGCGATGAATTAATTTCTATGAAAATCATTAAGACAATTTCATTGAGGCTCAAGAAAGGCTGTACGATATATTTTTGTCTGCAAAGTCACAAAACATCTGCCAGGGTGAACAGACTATTGTCTTTATGCGTAGACTAAGAAAAGGCTGAACAAAAATAGAAGAATCAGGTGAGATTGAGGTCAAACGCTTGCCCATCGTACATAAAAAAAAAGATATCTAATATATAAAAATCTCGTGTCACGGTGTTTGTTGTCGAACTCCTCTGAAACGACTCGATTTGAATAATTTTATTTTGTATATTGGTAGGTATGAGAATAGGTCGTGAAGTAGTTTTCACCACACCCCATTTTTAAATCGTAATTTTAGTATTTTTGTTTGAACAGTATCCAAAAAGTTTTTAGTATAGTACTAAAGTACTAGGCGACCATAAACGTGTATGAGATAAAACACTTTTTCTAAACGTGGCATTGCATCGCATGCCGGGTACAGCTAGTAAGTACTATTATGAAAACTGCAACTGCGTTGGTAGAGCATTCACACTAGCGCATCATGTGACGTCACCATGAAAGACGCCGCTCGTGACTCTTTGTCAAGCTGTGATCACGCCACGCCCCGTCCCGCCCTGCTGTCGGCGATCGCTACTATCGCATTTCACCGCTCCACTGAAGTCACCTCTATACAAAATAACATAAGGCTTATTTACCCATGATGAGTAAGTTTTGCCTTTGGCGTGCCCGTGCCGGTATATTTGCGTACGAGATTCCGTTCTAGGGGTCATACGTTCAAGATAGTTGGATTACAATACAATAGGAGGCTCCGTAACTTTTAGTTTATCATTTACAAAAATGTTGCCTGTGTAATATATAGTCACGAGGAAACGAGTGCATGTAGCGTGAGTAATGTTACTTTGATATGTTATTTAAATACATGTACTTAAATGATCTCAGTATCTTCTCTACATAGTATAAAACAAAGTCTCTTTCCGGGTCTGTCTATCTATTTATCCGCTAGCTGCTCATAAACCACGCAACAGATTTTGAAGCCGTTTTCACCATTTGTTAGATATTTTTTCATGGAAGGTTAATGTTATGTTACTCTTAGTTCCTTGGGGATTCGCCCGCGTAAATTAAAAAATCTTTGCTTATCGGTTCGAATTGTGAATCACCATTTTAAATCCACTTGGACACACACAAAAAAATTCATTAAAATCTGTCCAGCCGTTTAGGAGGAGTACAGTCACATACACATGTACAGAATAATGATATATATAAAGATAAAACCTATTAAAGATTTTATGTAACTAGACAAAATTGATATTTTGCAGCCGAAGCGTCGAAAAATGTATTAACATTACGTGCTATTTGCTTACGTAGGCTAAACCTTAATAGATACATTAAAATAAAGAATTGTGGTACTTCTAAAACCCTAAAGAAAAGTTGCAATGGCATATCTCTATCTGTTACAGTTTACTCACAGTTCTTAATCATTTCTTTCCTTAAAACTATAATTAAAATAATTGCGTTACTTGCGATGTTTTTTACTCTTATTTATCTAGTATTAATCCTTATCCAAATCAATATAATAAAGAGTATTCTTGGGCATAATATGTAAATTATAATCGTTTTTTAAAGTACTATTCTAATGCATACTTTAGAAGATATCAAAGGATAAAGCAACTAAAAAAAATACACGGACCGGAGTTGCACGGCTGTACCAAACCAAAACGTCCAGCAAAAACTAGGTAAAAATTTGAAGTTACTGCTACACATTTTCACCTATATTTTTTACTTAATTACATCCGTGGGTCGAGTCACTAGAAGAAAATAATCTGATTGTAAATTTAGTTCAGTGTTGTGTCCAGCTGTATACAGAATACACAAAATAATAACGGTTTACTTCTACGTAAGAATTCGATAAATCAAAGGTTTTAAGGTTACTGGTATTGAAGTAAGTAAATTGTAAGAAAAAAAGTTTACTAGCAACCAATTGCGATTTACAAAAATCAGAGTCAGATTTAGGTACACAAATTACAAACGTGGAGAGTATAAATCAACCAACTGAACATTTTTTGGTACAAACTACACCTAGGCTTTTACAAAAAAAACTACACTTAGGTGGCAAGTTATTAATATGACAAATTAAATACCCGGATCTTTATCAATGTAGGTGTAGATTTCCCGGAATCAACACTATTAAGAGATAGTATCACCGATAAGGATACATTTGCATTTGCATGGTGTTGAAGATGTAAGAGGCTCGGGTTTATCCGGGCTCGCATGACGGATGGAGCGACCCGCGTCACGCGTGAATGGCCAGCGGAGCGCCCCCGCTGCGACATTCTCTCCTTTGTGGTCCTCCACGCATCGCCTCGCTGACGTACACACATCATTTATTTCACACGACTTTTTGTCAGCCAGTTGGTTTTGAACGAACAAAAAATCTCTAAGAATATCGAGACTTGAAGGGTCTCCCTTCACAGATAAGCAAATCGAGAGAAAAAACACAAATATCACAACTCGCAACTCAAACAGTTGTTGGTACAAATATTTTGAATAAATCTCAGACGATTTTCGCGTGATTTCTTCCGGAATAAAAATTGTTTCTTGAATACAAAACGAGGCAAAAAAGGCCCGTTACGAAGAGGGTCGTCGTCGAAAATGTAGGGGGCATACCTCTCATTTGTGAGTATTGTGAAGCTTATTGAGGAAACGGTATACAATTTCGATATGATAATAATACACAGATTGTTCTAATCAAGACGTAGGTACAAAACTAAGCGTGGCACACCAGTCACCACAAACAATGATGTTGCTCGTACTTTCATCCATTAATTGGAGCCGCGCGTGGTGCTTCAAGCGGTCCGAGACCATTCTTTAGCAGCTTTGAATAGCTAAGCGAAGACGGCCGACGCACCCACCCACAAAACGTAATCTCCCAAATACATTTATCATGTTCAGTCGATAAAAATGCCATTGAGATCAGCCGTATGAGCCATACACAATGAGATACAAGCCGATACCTGATACGAGGCGGAAAGTCAATTATATTCAAATATAAATCGGATTTGCGAACGTAAGCCCGTGACAATGGCGTAGGCAGGCGCCTGCCGGGATGGCCCGGACACAATGCTGTTTGGCAATACAAACCTCGCTTTGTATGTGTGATCGCCCGTCACGCCACCGTCACGCCACCGTCCCGTCATCCCGATGTGACCATGTGATTTATGTTATGGATTATAAAGTCACCATTGTGGTCTATTATTTGCGTTGTAGTTCATATTGTGCGGGTTGTAGGTGCCTGTTGAATTGATACCACCTTTATCATAAGGCTTTTAGTCGGAATGGTATAATGTATTGTAAGTAAGTTAATTTATTAGTGAATAAATGGGATATGTCAATCAGAACTTGTTTAAAGTACAAAAACATCAAAATAAACTTGGAAGACTTCGAAGGGATTTTTCAGATGTCAGCTCTATTAACTAAAATTTTTTATTAAGGTCTATATATTTTAATTTAAGTACGTGGGAGGAAAGTAAAAAGGAAGGAATGGCATAACCCTGTCATTTCTTCCCTTGAGAGGAATGTCACCACGATGCGCTGTCACTGTTGTCACGCCCGCGGAATCAGGGCACGATGTTCAATTGGCAACGCTTCTCATGTCGGCACGCTACTCTATATAGATTGAGACACCATTCACCCGCTCCGCGCTGGCCCGTTGTCCTTGTTTATTGGATGCTTGGGAAGTATCGATTACTTTTAACGACTGAACAGCATCAAATTACCAATGTTAAGTCATAAACCTCATTAGCCGCTCGAGTACCTGACACCACGGTCTCATCCGGCCCTCTCATTTGCATAATTTCGTGAAAAGCAGAGCAAACAAAACCCTTCTTAACGACGCGTTAAATGAAATCAAACAACGACATTATACACGAGTAGCACTCTGGGTTTACCACAAAAAGTGCCATAAAGACGGGTATCAGTCGGTGGAAGTTGACAATGAGGCCACCGGGGATCTATTGTGCGTTGTCAATGGTCCCAGAAGGTCCCCTTAAGAAATTAGTTGCGAGGAGTTTGATGGACGTCCGGCTTTGTTCCGGCGACGGGACCGTCACCGTGCACCAGAGAGTCGGGAGGCTGCATGCGACCGCGACGCACAGATGGGTGCCGCAACATACTTTATTACCCAGAATTTGTTTTGGGGTGGCGAACCGACGCTAAACGTTAATGTTGTAGCCTTTGTTGTTATTATTTGATCGGCGGGCCCGGTGCGAGTCACAACGGCAGTTTGATATCTACGAGTATCATAACTACAGGGGTGAGGACGCCACTACTTGAATTATGAACTCGAGAACTATTGACTCTGATGTTGCAACGTGATAAATTGACCGTTAACTTGAGGTGGGGTGGGTATGTATGTATCTGAGTTTCAGATTTATTTTATGGTATAGTCATGGATAATCGTTATTATTTTAATGTTGTCATGCGTGGATAATTGTAAGTGAATTAAGTTAAGCCTCGTGTACTTACATGTTTGAAACCAAATTATAAAGGTATACTTATTATATGAGTCTTTTCATAATCTTTTAAAAACTTATTAACAACTTGAAAAGTCCATGATTTCCTAATTTCTGCTACTGCAATAGTGAAAAATGATCGTAAAGTCTTTGAAAATATTTTTTCCGAAGATAAACACGGTGCAAGATTTGATTTTGGGATTTGCGTTATTCCATTGTCTGTGATGTTTCGAAGATTTTTCCCGTGCCTTAAGATTTATACATGATAATTACACGATAGGAATGGCCACAAGTGTGGGATGCAACTCGTGTAGAACACTGGCGCCGACGTATCTTCTAAAGACTAGTAGCAGGTGGGGTCTTCAGGCTGGTAGGGTTGCAAATAGAACACCTTGACAGACGCAAATATTCCAACCTTATAGTAGAGGTTATAATTATGTTTGTACCGTTTGGAATAGAGTCTTCGAGTCCGTGGAGATTAGGAATAGATGCAATGTTTGAACATTTATAATCATGTTTAATTATGTCAAAGACACGAGTATTGTTTTTCAATTATCTATTGTGATACAAGATATATTAAAATATGTATTATACAGATGCAGTGAAACTACGAGTACATGAAGAGCGGGGACTGATCGTTTAATAAATCTTCTAAACTTATAACTGCTTTACCAAATTATATGATAGAAAATCTTAAAGCAATAAAACATTTTACTAAAATAATAACGAAAACTGTATATCTCTCTCCTCAAACCCCTGCTTTAAACTAATTATTAAATTCGAATAAAAATAAATGCAGAACACACAACAAGTAACAAATTGTATTTATCAACACGATGTCGCAACATGTGCAACAAAGAAGGCGGGGTAGTGATTCGATTGTCACGAGGAGGGGGTGGATAATTTAATAGAATTGTTGCATAAACATAACCACCCTTCCTCCGCTTTGATTTTCCGTAATCAGGCGGGCAGTCGCGGGCGAAACGTTCCGAACGTGACGAGAATGCTTTCCTATCCTACCTACCCTGTGCGCTGGTATAACATTATATAGACAGTAACATAGAATACACGTTCGAGATGCATTTTCAGGCCATTTTTTGCAATGGCAACAATTGTGCATAGATCCAATACTACGCCAAATGTAGGTTGTAAATTTGACAAGCAACATACAAGTATATCATGAATCATGATAACATGATGATAACGGAAGAAAGTTTTAAGTCAGCCTATAACGAATCTGAAACATCTATGAAAATATATGGTGCCAGATGAGTTGCACCAGTTTAACTGAATTTAATGGGTATTTTATTATTTATGGTTTAATGTATTGTCTTTGTTTCTTTTCCCATCTACGGAGAAGCAAAAATGAGGGTTATCATTTTAAAACCGTATATTTTATCTACGAGTATGTATGTTAGTTTGTTCCATCACAGCGTCCAAACTAATAAACAGATTGTACGGTATAGGGTAAATAAAAGCATAAAGTAGTGACAAAAAAAATAGACAAAAGATATCATGGATATCAAATAATGAAAGAGATACATACCATCTCAAAAATGTATAAGTCATAGAGAACACACATTGTAATAAAGTATAACGTAGAATATTTTTATTGTTTTAAACTTTAACAAGCCGTTTCGTACGATAGTTGGATATAAGACTTTCGTCTTGTTACTAGTATTATTTTAAATAATTATTTTTATTTTTTTCTACAGTTTACAAGTAGAGTGCTTAATCTCAAATTTTTTATAGTTGTTTAAGTTATCACAATTTTAAATATAACAAAATGTGATTGTAAAAAAAAACATGTTATTCATTGACGACACTGTTGCAGCAGTGAGCAAATCTTTGCTTTCTACGCCGCGGGATCTGAGTGCGATGCCCGGCAAAAGAAATTTTTTTTCTTTTCAACGTACGTTTGTGTATCTGGTTCTATATTGTGTGTGTACATATTTTACAAATTCGCGATACAATTTTTTGAACTTATATGTATCTGAACCTTGTCGGTTATTTAAAAATATTTTTGAAAACTAAGTTGGTATAAATGATTTGGAGAGAAAAGTACTGAACGAATTTTGATGCAGCAACCAAGGTTTGAGAAGTACGGGATATGTCTCATTGCACTGTGCACACTTAACATGAAATTACCCACATTACTTGAAACTCAAAGTGCACACGCGACCTTGGGACAAGTCAGTCGGAGTATTTATTGATTGTAATATATTTTTCTATAAATCTTAGGCTGTGGTGGTTGATAGTGAAAACTACTAGATTAATCAATGCGAAGGTGTAGATATTTGTTTGTAGAATAAAATCATTCTAAATGTGCACGTCCCTCCACAAAAAGTTTCATACATTTGACACTCTATAGTTTGACAAATTTGGTGGAGAGGCGTGCACATTTAAAATGGTTCCACTCTACTCGTATTTTTCGTGCTCAATCATGTTATTAAATGATTTAATTGATGTTTTTTTTTATACTTCACTTCGTAGAGAAAGCTATATAGCAAAGCGTACTTTCAATCCAGATTTAAAAAAGAAATAAGAAATTATGAGCATCATAATAAAAGTTTGGACAAACTTGTAATTTTGAAAGGCCAGGGTCCACATATCTATAAACCTATCTATATCTATAAACGTTATCAGTTACTGTTATTAACCCACTAAGCAAATCGAGAGGTGATATAATTTTGTCACGCGTCAAAAATATTTTTTTATGCGGGATAGGCAAGCATTTGAACTCTATCTCACCTAATGGATGACGCGGCCGAAGACGTGACATGCTTGGCGAAACCCTTTTATATATATATAAGGTTTATGGGTAGCCTATACAGAAAGACAAAAAAAATACACATGCAAACATTCGCCTAATATTAGTGTGATGAAAAATATAGTTAGTATATATGTTAAAAAAATAACTGTCAAATATCATGCTGACAACATTAGGATAGTCTGCCATTATCTCCTTATCCTTCTCTCACATCCCTTGTTGGGACTAAGGTTAAGCATGAGTTTAAACGATCGTCTGCCTGGATAGGACAAGAGGCATGACTATCAATTTAGTTTATTACCGCAATACATTCCAAAATTATAAGCATACCATAATTTCGCTTACATTAATAATCGAATTATTAGCAAAACACATTAAAAATACCAAATTAAAATAAATTGCAGCTGCGGCATAAGTGGAGCATAAATTCCAATTAAACTGCCGACTGAAATTCAAGTTTCCTGAAAGAAATATGTCACGTAACCAATCCGTGTGACGTGTCGTCGAATCGTATAATATAAACAGGCATCCGGCACGCGCCTGCGATCGACAAGCGCCCCCACCCCGCGCGCGCCCCCGCCCTCTTCACACAATAATCATAGCGGCTGCATTCTAATTAGACAGAAGCCCCAGTCGGTGCAATTATGGTGTATGGTGTATTGGGCTCAATACATGCCTGTAATTTTAGCAAGGGATTGAGTAAATTACACAAGTGAATCAAATTACAAACGCTTCCGTGTAATAGAGTACTGGCTCTGATTGCGCAGCCTTTGAGAGAATGATTTTAGAGACTTCAGGTCAAACTTAAAAAAGTATATATAAATAAAGTAGAAATGTTGGATGAAAATAAAACTTGAGGCGGGTATTCATCCCGGGGACATCATGCCATATTGCTCTATCCGATAAATATTCTACTGTAGTTCTGCGTAGCATGTGATTGAATGATGTTGCTTGAAATATCTTCAATAATGCGTGTTTAGTACATCTAATCTGATCTAAGTTTCGTAGATAAAGCGCTGAAGTCGGATTTTTTTAAGCTTTGCTTGCGTCTAATTATTTTAGAGAAAGCTAATTTGGACAGTCAATTATGTCATTTGTTTGTTTAGGTCAAGAATTATAGGCCCCCTAGTTGACGACTCAACATCACCAAGATATGTACTTATGTGGAGTATAATCGAGTTCCCGTTGATTAAGTTAAATGCACATGGCGTTTCATAAAATACACATGTTCGTCACATGTGTATTTTATGAAACGCCATGCATGGACCATTGTTCACGTGACGGCAATTAGTGGTTTATAGTTCCGACAGTAGGACAATATAATATCTTCAATGAGCTCGTTTACAAGATACATAGAATGGTTAAGGGAACTAAAAGTGAAGCTGGTTTAGCCCGTGGAGTTGTTCTGGAACTCGTGTGTTAATGTGGTGAAATGTTGTTTCAGACGGAGCACCGCACTTGCTGCGCGTGCGGGGAGGCCATCGCTGACCGGTTCCTGCTGGAAGTGGGCGGCGCGGCGTGGCACACCACCTGCCTGCGCTGCTGCGTCTGCGCCGTGCAGCTCGATCGCCACCCCTCGTGCTTCCTGCGCGACCGCCAGGTTTACTGCAAGCAGGACTATGCCAAGTGAGTGCTGTCCTGTGACCGGTGACAATGCTTGCGACACCCAGGTGTGCTGTCTAAAGTATCCAAATGGCGCTAACAGGTGACAAGCGTTTGAGTTTAGTGCATACGAAATCATGGTATGCTAACTATGTTTAAAGCTGTGATAATAATCACCCGCAACGTAGTGGAACTTTTTTTGAGCATAGGAATTTCAAAGTAAATTTCTAGTATTACCGTGAATTAGCTCGACGATAACGATACAATATGAAAACCCAAAAAAATCATAAAAAAATCATCTCAGATTAAACGCGACCGTGAAAATGACACAAGAACAAAAGCCCCATCATGAGATTCATGTAAGGTAGAGCCTTCTGCTTATGTTCCCTTGATTTGCTAACCTGTACCCACAGGTTAGCAAATAAAAAAAACTATCGATCGAGGACGATATTATGTACTGAAAATCTGAAACTCATCTGATCTTTAGAGCTGATCTACGAGAAGATATATGTTACTTATCAGCATAAGTACTGCATTGGTATGAAGTAATTATGCTGATAAGTATCATATTTCTACCTAACTTTCAGGTGAGATAGTGGTCAAATGCTTGCCTATCTATCATAAAAAAAAACTACAACTACTTTACATATATTCAACAGGTTTTAATTGTATAGTTCTGGATGTAATGTGTGGGGGATGTGGACCTTAATATATAGCACCCGCGAGTCCCGCGATACAGAACTTTAAACTTTGAGTGAGGCTGTGAGTGTGAAAGTGTATTTTAATTTCGTGATATGCAGCCGGCGCCAACATCGATAATTATCATGTTTAATTGCTATATTAATTTTAAAAGATTCTTCTACAAAATTGTCGATCATCATCATTTTTACAACGTTTTGATGGAGCAATATTGTAAATGATTTGATGAATTATGCGACGATCAACTTGTTATTCAGTTGATCGTTGCTTAAATATATATTTCATCGCTTTCCATCAGGTTGGATTTTAGAAAAAATAACATAAACTTAAACACTTTCACACTCACAGTAAGTTTGATGGATTCCGGGAACATTCACATCACATACACACACACAATGACAACAAGAACCAGATAAACATTTTTTTCTCGGGGAGAAATCTTGTGTGCCCGCCAAGATTCGAACCCGATACTCCTGCTTGCACACAACTCAGCCAACTGGTAGTTCGAGTAAAATATAAAATTGAAAAACATTTAACCGCATTTATTAATGTTAAGTCCCAAAAATATTATAAATCATTAAGTTCATAAAAGCACACGTACTTGAGCCGGCCAGACCGACTTAATTCTTCTACAATACATTGCCTACGTCCAATTAACCTTCGATGTATTAGAAATACTCAAAGTCATGATTATCATCGTCATCCGCAAGGAGGAATGCGGAGGGGAGAGCGGGGACAGTCGTACTCTGAGGCTCGGCATGCGCTTGGAATGCGCGCGGGAGGCGGTCCGCGGCGACCTGTGACCCGCGCTGTGTGGCACCGGCACCGACACCGGTGATGCTGCACTCTGTCTCCTCTCGCCGCCCGCAGTGCTATTTCACTCCGAAATAAATCGACCCTTGGTTGCCCCGTCGATGGTGAATTTTCATTCATTTTCGTATGCTTTTTGTTCTTAGAAGGTTGATTGTCAATTCGATAAGACAGATAATATTCATAATTATATTATGTATAATAAAACACATTACATGATGAGGACAAAGTTCTAGTCTTAAGGCGGAAATTAAAAATCAATAAGAATTTTGCGCTTTGTTGGTTTTGAGAGTTGAGCGACTACAACTTGCAACTGTTACTTGTTTCGTCCAAAGATTTGTCGAAGTTCTAACACGGTCTAGTATTTCGACGGTATGCCATTTACAAGATTTTTGATATCCTACTAAAGTCTTATCTTCTGTGAAAGCCGCCCGCCCGCGCGCCCCAGTGCGCTCGTTCGCCCGCCCGCCGCCGCCGCCCGGCGGACACCGCCCGGTCAGCTATCGATCGCACCGAACCTTTTGTTTTTGTTCATTGTAATCGATTCCGAAATACATTGTTATCGATGTGATTTATTGTCGATGAGCTCGGATGACGAATATAAAAATGAATACGTGAAGACTGGAAATAAAAATCATTTTTAGTCGAACTATACTCTCACGGTTCATGTTATTGTTAGGTTTAAGTATATTGTATTCAAGTTATAACATTCAGCATATGGAAATATAGGCGACAAAAATTAAACTCGTAATAATTATGCAGTAAATGATAGTATTCATTTTTATATGTATGTATTTGTTATATAAGCACTCGCTTGCTTGTCGTATTCAGGCCACCTGAAGGCATCCGACACAGCTAGTGTCTTACGACTAACAACAGTGGCTGACGAATAGTAAGTAGAGATATCATCATTGTCTCAGATGTAAGAAGCCAACTACTGGATGTGAAGGTCTACCCCAATAGATTCCGTCGGGTTTGTTTTAACGGGCTAATTTATATTCTATATGTAGATAAAGAAATTTTGTAAATATTTTAAGACTTAATCAACAAATATTTATAAACTTTAAATTCCATGTTTAAATAATAAATAAACTTATATCTCCATAGCATGTGCACTACCACTTAAAATTAACACGATACACCATGGTTAACTGGAAGATAATGCTTCATGCATTAAGTTCGCCTGTATACCTAAAATTCGTTTTTGTTTGTGCAATAAAGAATTTTCAATCAATCAATCAATAATTAGTCGGATTCGTTTGAAACAGGCTATTTCGTCGGGTTTCTTTTTGGATGAGTTCCGGCATATTATCAAATTTTATCATTCAAACCAAATGTGGCCGCATCACAATATTGCTTTACACTTTCATGGTTGATGTAGCATATGACGCTAGCATGAGAGGACTTTTAGTTTTAGAAAGAAGAAAAAAAGAAAGAAAGAAAATATATTTATTTGTGACAATAAACACCTAACAACAATAAAATAGAAAATAAAATAAAATAAATACTTTTTTACTGATTATTGAACAAACTCATCAATACAGGCCGGATGGAATAGTGATAATTATATTCTAGGCTCAATCTAGGCACTCCGGCTCCCGGTAGGGAGTAATAGTATTCTGTGCACTCCGGCCGCGATATCGCTTGGAGCAGTATCATTTTGGGGTATTGTCATTTTAATTAACAGCTACTTGGATATTGTTCGTATAATAATCAGTAAGGATGTCATTTTGTAAGTTCCCGCTTTGTTCCGTGCAAATGTCTCTAGCAGATATAAAGATAACACGTTTAAAACATTCAAACATAGGATTTACCTGCAAATATTCACATTTAGACTAAATTAGTGTAATAGTGCGCTTTTTTAAATATTATTAATCGTTCGATTCCCTGCACCAGCACAATTTTCCTATTCAAGAGATATTTGTGCTTTTGGTTCTGGAAAACATATGTAAATGTCTCTGGCGGCTTCCGATAAAGATACAACAATTTGAACTCAGTGTAGGGTTGTGAGTGAGAATGCGTTTAAAAAAGCTTCCTGGAAGCAGTGCACCGCCGGACTGTGCACCGCGAGACAATAATACCGGTGCTCTACTGAGAGCCATTACATTACCATAATACAAGGCAGCCGGAGGTAAAGGTGGTCGCTACAGGTGCGTGAGAACTTACTCCTATGACTTTAAATAGAAAAAAAGAAAGCCAATGTCCCTACGAGTGGTTTTATAGAAAAATTGACGGGCGAGTGTGGGGCAACAAAGCGGGAATGTTGCCAGAGAAAAAATACTCGGGCCGGCCATGACTTGCAGGTTTTGCAACACTGGGTATTTCATTTGTCATTTATTTTGATTATGATAACTGTATGCGACTTGGAACGATATATTTTAATCGAGCGGGTTTCTGAGACTCGTCGGCTCCGGCGGACTTGCTGGCGACGTGCTGGGGTTGCCAGGGTGGTCCAAAGATCTACAGGTGACGACACGGTCTGACCTGGATCATAGCCATGACTATGACTATTCGAACTGCAGACAATCCTCTTCAAAATGCAAGAAACACATGATATGGGATACGGAACCGAACAATACACGTGTTTTTATCTAAGGACCAAGTTCACAAACTTTATCGATAGCTTAGAATGACACTTTGTACCGGGATAACTTACAATATCTGTCCCTAAAGTAGGCTTCTCAGAACAGATCAGGAAAATCATTTTTTAATATTACTGCTGTACGTAAATTTCGTACCACGCCTTCTATTGGAAGTAATCCGAAGTAGCATTTTCCATATAAATTCACTAATTTTGTTTTTTCGATTTTTCAGCTGTTCTTTTGGGTTTTCTATATTATATTTTATCCTAACAAATCCTGTTTTGAAGAACAAAACAAAAAAAAATGCCATCGGTTGAGCCATTATCAAGTTACGAATATTTATTTTTTAATAATATTTAAAGATACTGCCTAGGATTGGTATTCTGTTGCAGTCATTGCAGTATGTGCCGCCCTTGTCTATAACACACGCCATACACGAGGCCTAACACAGAAACATATCCGTGAGCTAAGTACATGTCAAAGGTATTGAACAAAAGTATCATAAGTTTCAAGATGACTAAAAAACAGTGGAAGAAATTAGACTGTTGTGGTGGAGGACATACTTCGAAAATATGTTAAATGACCGCTGTCAAGATACAAGAAGAAAGAAAGGATAAATTAACTGAAATAAATATATGATGAGGAAAAGTGTAAGCCTATATTATAAGATAAGTAATCAAGATGGAAATCCCAACTTGGATACGAATATTAATCATACAGAAAAAATGGTAGCAGCTGAAGAGGAACGTCTGATGTGGTACTATATGTCAATCAGAAAACACGCTGATGAATTGGTCTTTAGCATTAAAGCTAAGCTTTTGATGAACAGTGAAATGTTGAATGTAACAACATTGTTTTTTCTGTATAGTTAAGCAAGCTGTATTATTTTATTAGCAATCAAAAATACTTTTAATAAGGCGTATAGCAGATCAAAAGAAAAACCTCTACAGGCATAATTTTAGACTTGTTTAACTGTTTGAAAATATTCCAGCCGCTTTCACCACCCTTGACTGCATTATTTATTACCATCGGGTACTTCAGTAAACATTAAAATTTTCCGGCAAATGAGATCATTGACAGGGCTACTCGCTACTTGTCCGTCTTATGATGACAATTGAGAGATTTCCGGACTGATTCGAGTATTACTACTACCCAAGGATTTTGTAGCAACCGTAGGTTTGTTTCCTATCTCGATGGTACTACCTTCACTTGAACGTGACAACTATGGTTACTGAGAGTTGTGCGCATGCGCGTGTTTGTTAGGATGGTTAAGAGCTACTGGAAAAGTTATCATCAAATTTTGTTATTCGCGGACCGGTATATTACCTATGAAAACCACATGGAAATAGAAAACCGGAAGAGTAAGGAACTACCTGGCGCTCAGGAGCTGCATACTCGTTTCGTAGTATGTCATAATTGTTACATATCGTCTACTTTAAATATGAACACCTTTCTATTATTTTTTTTGTATATTTAACACTCGACAAATTGGCAGAAGGACTTTAATGATTAGTGGGTGATCTCAGTCAGCAGTCGTGTTTAGGACGATCCGTCAGACAAGTGATTGCACAAAACATGGCATAGCAAAATACCAGTTTATAATAAGGAAGAAAATCAAATGTTTTTAATGAAACAATAAAATATAACCTCCGCGTTACGTTCCAATCAAAAGATGATTAGCCCGAGCCTAACAATCGTAAAAGTGACAGCGTCGAACGCAAACAACCCGCGGCCCGGCCGGTCTTATTCAGTTTTCCATTAGCGGGCTGTGTCCTGCTGCCACTAAATAAGAGCAAAAAGAGCTTAAGGGCTCGTTAAATTGTGAACGTGTCACAGCTATAATATTTGTGTTTGGGCATAACGAGCGGCTGGCAGTGCCTTAAATCGCCACTCGCCGGGGGCTACTGAATAATTGCTTTCTTGATGTATCTCGCGCGGTGTTTATTTAACGCAGCGTTTGTCCCGCCGAAGCCGCCGGTAGCCGACCCCGCCCGCCCCATGCCCCGCCGCAACCTCTTTCTTGTTTTACAGGATGTATAGCCCGGGCGCGGCGCGGCGGCGCGCCGGAAGTAAGCACAAGTGTTTCGTTTCGATATTCTTCATTTTGAAGCATACTCATGTAGAAGAAAACTATCTGGAGCAATGACCTTTCCTCGATAGGTACGAAATGCAAAATAATAATTCACCGCCGCATAGCATTTAAATTTTAAAACACATAATGTTATACGCATCTAGTCTAGATAATATAACATTCCAACGAACGGACAAATTCGGAAAACGAACGGAAAAACTCAAAATCAGCAATATATGTATGTGGATTCAGGATGCGGACAATGAGTCCCACAGATTTAATTTTTTACCGACTTCCCAAAAAAGGAGGAGGTACTCAAATCGACTGTTTTTTTATGTGTGTTATAACTTTTCTCCACGTGAGCCGATTTCGAAATTTCTTTTTTAGTTTGAAAGATGTTGCTTTCTAATTGGTCCCATTTAAATTTAATCAAGATCTGATCGGTAGTTCTTGAAATATCGTCAATTATGCCTATTTTATGGACAACTTTGTAGATGTTCTCGTTTACCCGACTTCAAAAGTTACATCATAACTTCTTTCTTTGTTAGCCGATTTTGATGATATTTTTTTTATTTGAAAGCTGGTGCTTTTTATGTCTCAGTATCGGTCTCAGTGAAATTTGAGCAAGATTTGATCTCTAGTTTTTGAGTCATAGTCAATAATGCGTGTTTAATACATTAAATCTGATGCCGAAGATAAAGCGGTGAAGTCGGTTTTTTAAGCTTAATTCATGATAATATACGTTCGACTGTGATCTCACTTGATGACAAGCGACGATTTGATCGAAAATGGAACACGCTTGCCTAGCAGTTGCTTCTACCGTGCTCACTGGGTTGGGTCACTATCTCAGATCATTTATTTATAATGGCTTCATCAAAATAAAAATAATGTGGGTCTTTCTTGTTTTATTTTGCACAAAAATAAACGCTGTTTACCTAGCCGTTCAAAGTACATTTTATTGGCATTTAATTCTCAACTGTGTCTGCAAAATACAAAAAAATATAGGTACTTAAAATTTCTCGTTTACGAAGTCGCGGACAATATACGAGTATAATCCTAATATATAAATACCTAAATAAGTGAATAAACAATTCCTCCAAACCATTATGCGATTTGAAATAAACTTTTTGCATTGCATAGTATACATAGCCCGTTTATTGAGGAAGTTATACCTATCATACATAGTATAATAAATGTGAAATTCTGAGTAGGTGTTGGTTGCTTAGTCACGCCGAAATTACTATACGGATTTGGATGAAATTTGGCACTCAGATACTTTATTACCGAGGATAACACATGAGATGGGACTTTTTACCTACATAATCGTAATCAGTACCTGGATGACCGAGCTTTGCTCGGATAAAACCACGTTTTCAAAAAATTAAACCTAGCTACATCGATTTATCGGCCCAGGAACCCCCGGCGTACAATATTTCATGAAAATCGTTGGAGCCGTTTCCGAGATTCTGTTTATATATTATATATACATATATACAAGAATTGCTCGTTTATAGGTATAAGATAATCATAATTTATTAATCTTACAATAAACAACGTTATAATAGCATTTCCAATTACAATTAATATTAATTATTTATTCAACCATAAATTACAAAAAATATAAGAACAATAATATATAAAAATAAATTATAAAAACAAATGCCTTTAAAATGAGCAGAAACAAATAATAATTAAATTAAAGACAGTATTTATGTCATAAATGTTCATGTTCATTGCAATAAAATAATAATAATTAGAGAAGACGTTTACATCAATAAGAATGTCAAAAAAGTAAGATTTAAAAACAAAAAAATAATTAAATATCAAACTTATACCAATTAATATTATGTTTCAATATGTCGCGCTACTGAATCTATCAACAATAATTAAACGCTAGCAAAGCTTAAAAATAATCGACTTCACCGCTTTATCTTCGGAACTTTGATTAGATTAGATGTACTAAACACGATGTGATTTTGTTTGCAATAAACTTTTACATGGTTATGTTTGTGAAAAATTGAGATTATCTTGTGATACCATTCGCTGAACAGACTTTATGACTGAATATCCCTATGACTGTACGTATTACCTACATTCTTACATTATACGTGCTTTTCGTACATTTTTGTTCTACCACAGTATGCTTCTGGGGTGCAAAATAGAAGTCAAGGAATCGCCTACACTGTGTTTTCTTAATTGAAATCTCTTTCATTCCTTATCTACTCTCCATTCACATAATGATCTCAAACTCATATCCTAAAGTCGCAAATCATGGCCGAGGTCCGTCCGAGCCGGGCGCGCACGCGATGCGCCCACGCACACGCCGCGCGCGCAAATGCGCACACCATGTCGTATGTAAATGTACCTTGTCCACTCTCAGTTTAATTAATCTCTAGTCGCATAAATAAACATAAGTTCGATCCTCTCTGAATAATCAACAATAGCCTGTGAAACGATTGTGGGCCGGCGCAGTCGCGAACTTGTTCATTATCGTTTCGTTAGGTACGGTCATCAACGATCTGTGCTGTCGTTATGACACACTTAGCACTATTTACTACCTTATTTAATATTTCTCAGATTGAAGTAAATACTCCGTTCGATAGCATACGTACTCGTAATTAGCAATTCCCTGCGAGATGTTCTCGCAAAGCGACTACTCCGAATACCACAATACGTTTGCATATTGTAATGCGTCCGCGCACTACACGAAGCGAAACAAAGGCAGCCTCGATTCAGCATTAAAATAGAGAGGCGGAGTAATTAAAAATTATGTATGTGCTTAATCAGTCATCGATATTCATAAGAATTACATTATTAGAGAGGCATTGTGTCGGCGCCTCGCGCGCGTCGCCCGCGGCCTCGCCGTTAAGCAAACTCTCGTTACCGTTGGGAATTGGGAGGCTCTCGCGCACCGTTGTATCCAAAACAAATACCCTAAATCACGTCATCGAGTGGACTGTTGAAATGGGATTAAAATATGGGATGTGCGGGGAGAGGGGCAAGGAAAGTAATCAACGAGCTAGGATTTATGTCGCGCCTCAGGCGCCAATGTCGCGCTGCTGCACCTCTGCTAGAAGTATGCCGGGTCGCACGACCGGCTTCAGTACAAGCAGGCGTAGAGAGCGCCCTACGCGGGTCAGCGCCGCGCAGACCACCCGACCGCGCGCAGATGCGACATCTTCATTACCGCCGAGTGTTAAAACTTGTTAAACTGTCACTGCAGGTTAATTATTATGCGTGAGCCGCAGTTAATTGATTCCGCTGGCGACAAAATGTTAATAAGCCGTGATAACGGAGGGCGCTGCGCCCGCGCCGGCCCCGAATGCAAATTATGGAGGGATATTGTATGGATAGTCGATAAGAGATGAGAGCCGCCTGAATTAATATTCGTGTAACACGCGAGTTTGCACTTTGACTACAGCGGCGCTATCGCCGAGAGTAGTGGCGTGAAACCGTTTATTGATAGAGGCGATTTTGAAGCATCGTTTCCTGGAAAGACCGGTATGATGCGAGCTTGAAGAACACACATACATGATAGGCAGATATAACAAGGACCACTGCTTTTGTATGATACATATAAGCATGATTGATACATTATGATCACCTTCCTTAAGACATATTTCCTCTGAGATATCTCTTACACATTGTGACCGAACCAAAGCTACGTCGTCTCTCCACTGTGATCTCGCACCTATATTTTACCTAATAGACAAAAAATGTAGAGGTTAACTGCTTATAAGTAACTATTTTTTTAATATTAATTGTTTGATCTTTGTATTTGTTATTCAAGTTAGTTCAACTACAGAATATATAATAAAGGATATTATGCTAAGTATCAACTTTACACGTGTAGCTATTTTTGAGATAGACCCTGGGACAAAATAGGTCTAAAAAAACTTATATGATTCAACGTATTAGCATTGCAATTCAGAGAGGCAATGCCGACAGTACGATGAGAACGCTACCTACTGGTAGTGGGCTTGAGCACTTCAGTTACTTATAAGCTCGACCTCTTGTAGGTAACATAGGTCTTTGCTGTATATAGTTATAGTTTAGTTTTAGGAAATATATTCAATTTGCCCGCAGATATTTAGAAAAAAAAACAATAACATTGGTTTGACCATATTGTTATTTTCCAACATAGATTTTTATGAAAAACGGTTTTGTACTCTACTTTTTAAGCTATTTTCAAAGAATCAACACAAGCCACACAAGCAAAAAAATATATGCTTCCTTAAGTGTATAAAATTTTCATTTATATAAATTTACCACATCTTTACATATTATTTGAGTATTTGCGGTTATTCACTTGAATGGTTTACATGCTAAATACCTCTGACAGACGAACGAGCGGACGGACAAAGTGCTGAACCATCCAAGTCAAAATACAGACCACAAGTCGCTCGGTCAACTATATTATATTGTTTGGCATCTTATATTCGTGGTATTATATTTCTACTCAATTTGGACAGAACAGGGACCAAATAAATAAAAAACGAAAGCTCGCTTTAAAATAATCCAAGCCGCAAACAAACAAAATGCTTATAAAACGTTGTTGGAGCATGGCTGCTAAGTGACTTTTAAGTGACACGATACTTAATTAAGATTATATGTAGAGGCGGCAACAGAATAAATGTCGGCGAGTGGCGATGCCCTGTTTTTGGTGTCCAGGGGCCAGTGACGTTTCAGCAACCAGGCGCCATAGCCCGATATAAAATAGTGTCCTGTATAAATATGTCGTAGATTTCCCGTATATTTAGCGTAGATTCAAATAACTCTACTTTTTGTAAAACCATAGAATCTCACTTGCTCTGGTTTAATTTGATCACACGTAAGACTAATATTTTTTTCTTACGAGTGATAGAAGTTTGCTTCGATATATTTCTTTCGAGCTAAAAATAAAATCTATATAACATTCTCATTTTATATTTTGATGTTAAATAAAGCTGTTGATGTTTATGAAGGATGATAATTAACCACATCATAAACATAAACGCTTTCACACTCGCAACCCCTCAGTAATGCCGCAACGTTGACATCACACACAAAACCAAAAACATAAATCCTTTGGAGACAAATATAGTATTCCCACCGGTAATCGAACCCGATTACCACTGCTTAGAAGACAAATACGCGCCCGACTACGCCAGCGGGCAGTTCAAAATCAAACTACGGTAGCGGCTGAAATATACCGATGTTTGATACCGAATCAGCCTAGATCGGCAGAAAGAAAAGGTGTCCGGAATGTACCTACTTTTAAAAATATTTTTTGTTTTCATATTTTAGGCCTAAAACTCTCACTTTGGGGTAGTCTGATTCGTAGAGGTCTTGAAGGGATGATAGCTTAGTCGTACCTAAGGAGTGCCCGATCGAGTTCGCAATTTACGGTGAAGCATATAATATAACATCGTAATGTACCTATGGGAGCAACGCAGGAACAATCTGGCTGATCGTTAGTATTTAGCGATATACCTCAAGACACTCTTTGGGCCTAACTGACTCCTGATGTCAGCTTCCTATAATTCGCCGTCTGGGGTTAGAAGCGCAAGAGACATACCAGAGCTCCAAGTGAGGCAGCCATAAAATACATAGCGTTAGGAGTAACATTTAGTGAAACTGCAGAAACACCTCTCATTACTCTTTAACCAGCCACGGCTAACGTTGCGCCTTTTGTCACCAATAGAGGCGGCACTTACGGAGAGCTCGTTCAGTAAGTAGCAAGTCACCATCTGGCGACAAATTTTAAAATGAGGCAGAATTATTAATGTCGGAGTCTCATCCCATAATACAAATTTAGAAGCCACCAACAGTACACAATACAAGTTATTGTAAACCCATACTCGTCAGTTCCATCAGTAGTTCATGTAATTATTGTAAAGGCGTGTAAAATAGCATACTGACACGTATGATATATTCGCTGCATATTTAAACACATGATTCGATATTGTAAAAGGTAATTATATCAAAGGGCTTTTTAGCGTTGGCTACAGCTCCGCTAACGCTTAACAAGCCTTTGACTCGAGAACTGAAACAAATACGTCGGGTATTATTTTCTGTTTGGACTGTAGCGTTAGGTAAGGTTTCATTAATGACTTAATAAAGTGAACTAAGTGAAACAATAATAATACTACGACATAAATTATCATTTATTCACAACATAATTATATCGTAGGTATCATTAAGTTCACTACGCTCGCTTACCCTCGTTGTGATCATTTATGAACAATGATAATTATAGCTCTCTCACATACATAACTATTAAATATGTTAACCGGTACACTCCAACACACAAACGCTTATAATTATTTCCCAAAAGCCGAGCGAAATCATTAATTAGCCTCGCGAATACCTCCTGTATTGCATGATTCTTCCACATTTGTTGCTGCTGCGAAATCGGTTTATTTATTGCTTATGTTTTTATGATATAATAATTTTATAATTTAATGTTTCCGTCAAAGCACTGAAATGTTCTCGGGAAAAGGTCACTGGGTGCACCTCGCGTGCCAATTTATATAATATAAATCATTACTAATTGGACTGTCCAGGACACGAAAAGTTCCAAGAGTCAAATGGTGAGGCATTTACAGAATTACCCTTGGACGATACAATTGTACACAGAAAGCATTAATTCCCCGCTGATCGGTTAACGAACCAATTTGCTTTTGTAATTAGTATTGCAGGTTCACTTTCTTCAGTTTGTTTTATTTATTTAGTTTTTATATCTACAATATTAATATTATTTGCACTACATTTATACATTCAAGCCTACAATTTCAAACACAGACTTTAGGAGGACGAGGAGAAAGATGAGCGTATTATCACGTATAAGTAGGTACCATTAATTATGATTACCTTGACTAACTAAACATTCAATTATGCCTATTTAATAGAAAATACAACGGAAAATTTGTTTTTCCTTCCAAATCGAAATCTTCGTTTGATACTCATATATCCAGCCTCAGATGCCTTGTCGCTAGTGCCACAGTGACCGAAGCCACGTGAGCAGTCGATCTAACAGCGCAGCGGCTTGTCCGCAGGAGCTTCGGCGCCAAGTGCTCCAAGTGTTGCCGCGGCATCAGCTCGTCGGACTGGGTGCGGAAGGCGCGTGAGCAGGTGTACCACCTGGCGTGCTTCGCCTGCGACGCTTGCGGCCGCCAGCTCTCCACTGGGGAACAGTTCGCGCTGCACGAGGACCGCGTGCTCTGCAAGCCGCATTACCTCGAGACGCTCGATGGAGGATCCATCTCTTCTGATGGTAAGGATTATTATTTTTATCATGGAGCTGTAAATAATATTTATTTTTCACATCATATCATCGAAAGGTAATTAGTAGGACTTAGGTTAAAATGTAGTCCGTATTTGAAATTAAAACGATATACTTGAGATGTACCATAGAAAACCCAGCAACAGAGCCCCAGATTTAATATTGCATGTTCACAAATCCTTGTCAGTAACTAAGTAACTTAGTTTAGTTAACTTCACGTGCCGTACAATGTGAACTCTAGACGGGTGCGACTCCGAAGGCTACCACAAGAGCAAGGCGAAGCGGGTGCGCACCACCTTCACTGAGGAGCAGCTGCAGGTCCTCCAGGCCAACTTCCAGCTGGACTCCAACCCTGACGGCCAGGACCTGGAGCGCATCGCCCAGGTCACCGGGCTCAGCAAGCGCGTCACGCAGGTCTGGTTCCAGAACAGCCGCGCCAGGCAGAAGAAGCACCAGCACACGGGGAAAGGAAAGCAGAACCAATGTTAGTATCCGATCTGTACTGCACTTTTCTGCTGGTATTTTTTCCGCCTGTAATTTCTGCCTACTTAGGCAGTGTTGTTTAGTGAACTAGCGTGTTTCTCTTGAGCTAGCGAATGTTGCTTTGCGATTGTTTAAAGTATCGGCTGTTTCCAGCGGAGATGCGACTGACGTAGTATTGTGTTGACGTTGTGCTGTTGTCTGCAGTGATGGCCCGCGACGCAGATCCGGTGGGGTTCGGCCGCCCTATTAATCTGCACCTCACATACTCCTTCCAAAACAAACCGCCCTTTGTGCCCATAGGTGAGCTCTTTATATATTTATAGCAAGCTTATTAACCAGCCAAAATATTTGATATTTGAATATTTATTTTAAAATTTGCATGTTTTCTTATAATAATCTTGTGGATTCGACTAACGGGATTCGGGACGGTTATTTAACAATTACCCTTCCATCCAACACGCTTTTCTACCAATTTTATAAAAAAGGAGGAGGTACTCGAGTTGACTGTATTTTTTTTGTGTATTACCTCATAAGTTCGCTCCAGAAGAACCGATATTAAATTTTTGTTTGAAAGATGTTGCTTTCCAATTGGTCCTATTTAAATTTGATCAAATTCTGATCAATAGTTCTAGAAATATCTTCAATAATGCGTGTTAAGTACATCTAATCTGATCAAAGTTTCGAAGATAAAGCGGTGAAGTCGTTTTTTTAGATAGGGTAGCGTTTGACCACTATCTCGAGGTGGTAGGGATGTAGTTGAGGGTGGTAGGAAGTAAGCGCATTGGCTGTGACGGTCTAGTAGGATAGCACGTTTATTGAGCAATTAAGAACAAAAAATTAACAATTGCCATTTAAAGACAATTATAACAATTGATTTTGTTTATGTAGCATTAGCGATGCTACGCAGAACTATAGTGATACATTTAGATAGGAATGCAATAAATGTTTTGCATGAGGCGGGGATTGAACCCGCGGCCATAGGGTGTCATGCCCTATTGCTTTAACCACTGAGCTACTCTAGCCCTGCATGAGCGATAATTTTTTCTTTTCGAAATTTATCACTTCAGTTCTGCCTAGCATGGTTATTGCTATGTAAACATAATTATACGCAAGCAAAGCTCAAACAAAAACGACTTCACTACTTTATCTTCGGAACTTTGATTAGATTAGATGTACTAAATATGCATTATTGAAGATATTTCAAGAACTACTGATCAGATCTTGATCAAATTTAAATGGGACCAATTGGAAAGCAACATATATCAAACAAAAGAAATATTTCAAAATCGCTTCACGTGGAACGAGGTTATGAAGTAAAACACAAAAAATAAAATACAGTCGACTTGAGTACTTCCTCCTTTTTGTGAAGTCGGTAAAAAATCAAATGATTTGGGTGGACGTTATCAGCACAACGTATAACTAACTGCAATGTTAAACTCGTTGGCTATAATAGTTTCTGAAAACTTTTTCGGTAGATGACGTCACTAGTCCCCGTAAGAAGTAAATAATAAGGAAATGATAAATTCGTCGCATCAGGCAGGGCTTCAGTAGCGCAGCTGTGGCCACGGGCCACGGGTTCAATCCCCGCCTCAAGCGATAAATTGTTCCTTTCAAAATTTGAATTAATTATTACAATATACAAATTGCTGTATAATAATGATTCTACGCGATCGTATTGTACGGTAGAGTAGCAGAGTAAGCCGGACGAAGAATGACATAAACACTCCCACGCAAAACTCTCGTCTCGCAAGGTGAATTAATTAGGACCCGTTCTTATCTCCCACCTTTTTATCCATTCCAGATGGCACCTCGTTCACGGATTCCTCAATGGACGAGCTCTCTGAAGACTCATCCATCCACTGCATGCAGAGCGAGGTGTGAACAACTCCGTGTCGATTACACTTGCAGTCTTCAGCTTACAGCCTCAACATGTAAAATGCAGATGATGTCAGGTAAAATGTTGAAGCCGTGATTACTTTACTAGGAATATTAATATATATTAGTCAAATTTTCAATTAGTAATCGTTTGCATTGCGTGAAGGATCTCGGTACTTATCGCCTTTTTTACTTGTCTACAGCAAAGACAATATATACATTTTTTGACGCTTCGTGATACGTTCTATTCACGGCTCCGCGCTTAGGCCAACAGTAACCACGCTCCTCCCCTCTGTACTTCCGTCACACCTATAATGTATATGATTTGCCTTACACTCATATTAAGCAATGAAAACTCTTATCAATTAAATTATTCAAATTTTATTTTCATTACTTTAAATAGCAACATAATTGAAATTGTATATATTATCTGGTATTTATAACACATTTAATTATGACACGGTTTTGACAATTTACCAGTGACATACATACAAATAAATATTCTACGCTCTAGTAGAAAGCGTGATAAAGAACCTACGTTTCTAGGGAAACGGGAAAGCTGTACCATTACGAAAGACTTTGAAATTAAAAATTCTGGATGGCACTACACTCTTAAATCCTGACGCTAAGCATCAAGCGCACGGCTTGCTTGCCTGTTCTTGATTGCAATTAATCTATTTCGTTCAGGGTAACATCAAACTAAAGCCTGCGCGCAGCTGCGTGACCAATGTCATGGGTAGTAAGGAATACTTTATGATCGCAATTACAGCATTTAAGGACTGAAAATCTCACCTTTTGGTAATCGTAGCTCCATCAACTCTGCAATATTCTTCGACTTCGAAAAAGTGTTCGAGTTGAAGGTATTGTAACCAAGAAGAAAAGCTTATGGCGTTCTATAAGCTGTTATTCTAATGAGTTATGCAATGGGCTTGGTGAGGCGATGATCAGTCGCTAAGTTGTGCTTTATAAGGCTTACATGACCATATCAGATATTTTTAATTCAAAGACTAAGAATTTATGCGTATCTTCTAAATTATATTAGATCTTTAAGAGGCGAATATTATTGAGCTAAAGCTTAGAGTTCTAGAAACTTATTATATTACGATATTTATTGTAAAAAGCCATATTTATTTATTTATATAGTTCTGTGATACGTTTGCTATCTGAATCGCTCTTCGTTCGTAAAATGTATAACACAAAATAATTGTTGCAAGTTTTTTTATAACTAAGGAGACAATGAAAGGATGCTCATTTGAACATGTAACACAAGTTAACATATTTTTTGTAAGTTAATTCTATTTTTGTTTGATGAGTACAAAAAAAACTAAATTGAATTGAAATAAACACAAAGTAACCGTACAACTACTGTATTACTTTTGAGGGTATTTATTATGTATTCTTGAAACCATTTTCCTTGCCCAGCAGCAAGTGTCTATATTGAGACCTTATTAATCACTTTAAATTGTGATAAAAAGTTCGATAGTTACGTCGACAATTTAAATTACAATACATGCCAATTCGAGATATAGTTTACACCTGTAAATCTGAGCTATCTATATAAATCTGGAGTATAATCAGGGAGTCTTGAAGTCAAGAGTGAATGGGTACCTTCTAGGCAA
This sequence comes from Lomographa bimaculata, assembly GCA_948107665.1. Taxonomy (NCBI): domain Eukaryota; kingdom Metazoa; phylum Arthropoda; class Insecta; order Lepidoptera; family Geometridae; genus Lomographa; species Lomographa bimaculata. Next base: position 26,887,847 of record OX403584.1, on the reverse strand, counting down.
GCATGTTACATCTTCGGCCGCATCTTCACTTTCCATCAGGTGAGATAGTGGTCAAATGCTTGACTATCGAGCATAAAAAAAATAGTGGCTAATGTAGCTATAGTAGCTTCAGCAGAATGATTCACGTTATTATTATCTTTACCTGTAAAACATTATGAAATAATTGTACAATCTAAGTCAGATATAAGTAAATTTGTTATCGGACACTTATAAAGAAGCACGTTATTCGGTATGGCAAATATTCTAAGATATATACGTATAAGAGTTTAGGCGAATATAATATTTGTAGCTCTTTTGCAATACTTAACTTGTTCATTGTATTAGGTAGATGTTACTTATTTAAAAACTTCTAATTCTAGAGTCAATTAGTTATTTTTATTTCCAATTAGTTATAATAGTCATAAGTATTTTGTAAATATAACGTGCATTGTACTTAATAATTGTAAATTCATAGTTATTTTATTTATGATCTAGTTTTAAGTAATTACGTAATTAATCTCGTCACTTACATCTTGTATTGTTGTAAGTTTGAGTACTAGGTACTTAAGTTTTATCTGTACAAATTTTTAAATACATTATGTTGGTTATATTTTCGTTTTAATTCTCCTTTATAGTATACACATATAGTTAAGGAAGGTTGTATAAAACTTCAAATCGACCATAAAATAATTTTATTACAAAAAAAAAAATTCTTATACTATTTACAAGTTCTTACTTACTAAACGCCTACTAATTATAATTGGATATAGAGGCCACGTGAGAATTAAACCATTCCCTTAGCAACTAAAAAGCTAGATAAAATAAAAGAGTAAATATTTATCATCTTAGACAAATATTCAGAGACGAATCTTAACGTGATATATTTAAAATAGTAGTGCTTACTGCAAAGCAAAACTTAGCGTGGCAGATGAAAATAGTCAAAATCGGCTACTTTAGCCTATCAGAAGCCAAAAGGGGCGCCGCCAAGCGTGAAAGCAGATACTGACAAAATAATATTAAAATTTTCCAGTGATTTCTTACAATGTTGTTACGTAAGAACATCGAGATGGGAAACAAACCTACGGTTACTTTAACTACAAAATCCTTGCGTTAGTATAAATTCACATATCAGATATGTTATTTCGCTCTCTCCAGAAGCAGTTCAAGTATTCATACCAAGGATTTTGTGGTTAAAGTAATCGTTGGTTTGTTTCGTATCTCGAAATATTTTCTTATTACCTATTTTACGCTTGCCGGTGCCTGACCTATTATTATTAGGCTAAAGTAGACTATTTTGACGGATAACGTATGACTTAGCGTGCGCTTAGTTGAAGCAGTATTTAAAATGACTCTGAATACAAATTATAGCGTTAGAAATAGGTACTGTTTGACAGATGGAATGAGTAGATCTGCTTGGAATCGTCTTTGAATATTGGCCCTAGTTTTTGATTCAGACACATTAAAGAACTACTACGTAAGACCGGTCTTAATTGAGACATAACTGAGCGATTCATAATAATATCATTCTTATTTAGAAACACAATTCGTGTCAAACTTTGGTCTTCGTTAACATCATACTTCATCACCCATACAGCGATAGAGTGAAACACATTATTAACGTATTTGTTCCCATAATGGTCTGGGAGTCCTCAAGTCTAGAGTGAATAGGTATCTTCTAGGCAAGCACGCTACTTCTTCGACCACATCACCATTTTTCGTCTGGTGAGATAGAGGTCAAATGCTTTCTTGACCAGCATAAAAAAGGTAGTCAATTTTAACTGGCACTGAATTGTATATTGCATGACATGCTCTAAAAACAATCAGGATATGAATACATACATTAAAAGGACAACATTTGCAGTTCTACTATAGCTGTTACCACTTTGAGTAGTTAAAAAAAGTTTGAAACGTTTTTCCGAATGCAAATTTCATCGATAATCCATAAAAATGTTAGAAATAGCTTAGCCTGGTATCGGTTAAGACCGGTCTTACGCTGTCTAAAATGTCTAATCTTAGCTTTAGATTCGTCTCTGGATCTAGGCTGGTAGAGATCTTTCATTCTAAATGTGCACGCCCCCTCCAGCAAATTTGTCAAACTATCGAGTGTCAAATGTATGAAAATGTTTATGGAGGGGCGTGCATATTTAGAAATAAAGATCTATAACACTAGTTACCAAAACATTAACGTAGACAACAATACTTATATAAATACATTTATGTGTCTACATACAGTTTTATTTTAATTATATTTTTTACAAAAAAATATGCAAAAGAGTGGGTTATATAAAAAGCTTCCAGGCTAAATCACTAAAATTATTTCTACTTATATGAACTTAGTGGCTTACATTACCTCGTGTTATCATTAAATCAATTTACAATGGTAATACTTTAGTTGTAAACAAAATAATTTTTCCGAGACTGTATTTGTTGTATTCATTGTATGTAGAAAAAGTGTTGATGTTTGTATTCTAAAATTCATATTCAAAACATAAATTATCAATCTATCTGGATACTCTTATCTCGAAGAATTACAATTAAGAGAAGATCTGCTTTACAATACCTAACAAGTTTCTCATAAAACAGTACGGCATCATTACATGTGCCCAATAACATATAATAATAGCAATTAATGTTATCTTTTGAATGTACTCTACGCACATGCTTAGAGTACATTCAAAAGATAAATTTATTTGCAATTATGCTCATGATATCTTAAAGATATGGCTTACTTGTTACTTAAATAATTTATTATAGTCGATAATAAATTGTCGAAAATAATTACGCATGTTACGTTGATTTTCCACTGCGGTTATAATAATACAGTACCCTCCGTATATGTTTGTTGTCCCGAAATGAGGACAGCAGTTCTATTAACTTCATTTTTCTTAAGGAATAATTGATAAACAATTTCTATAGCTTGTCCATAGCGCCGAGGAGCAGTTCGATCTCCTGGTGAACTCCTCGCAGGAGATCGCGCATCTGTCGCGGTGAGTCCAGGATGTCGATGCTTTGTGTGTAGGGGTTGTAACGTACTCCGAAGTCTCGGGGTATTGTCTGCGCGAATTTTCTGTAAAATAAATAAAATATTCGTTTGTCTTAAGAACTATATTAGCAGAGGGCGCATTTTGGATAGGTAGGTATCAGTTTCCAAAAGCGATATAGAAGTTAGATCGGAGTAAATATGAAACACTAATTTATCCATCAATGAATAGTGAGTGCCATACTAAATAAGGATAAAAAAAAACAAAAATTCAGGTACTTAAATGGAAAGTATGTACTTGTCTGTGTTTGGAATGGAGTTACTACTGTGGGCCAAGTATTAATTAAGGACAGTTTGTACATTGGACAGTTACAGGTACACCAGCGTTCATGTTTGTTATTTTTATCATCTCCCTTTGGTTGTCTGGAAGAAATCGCTTTGAGCGAAAGGACCGCCCTTTGTGCTCCTGTGTTATATTTAATATTTCTTTGTAAGTGCCTGCCTATCCAGCATAAAAAAAAGCTGACCATCAGGTGAGCACCTTGCTCGTTTCGTCACTCAATACACATTAAAAAACTTGGACTACATCACAATGTAACTTTAACCAGCCATCATCTCTTCCACGTTTTGGCGATTGGTGAATAAAGTCACTATTTTATAACACAACAGCAATTAAGCTTGTTAAATAATGAATATGTTTTGAGATGTGGTTTTTTTTAAAATTCAGTATAGACAATCGTTTGACCACTATCTCACCGGGTGGTAAGCGATGATGTGGTCGAAGATGGAGCACGCTTGCCTAGAAGATACCTATACGCTAGCGACTTGAAGACTCTCATATTGTATCTATCAGGAAACACCGACTCATGCAAGGAGTTCCATTCTATTGCGGTTCGCACAATGAATGAAGTCGCAAAATGCTTTGTCCGCATTTGTGGAATATCTACCATATACATACAGGTGCCGATTAGCAGTTTGTCTGCTAGTTCGATGTTAGAATGAGGATGGGGGAATTAGATCGTTTAATTCCTTAGCACACTCTCCGAAATGTAACCGATAAAATACCGAGAGACTAACTTGCGACCTGTGTCGCAAGCTAGTCTCTCGCTTGTCCCAAGTTCTGAAGCTTCACATTGGATATTCTGTGGTTCAGCTTGTATCTCAGAAAAAATAACTGAAATCTGTAATTTATTTAATCGCGTTGTATCAGTGGTTATGTTAATATACTATAGCAAAGGAACTCACATCATCTTCTCCTTAGCATCTTCGAAGCTGTTCGCCACGAAGTATACCGGCTGGTAGGTTGTGATGGGGTACTTGGTGTCGCCGGTAAGTTCTGGTTCGAAGTCACGCAGTTCCGGTTTGTCCGTGAGGCAGTACTGCAGCTCCCCAAAGGAAGACAGCAGACCTGCGCCGAACGCTTTCAGGTGGCCCTCTTGCCGGCACAAGCCGAATTCCACAGTGAACCAAAAACACTATGAAGATAAAAAGTTGTTAATTGGGATTAATACATTTGTTAAGTAGTATTAACTGGATTCACGGATCTGGACACACATCAAGTAAAATCATAAAATCTTTATTTTACGTTTCACTACCTGGACACGGTAAAATATCTACATGTTATAAATAATAAAATATGCTACATCCTAGTTTATCTATATGGTAAAACGTGTCCAAATAGATAAGAGTCCAGTTATAGTAGTAGTGAGTGCCTATGCATTTCTATTATTGTTTCTCTGAATATCTTTTTTGTGACAGGCTAATGTTTGACCACTATCTCACCTGATGGTAAGTGACGATGTGATCGAAGCTGGTAAACACACTAGACCTGGAATACGCAGGCTCTCAAAGATAACTGCCGGAACACCGTATTTGGCTTGGCGGCAGACTTTCAACTTGATGGTGGTAAGCTACTTTGGTAGCAAGCCAGGCGAGCAACTCACAAAATGCTCTACCACCTCTCAAATGTCACCTGATTAGCACCACCCGGGGACCACGTGTAGGGAGTCAGACTTAAGGGGTATCCTCCTACGGACGTGGGTGACTCAGCCCCCAAACGTACGTTGACAATATAGTTAGAAAGTCTTTTCAATTAATCAGAATCGTCAAGCCGTCAAATGCCAAAATAAGTGAGTAATCGAATGCTCCTGACTTACAGTTGATACAATTTGTTTACATATAGTCCGAGAAGTAGAAAAAAATATGATAGTGTTGAATCTGATATAGTAAGTAAAATATCGTACCGTGGCAAGCTTTTCGATATAGTCATCGGGCGCTCCAAGCGACGCCAGTCCAATCTCTTGCGAGAACTGCGCGAAAGCAGGGTCCGCGAACAAGGGCGCGTGTCCGAGCAACTCGTGACACACGTCCGGCTCCGGCGTGTACAGCGGCTTGGAGTAGTGTCGAATGTACTGCGTGCTGTGGAACACCCGGAAGGCCAGTCCGGCCAGGAAGTCCCGCGAGGAGAGCAGACCTGCGACTGGACGGAGGGTGAAGCCTGTGCAGTCTGTGGATGTGATAACACGTGGGTAGGTGAAAAATATTAGACATCCACTAGCTTTTGTTATTAAATACCTACTCTTAATACTATCACAGCATTGTAGTTGGTGTGCACTGGCAAGGCAAGTAGCACAACGTTATTTAATTACAAAGTAACTTATTATAGTACTTACTCGTAGTAGAGCCGACACCGCCATAACAAACTCTAACAACTGTTTTATTAACCGGCCGCCTGCCTAACTTCACCTTTTTCACCGACTTAACAAAAAAGGAGGAGGTACTCAATTCTTCTGTATTTTTTTATGTGTACCTCATAACTTCTTTCTAAGTGAACCGATATTGATGATTTTTTTTTCCTTGAAAGCAGGTATTTTCTTATTGGTTGTATTTAAATTTGATCAAGATCATTAGTTTTTTAGTCATCGTCAATAATACTTACACAACATTATACAAAATAAAAAATAGAATGCTAATTGCCTATCCTTCAAAAAATTAAGTCCACTTCCAAACAAAATATCTTAGTCAGAAACTTACCTTTAAGGAAATTAGAGACATCTTCCAGTTGGGGGATGTTATCATCCCTGTAGCCGCAGTTCTCAATTAGCAACGGGAATACATGGTTATGCTCCTTGCAGGCATGTGTTGGGTAGAGTTCTGTGAGCTTGCGGAAGACCACGCTCCATGTTGCTACTTCTTCTGGAGTATAGTCGACGTGGGGTAGAGGTTCCCCGTGTTTGTAGTTGAAAGCTATGTCTGCGAAATACTTTCGGCGCGCGCGGTATGTAGGGTCGGTGAAGCCGGGGTGGTCAGCGTCCAGTTCAGCGCCGTACGATAAGATCTGGTTCGCGAAGCGGTCCAGGTCGCGGATACGACGCGGGAACCAGGGGACAGCAGCTGTAGGTAGCAAACATGTTGTTTTTACTTCAGATCAGCTTCTAAGAAAGAAGATATGATGGTGGATAGCTTTTGTTACTGGTCAACACTAATGGTTTTGCTGCGTAACTGCTTTTATAAAACAATTTATACTCACAGCCCGACATTAAGTTTGATGAATTGTGTCGTGGAGGCCGGCCACACATTCACAACTAACACCAGAAACACAAATTTTCTTTGGGGAGAAAACTTGTGTTCGCGCCGGAAATCGAACCCGATACCCCTTGTATTTAGAAGGCGAGCATGCACCTAGTTAAGCTAACTAGCATCATCAGTAGTTTATCAACTCGATAAATTATTAATTTAGCGAATACTAACATCTGTTATCCTTGTAATTTCTAGAGATGATATTTAAATATCCAACACTCTGCTTCAGGTCAGCAAGGGCAGCTCCGAAATCGCCAATTCCATGTTCACATTCCACCATGAACTCGTAGCCAGGTCTTCGGGCGGAAGAGCGCGACTCGATGTGGCTCAGGTTGACACCGTGCGAAGAAAAGATGCCCAGAAACCGTGCTAGCGCTCCGGCCTGGTCTGGCGTCTCCGGGGAGAATAACAGCCATGTTGATTTGCTAGAATCTCGCCCTTCCTTGATGTAGTTGCCGTCCATAAGCTTAGGCTGTAAAAATAGAAATAATAAGATATCTTTTTTTATTAACAGCCCCTAACAAAGTTTGACGACTTGTATCGTGCTGGACTTAGATGCTGGGACATTCACATCATATACACCCAATCACACCCAGAATCCGAAACACAAATTTGCCTTGAGAGCAAAATAGTGCTTCCATCGGCAGATGCACAACTAACTACGTCAGCGGGCAGCAACTGTAATGAGACTCAGATTAAAATTCCAAGGTTTGTTTGTTTATGTTTGTCTACGAATTATCCACGTATACCTATTCATTTCGGATTCGGATTAGTACATAGATATACATTAGTATGTATGCAGTTATGTATATACATTAGAATTGTTTTCATTCTACCGCTGGTTGACGACACAACTGTCGTCATATAATGATATAAATAATAATGGTTGTTACGGTCTGATGTACAAGTTATGGGCCATTCGAAAGTTGCTTAACCTTCATCGACTACGGTCAACGTGAAGCGTCGAACTGCGAATGCAAAATATATGTCACAACTTCAGGTAAAAAAAACATTGCATTATATTAGGTTTTACTATTAACTTCTTTTTCTTTAAATAGCGAGTATAAGTAAATATCATCTCTACATTACGTTTTTACACATTTGACACGGATTTGCTTTTTTGTCTTTTTCTTTCGACTTGAATTAATTAAACGCAAGCAAAGCTTAAAAAAACCGACCTCACCGCTTTATCATCGGAACCTTGATCAGATTTAATGTATTGCACACGCATTATTGACTATAACTCAAAAACTAAAAATCAGATCTTAATCAAATTTCAATGATACAACATAAAAAGCATCAGCTTTCAAATTAAAAAAGAATCATCAAAATAGCTCACAACGAAAGAAGTTATGAGGTAACTTTTGAAGTCGGGTAACCGACAATATCGTCAAAGTACGCATTATTCGTCACAAAATAGGCATTATTGACGATATTTCAAGAACTACTGATCAGATCCTGATAAAATTTTAATGGAACCAATTAGAAAGCATCATCTTTTAAACTAAACAAAAAAATTTTGAAATCGGCCCACGTGGAGAGAAGTTATAAGGTAAAACAAAAAAAAATCAGTCGACTTGAGTACCTCCTCCTTTTTTGGGAAGCTGGTGCTTTTTATGTAGGACCATTGAAATTTGATCAAGGTCTGATCTCTAGTTTTCGAGTTATAGTCAATAATGCGTGTTTATACATTAAATCTGATCAAGGTTCCGATGATAAAGCGGTTTTTTAAGCTTTGCTTGCGTTTAATTATTTTAAGCTTTGCTTGTGTTTAATTATTTATACCTAGTTTCAACTGCTGGATTAATTTGGTGTAAGACTGATTTATAAATTGTAGTACATAATAGCATAGTAGAAACAAATATACTAGTTTCTATAACTACTTAAAGTGACATTTATCGTGCAGTTTTAGTCTGAGAGATTTATAATAAAGTATATTTATATATATTTTGAGTTTGACTAGCTACCCATTATCAAAATAAATAGTCCACAAATAACACTGAATCGGAACTCATTCAGGTCAACGGGTTATCGACTGCTGAATTCGCATTGTCGACCGTCATCAGGTCGTCACAAGTCACAGAGTTCAGCATACCGCTATCTTGCGCTATCAATCATGTCTCTTGCATCATACGAGATAGGAAGGCTGGTACGGACAGATATTCAGGTTAGAGCGAGAATTGGTGCAGATAACCTCCAACCGACGCGACGACGCGGGCGCACGGGCGTCGCTCGCAGATTGTTTTTATAGTTTGATAACGAGTAGTTCAAGCAGTGATCATGTTCGTATGGGATGTTTTCGTTGACTACCCACATTATGCATAAACGCATCAAAATTAGCAAATCTAGGCTTTTTTAAGGGACAGCTCTATTCTTCGGGGCAGTTGCCTATATTTTCGTAAACTTAACTAAAATTATTACATCAAAGAGAGCTCTACAAGTTACCCAACCAACTCAAGTGGCTATGTTCACTACCAGCGTTTAATGCTGGCGGCATTGCCTCTCTTAACATGTTGTTCACACGTTACCTCAACAGTCGCTGTGATATGTAATAATCATTGGAGATAGTAGTCAAATGCATATACATAAAGCATAAAAACAAGTGTCGCTGAGCAAGTTTTATTTTTGATAATTGTGGTCGCCGCGACAAATTCGTGGAGGGAGAGTTCTCGGCAGTGTGAACAGCCAGCGATCAACTACTAATATTAATTATGTCATGTCTTGTTAAGACTCTTTTACACGGTATCTACATCTTTTGTTCGTTTCTTGAGCGATCGAGAAAATAGTTGATAGCTAAGCGCTTGCTCGCCGGCGGTGAGACAAGTGCCTAACACAATATTGGTATTCATAAAACAATTACTTACAATGAAGTACGTAATGTAAGAATTAGGCCGCGCAAAGGATCGAACGTGCCCTTAGCACAGTGCTCTACTGACAGTGATAATAATCTGCTATCAATTTGTCAATTATTCATGTTACAAAATAAGATTGGTCGACATCTACAATACTACGACTACGGCCCGACGGTCTCAGTCAGCGTTGACATACATCATTACGTTGTTTAGGTCTAAACTTGCATTAGAAACACTTTTTATCCTATTTTTATGGCAAGCATGACTTAATCGACTTCCAGGGATAGCTCCCAAAATAAAAAGTCATATTCCCCTTAAAGGGGATTTTAAGCCTTTTAGTGCTAAAGTCCCCTTTAGAGCTGCGAATTCAGGTTAAAGAGGATTTTAGCGCTAAAAGTCTTAAATTTGATTTTGCAACGGTTAACAGCACAAATACGACATTTTATGGACGCGTTTAAATATGATAGCTTTTAAGTTTTACTGAGAGATGGTAGCTGCACCCTTAGATCCTGACTAGGGAACTCCTCAATGGTTAGCAGCAGAGACAAGAAATGTTGTATATGTTAATTATAATAACTCTTTTTTTAAGTGTCTCCATAACTTGGATACTAAAATCAAGGATGACTGCAAAAAGATTGTGATTTTTTAATGCTTTTTAGTATTAATGTTTCATTACAGATATATTTGGGCGATCAAAGCGAACTCATGTCTTTGTATAATTGTTATCAGATAGATCAGAAAATTCCTAACAATATGGGAATTTTCTTATATTCATGACCATTATACATAGACCGTTTATTTTAATATTTATGATTTGGCAGTTCTACATAAAAATATATATAAATATAAATAAATAAATATATTCTATAAAGATGAACGGCGTTTTGTCTATTGGTGACATCAGAGAGGCATAAATTAAAATTATTGTAGTCATAAAGTTATTTGAAACATGAATAACTTGATTTTTTTAAATAAGCTATGTTTCGAATTCTGGTCAAAATTCAATTTTCATTATTGGTTTTTATTAGTTGACAATACAACACGACAATGTGTACATAAAATTGTGAGTAACTTTACATATCGTAACAAAAAAAATATATATATATGTATGCTTTTTTATCTAGGGTCTCTAACACCTAATTCTTTTTTTAATTCAAGATAAGCAAACGTATGACACAACTTCAGGTGATGGAAAGCGACGATGTGGTCGAGGATGGTAGAAGATACCTATTCACTCGCGACTTGTAGTTTTCAAGTCGCGCATTGTATTTATCACGAAACACAAAAATCAGGCAAGAAATTACATTGCTTTGCGGTTCACATATTGTCACACAATGAATGTCGAAGCAAAACGTCTTTGTTCCCCGAATAGTATAATCTGGGAGTCTTCAAGTCTCGAATGAATAGGTATCTTCTAGGCAAGCATGTCACACCTTCGGCCGCATCATCACTTTCCATCAGGTGAGATAGTGGTCGAATGATTGCCTATTCAACATAAAAAAAAAACGTTTTGTCCGTATTTGTTGTACAGAATAAGGAGGATATAAAATCGTCATTTTTTGTTTTGTCGGCTATAAATTATCATTGAACTTAGACTGTAACCCGCTGGCGTAGTTAGGTTTGCCTTTAAAGCACCGGATTTGATTCCCCGTTACACTAGTATTTTCCTCACGGGAAATTTGTGTATCTAGTTTTGAAATATGTTGTGAATGTTGTGTGAATCTTGGATGTTTACGGCGCCACGATACATGTCATTGTAGGTACAAAGTGTGGGGGTCTTAATGTGGTAGTGTTCTTGAGTATATTTTTTAACCGAGCGAACTTTGAACTACCCGCTGGCGTACAGAGTGCGTTCGTCTTCAAAGCAGCGGGTTCGAATCTCAGTGGAAACAAAAGCTTTCTTACCACGGGATGTTTGTATTTCTGGTTATGGGTATGACTTGAATGTTGTGTGTGGTGTTAATGGTGGCTCCACGACATAAGTCATAGTACTTTAAGTGTGGGGCTGTGAGTGCGAAAGTGTTTATGTGTATGCTTTTGTTTACCCAAGCGGGTCAGCTACTGTAATATAATATAACAATATAATTATTATCTTAGCGACTCGTACTTGATTTGTTATTTTATTTCAGTCGTAGAAAGAGATAATTCCTCAACCGTGTTACCATCACCTTGACTGGAGGTAACACAAGAAAGTATATATGACTATGTGTATCTTATGTGTCTTATTTATTCTTATGCATAAAGATCAACTCGACAGATAGGATTCGATTTTTGCGCGGGTCCAGGCAATTAAAATATGAAGGAGTAGTATAGGTATTTCTAAAAGTAAACACAATCATTGCACACTACTAGACACTTTTCTTCAATAACTTACTAAAATATTTAAAGATCTGAGCGACGAATACGTAATTTTTTTTTATCATAAGCAAATATTTCGATGTGGAACGCTTTCACACTCACAGCCCCACACTAAGTTCGATAACTTTTGTTATGGGTGCCGGAAACATTGAAATCACATACACAATCACAACAAGAACCAGAGACACAAATTTCCCTTGGGGAGAAAACTTATTTTTTAGTCGGGAATTGAACTCGATACCTCTGCATAGAGCACGAACGCGCACACAACTAAGCTAACGGACAGTTAAATATATATATATATATATATACTTAAGAAAAATAAAACATGAAAGTAATTGGAACACTCATGTCTGTTCACGGAACAAGGATACTAAGCACTTAATTTCCTGTATAGACACAGCTATTACACGAGTATCTTAATAATATAGCACAGATTACCTAACAGTAACTGCGTGCTTGAGTCTAGATATAGAGCGACTGAGAATTCTTCGAAAAATCTCGTAACCAGTTTCCTGACAGGAAAATGTTGTTCTATCAATATTCGTACAATATATACAACTCCAGTTTCTTGTATGTAGGTACGAGTATTTTGCAGGTCTTTGTATGCCGGAATCTAAACTTGTAAAAAATATATAAATCAATTCGCACATTAAACCAGTAACAGTTACAATAATATATAGTAGGTAACACGTTTTTACATACAAACTCGGCTATAAAATGCGCAGCGTTTGATTAAATTATATACCTGATAGCTATTTATAAGTGTTTTTATATACATTTGATATAACAACAATATACACCTTTACTCTATCGTTAATTCCAATAACATTGATAGCGCTATAAGCAAAGTTTGGCCGTTGAATGAATACTGTGCTTTTGTTAGTCGTATGTCAACAGTCCGTAAGCATGTAACATGTTGAATTAAAAACCTGACATGAAATAACTGACAAACCCACAATAATTTTATTGTGAGCTGTAGATAAATATAATAATGAAACTTATTTTATCTTTCTCGTAGCGTCATGTACATTATGTAGAAAACATATTAAGAAATTATGTATTATTAAATTTTTCGTAGACTTTCCATTATCTATGGGCATTAGCAGTATGTACATTTTTGAAAGGAATAATTTTGCTTGGTTCTTTGTAATAAACATATCCATAACTTAAAATATTCTGATACCATCCGTAAAAAAGAGAAATTTGATCTTTTATCCACTGACCTTGTCTGGCGGCGAGGATGACATTACTGGTGCTGACGAGACGTTCATCTTCAGGCAGGACTACGAACAGAATGAGAGACGTGCTGATCGCCTGGAAATCGCTGTTGTAAACAAACGCGGCCGGCGCACGCGCACCTTTTAAATGTCGCTCTCTGACGCGACGTCGATCGCAAGGATCTATACTATTACATACGATATGGATGCGGTATTAAAAAAAACTTTTTACTTTTTAACTTAAACTACACACTTATTCATATAAACTACGGCCTCAATAACCATCGTAAACAAAGTACGATGATGATGTTGCTCCGGTGCCGTTTCCATAAAAAATGTAGAGCTATGTATATGTAAGTATGAATGTAAGTAATAACTATGCTCTAAGTCTAAATAAAAATACAATACGAAATAGTTCATACAAAAAAAAAATATGAGTGATCATTCAAGAAATCCTTTAAAGTGCTGGATACTTCCATATTTTGTTAATTTTGATTGTACCTAAGCTGTCTGTTAGCTGGGGATGTGGTTACACGTCTGCTTTTTACGTTGCTTGCATCGGATTCGACTCCCGATAATCAGCACCACATTACTAACCCGTTTTATGTTTTTGCCTTTCATGTATCGTGTATGTGTTATGTGTAAATGTGTCCAGCACCCGCGATACAAGTATAGTCTGGGTCGTGAATGGTGAAGGATTTATGTTGAATGAGCACGAAGATACAACAGAACAGATCCAATCAATAACATATTGCGTCACACTCAAGGCGTCATAGAACTCAGATAAACACGCCTAGCTGCGGCCTGCAATCGCTGCTTATTCATGTTGTTTTTGTAAACATTTGTATTATGTAAGTTCACTAAGCTTGTAGTAGTCCGCATAGGATTATGACCTGTATAAGTTCAAAACTTTGGGTAGCTTATAATCAAAGTTTTGAACGTCACGGTTGCTCGTCTCGTCTCATAATTAAATAAAACAAAAAAAAATATTTTTAATAATAAAATCTAGAAGCTGATTTAATGCCCATTTCATTAAGTTATACATATCCTCTTGACTTCAAAATAACAACTAAAATATGTAGTCCATCAGTAGCCACAACAGAGACAGCAAAAGAGATAAAAATAAATAAAATCCCTTGAACATATCCTCATTGTTCACAGTCAGGCTTACATTCTTGTGTGTGTTTGTAAACTTTTTAGATGTATATATTTATATGATATGTAAATTATTAGATAGATAGATAGATAGATAACGCTTTATTGTCACCACTTACACATAAATCACTTACAAAACATTTTAAACCTTAAATTAAAGTGTACAATCGGCGGTCTTATCGCTAAAAGCGATCTCTTCCAGACAACCTATTATTATTCGAGATAGGCAAACATTTGACCACCATCTCACTTGATGGTAAGCTTAATTGGTTACGGCCCAAGGTTTAATTGTTTACAGCCCTTGATTAACCAGCAAGTGTTAAAATACTTAATGTTAATAATTATTTGACCATAATATGGTTGTTGTTGTTGTTGTTGGCACCATAATACGGTTGTTTTGTTGTACTATTATCGACCACATCACTTACTATCAGGCGTTTGACCACTATCGGTCAAACGCCAGCCTACCAGAGATTTAAAAAGTATCAAAGAATATTTTTTCCCTGATCTCACATGGTGATAAATGATGATGTGGTCGAGGGTGATAAACATGCAAAGTCCATGTTGTAGAACGCTTTAATACACCTGTGTGAAAACGCGACACCTAGCCCCTACTATAGCATAGTAAGTATTTATGCAAAGCTGCCAAGGTCAGACCAGTTTTTGTACCACTTTTTATGAATCTATCAAAATGATCAAGATCTATGCGTCACAAGTTCTAAATGAGGCTTGTCCGAATAATCTGTGTGTACGGCGAATATATTGTATGTCAATATATTGTATACTAGCCGTGCCCCGTAGCTTCGCCCGCATTTATCTAGTTAAAAAGTAGCCTATGTGTTAATTTAATGTATACGCTATGTATAGATAGATAGATAACATACTTTCTTATGGCCTACATTACAGGGTGAATGTCTTTAGTTTCTAAGTTTAGTCTTATGACCTAATGTAATGCAATATGAATAAAAAAATAAATATTCTAAATTACATCCAAATTCGTTCAGCCTTTAGAGCGTGAAGAGAAAACAAACATACTAACACATTTATACACAAACTTTCGGATTTATAATATAAGTGTGATTAAAGATGTATATTTTTATATTATATGATGTAATAGAGGTAAAGGAACGTCAGCGAATGTGACTCTCCGATAGCACGTGCGATATTAAATCCTACGCACCCTGGTTCGAATCCCACTCAGCCCCGCACTCATGACTTTATCTAATTTTGTGTGGGGAAGTATTGTGAGGAAACCACCCTCAACCAGCGTAGTGTATTATGGTGTCCCCTAGTCCCAGTAGTGGGAACGTAATGGGCTGATGATGCCAAAAGGATCGAGATACCGAAGTTGTAAGTAATTTGAAAAATGACCGGTTTCGTTTGGCCCGACATTATCCCGATGATGATGCATCGAAGTATTCTTATTCAGTGCGCTACGCAACTCTCTCGATATGGGCTCATTGGCGTCAGTAAGCTAATCGAGCCCAGGTTGCAAAGTCTCGGTCACCGACGTAAGGTGGCAAGATTATCGGTATTGTATCGCTTATATTTTGGAGAGTGTGCTCAGGAATTACATGAGCTAATTCTCCCATGCCCTTTTTACCATCTAACAACAAGACAAACTATCAAACGTCATCCATTTATGGTCGACATACCTCCAGTTCGCTCAAAGCGTTTTGCTTCTACGTTCATCATCCGTACAGCAAAGGAGTGGAACTCATTGCCTGCGTCTTTGTTCCCCGAACGGTATAATCTGGGAGTCTTCAAGTCTCGAGTGAATAGGTATCTTCGAGGCAAGCATATCATATCATGTCATATCTTCGGCCGCATCATCAAATGCTTGCCTATTCAAAAACGACTTAACCTCCTCATTTGCCCGTTGGCTTAATTGGGTGCACGTTCCCCTTCTTAGGAAACGGGTTCGATTTCAAGTGGAAAAAAATTGGTTTTGGGTGTGATTGTGTATGTGTGATGTGAATGTTTTCGGCAGCCACGACCACAAGTCATCGAACTTAGTGTGGAACTGTGAAAGTAAAGGCGTAAAAATCCTTCTCATTTTAGTTATAAGTTTTTTTTCTTTATTAAACAAAAATATGTATTATTGCAGCAGAAATATATTTATTTCGAGTAGGCTGTCGGCTACTGTATGATGTGGTCGAGAGCCAACACTCTAGAGAATGAACGAGGCTACTTTTCAGTTATGCAAAGAACGTCGGCATTTAGCTATTACACGAAAAACCCAAAGCTATTGATGTTGCTTTTTCATAGAGGCTAGCCAGGCGAGTAATCAGAAATTACTTAATCAAAATCTAAATTGTTAGTAACTTGGGGCTTAAAGAATGGGCCACTGGTAAATGTTAATTACTCATTAGTCATTAAAACAAACAAACAAATGCATTCACACTGTCAGCCCACACTAAGTTCAAAGACTTGTATCGTGGGTGCCGGTAACATTTACATATTACACACACAATCACACCCAGAACCAAGAGCACAAATCTCCCTTGCGGAGGAAAATTGTGCTTCTACCGGGAATCAAACCCAGGACCCATGGCGCAGAGGGCAGAGACTTGCCCACCACATCAACTGGGTTTTTAACATGAGTGGCCCATTCTTTTAATGAACTAATCTGGCAATGGCCAGACTCGCTGAGTTACGCATAAAGTTATCTATATAACCCATGCGTGATGTGCATTTAAAAGTTATAGTTTTTTTTTCCAAACCAGATGTTAGTACGAATCCGTACAAAACAACTTAGAACTAGATCCAAACATTTGAGTTAACCTTCATAAAGCGAGAGTTAAAGTAATTTGCAGTTCTTCATTTACGTATAATTATATAAATAGCTACCTTATAGTCTGCACGCGTCATGACTCAGACTTGCATCACGAAGGTCCACTATGTAGGTGTATATGCTACTGCGAGGGACAGCTACAATATCAGTTTTTTGGAACGAAAGTTCCTTATCGCACGTTGCGAAAGGGGGCTAGACGGAAATTGAACTTCGTTCCATCCGGGTGTCCCTTGACACCTGACAAGTTTTTGGAACGAAAGCTCCTTATCACGCGTTGCGAAAGGGGGTTAGACGGAAATTGAACTTCGTTCCATCCGGGTGTCCCTTGACACCTGACAAGTTTTTGGAACGAAAGCTCCTTATCACGCGTTGCGAAAGGGGGTTAGACGGAAATTGAACTTCGTTCCATCCGGGTGTCCCTTGACACCTGACAAGTTTTTGGAACGAAAGCTCCTTATCACGCGTTGCGAAAGGGGGCTAGACGGAAATTGAACTTCGTTCCATCCGGGTGTCCCTTGATACCTGACAAGTTTTTGGAACGAAAGCTCCTTATCGTGCGTTGCGATAGGGGGCTAGACGGAAATTTAACTTCGTTCTATCCGGGTGTCCCTTGACACCTCTCAAGTTTTTTTATTTCAATGTTGGGCTCCACGTTTGTGTTTATGTTTTAAGTAAATCGGCATGGTCCAGTCATAGTCAGTAAGTAAGTTATATAATAGTGTATAATAGTTATCTAATAGTAAGTTATACTCTAGTAAAGTGGTAAAATATTTTCTAGAATTTCTGTTGGTGTTTTCGAGCAAAAAACGAAAATCACATTTTTCAACTTTGTATGATTAGCTTACACTCTTGCATGTTCACAAACTATTTACGGTAAATAATCTACCATTTCCACAAGTTAACACTCGAATAATACAAAATCATCAACGAAATCTTTTCTCATTCGCGCCAAAAAACTCTAAGATTAATTTCTATGTTCTGTTATGTAAAAAAACACACGAAATGAAGTGTTTTTTTTTTATTTTGTGTCTTTCTGTGGTAACGCCACCACGATAGGAGAATTTTTGATTTACTTTGCAGGTAGCTATATAATAATGAAGACGATGATGGTTTTTCAATAAAATAATATAAACTCCATGGCACAAGTCCAAAAAGGCTTAACCACAGATCAACTTTCGCCAATAAAGACTTTATCAAAAACGTCATCAAGTCAATGTGACAAGTAACGCTAAGTTTATTTTATACTACTTATGTTTCGGCTCTAAGAAATATCATAATATAATATAATAACCATCAAAAGATAATAAAATAAAAATGGTACAGTTAAAACAGGTGTCTCTTCGGCTGAAGTCTATCAAGAATATTCAAAAAATCACCAAGACCATGAAGATGGTTTCTGCAAGCAAGTAAAGTTTACAGAATGTTTAAAGTATACTAGTACCTCTAATGAGGGGTAATGAGCTAATAAGGGCATGTAACCCCAAAACCAGCTTTTGTAACCGTAGTCTTTTCTTCCGATAAAACCCGTATGTTATAGAATATAGCTAAGAACAATCTCGATCAAGTCACCTTTCAGCTCAGCCGTTTGGGAGCCACGACGGTTAGAGTGTCGTAGAGGATGCACTGAGGAAAAAAAAACCTGTATTTATTATTTTGTATGCTTATATGTACATAATATTACTAATGCAGTGATTTTAGTTCACAAAAAAATCTTTGACTATATATTGCAGAGCTGTAAGTATTCTAAGAAAGACATGGTTCTAACTAAAGAATATTCTCTTGGATAGTTATATTTCTTCTTATCCCTCTCATTAGTAACAATGTAGCCCACAGTATCAATTTAGACACTATTGTAACTTTTAAACTTTCGTGATTCGAACACATAGTTTAGGTAATATCTCGGGACATAATCGCGCTAAAAACTATTTTCATTGTTGCATTGGCCATGATCTTTGAGAAGACTTGAGTCTTCTCGAGACCATGGCCAAATGATCTTTGAGAAGACTTGAGTCTTCTCGAGACCATGGCCAATGCAAAAAATAATTATATATTGAAATAGTTTTTTTAGCGCGATCAAGTCCCGAGATATTACATAAACTATTGGATACGATTGTCAGTTTGTTGTATTTTAAAAAATCATGTTGCTCTTTAATAACTGCGTTATGTATTATTGGATAAAGATTGTGTACGAATCTCTCAAAAGCTTCGACAAGGCGGACAAAATGGAGATGGGGCGATAGTTGGTTACTTCATGCTTAGGCCCGTTTTTGTGTACCTACAGGTGTTACGTGTGCACGTTTCCACACTTCGGAAAAATTACCTTCAACCAAACACCTATTATAAATTATGTGATTCGGCTTACAATTATGATATCAGCTGTTAACTTAAGAAAAAGTGAAGAAAGAGCATCTAGGCCAGGGCCTTTTGATGCGTCAAGTAGCTTGAGTTCTTTTAATACTTGGTTTTTACTAATATTCATGTTTGAAATTAAGATCTATCGAATTCCGGAACAAAAATACATACTTATGTATATACATAATTTACAAAATGCTTGTGCCAACATGACCCTATATTTATGAATCAATCGAACTTACCTTGTAAAGTTTGATTCCAATTATGCGAGGGTCTCAACCGAAGACGATTTTATAAATTTACTAGCAGTACATGAGGTGGTGCTGTCTCCGTCACACTTTAAGACATTCAACGACTAAAAACAAAAACTTATTCGCTGTCCCGCTTTCGCGCCGGCCTTCTGCAACTTGTCATTAATTTTGGAGTATTAATATATATATATATATATATATATATACATTTTCGTTTTTTCTTCATTTATTTCTAGGGATTATATAGAATGGGAGGGCGGGAGTGTAATCGTCTTCGGTTGAGACCCTCGCATAATTGGAATCAAACTTTACAAGGTAAGTTCGTTTGATTCATAATTATCCTTCGGGTCTCAACCGAAGACGATTTTATAAATTTACTAGCAGATGTTTAGAGTATCACTATGACATAGGAAAGAAAAAAGAAAATGTATGTGTATGTAAATTTCTCTTTCATTTATTTTGATCTGCATTCAATTTTAGAAAAAATTACAACTAAATATAATTTAATCAAGAAATCACATTTATTAAATAATCTTAACAAAATAGTTAATGCAATAAACGTATCTGATTATTATAATCTTTAATTATATATTAATTAATTAATTGTAATACTACTTTATGGGAACTCTTGACTTACGGGAAGCGTATTTTTTAATCTCAGTTAATGAACAGGACAGAAAGAAACTACGTTTTGTGTGGAAATCACAGATTTATGAATTTAATGTTCTTCCCTTTGGCTTATGTACAGCACCATATGTTTTTACAAAGCTTCTGAAACCTGTTTTAAAATACTTACGATCGAATAGTATGATGTCAGTAAATTATCTTGACGATTTTTTATGTTTGGGAAGGTCATATGAGGAATGCGTTAACAACATAATGACTACTACCAATGTACTACAAACATTAGGTTTCGTGATAAATTACGATAAAAGCAATATGAAACCCAGTACAGAATGCAAATTTTTGGGATTTGTTTTCAATACCATGGATATGACTATTTATTTACCTCCAGAGAAAACGAAAATGTATATATATATATACATTTTCGTTTTTTCTTCATTTATTTCTAGGGATTATATAGAATGGGAGGGCGGGAGTGTAATCGTCTTCAGTTGAGACCCTCGCATAATTGGAATCAAACTTTACAAGGTAAGTTCGTTTGATTCATAATTATCCTTCGGGTCTCAACCGAAGACGATTTTATAAATTTACTAGCAGATGTTTAGAGTATCACTATGACATAGGAAAGAAAAAAGAAAATGTATGTGTATGTAAATTTCTCTTTCATTTATTTTGATCTGCATTCAATTTTAGAAAAAATTACAACTAAATATAATTTAATCAAGAAATCACATTTATTAAATAATCTTAACAAAATAGTTAATGCAATAAACGTATCTGATTATTATAATCTTTAATTATATATTAATTAATTAATTGTAATACTACTTTATGGGAACTCTTGACTTACGGGAAGCGTATTTTTTAATCTCAGTTAATGAACAGGACAGAAAGAAACTACGTTTTGTGTGGAAATCGCAGATTTATGAATTTAATGTTCTTCCCTTTGGCTTATGTACAGCACCATATGTTTTTACAAAGCTTCTGAAACCTGTTTTAAAATACTTACGATCGAATTGTATGATGTCAGTAAATTATCTTGACGATTTTTTATGTTTGGGAAGGTCATATGAGGAATGCGTTAACAACATAATGACTACTACCAATGTACTACAAACATTAGGTTTCGTGATAAATTACGATAAAAGCAATATGAAACCCAGTACAGAATGCAAATTTTTGGGTTTTTTTTTAAATACCATGGATATGACTATTTATTTACCTCCTCCTCTTACTATTTTTTTTCTTCATTTATTTCTAGGGATTATATAGAATGGGAGGGCGGGAGTGTAATCGTCTTCGGTTGAGACCCTCGCATAATTGGAATCAAACTTTACAAGGTAAGTTCGTTTGATTCATAATTATCCTTCGGGTCTCAACCGAAGACGATTTTATAAATTTACTAGCAGATGTTTAGAGTATCACTATGACATAGGAAAGAAAAAAGAAAATGTATGTGTATGTAAATTTCTCTTTCATTTATTTTGATCTGCATTCAATTTTAGAAAAAATTACAACTAAATATAATTTAATCAAGAAATCACATTTATTAAATAATCTTAACAAAATAGTTAATGCAATAAACGTATCTGATTATTATAATCTTTAATTATATATTAATTAATTAATTGTAATACAATATTACGTATCAATAAATATATAATATTACTTAGCAATATTTTGAATCAAATATTGGCAATATTATTATTAAATATAACATTAGCAAACTCAGTGTTATCAGGATAAATCTGTGATTTCCACACAAAACGTAGTTTCTTTCTGTCCTGTTCATTAACTGAGATTAAAAAATACGCTTCCCGTAAGTCAAGAGTTCCCATAAAGTAGTTTTGATCTAATAGCTTTAAAACTGTCCTGTGATCTTCCATTTTAAAATGTTCTAAGCAAATAAACTTATTTAGAGCTTTTAGATTAAGAATAAAGCGATGTTCACCGTTAGGTTTTTGTACAGTAAAAATGGGTGATAAGAATTGGCCTTCACAGGGTTCGCAAATCGAAATCACGTTTGACTTTAATAAATCTATGAGACATTGATCTATGATTTTACTCTCAGATGCCGATTTGTAAGTGTTTCGAGGAGGTGCTACTTGAATAGGTGGTTCGGTTTTAAATGGTATATTGTACCCTCGTACCCATGATAATATTGTTGGGTCATCAGTTAGATTGATGATAAAAGTATTGTAATCTGCCTGCGGTCCTCTGTCGCGCAGAATTGTTTCGGCGGTAGTTCGAATCCTGGCGACGATCCCGTGTCACTGGTGCCAGCTTTCGTGGAGGAGGGATCTGTCGCGGCTCGCCGACTACTGCACGGGACGTCCCCCTCGCGTTTAAAGCTCCCCGCTGAGTTAGTGCCGATGGAGGCTGTTTGAAAGGAGCGCGCTGTACCGTGCTTTTCATTTCAAGGCCTGATCTCGAAATCGCCTTTGAAGACTTCAAATGTTCAGCCAAATTTTCACCAAAAAGAAATCCATCAATTTTAGTATTTTTTACAATCTCTCGATTTTGTTTATTTAGATTATCAGTAATAGCATACCGTCTTGATTGCGATTCTCGAAAATGACTATCGCATAATAAACGTCCAGCGTCACTCAATGGATTTATAATTCCCTGTGCTAGAGGTACGTCCTTGGAAGCTAACGCCCAATTAAGGACCTTGCCAATCGCAGCTAAAGTGCTAGATAGTTGGTTCTGTTTGCTTTGGCTGAACAGATCTTTTTTAACATTTATGGCTGACAAGGCAGCTTCTATTTCCAAATTTAGTTTTGGAGCTTTCATATTGGAACAGTTTTTTGCCGGAAGGTATTGTTTCAATAAGTCCGATTTATTTTCCTTAGTTAAGCCATTATGCAAGATATGTGACCATCTAGCAGCAATATCTTTGTGCAAATCCTCACCGTATTCCTTTGGCGTTGTGGGATCTTCGCCAAGCATCGAAATAATATCAGGATCGAGTACTTCATCGATAATTTCAGTTGTTGATGGCCCTGGTAAATTAGCTTCGGGCGTCGCTTCTTCTAAGAGTACTGGTTGGTCTTCGTCTGTGAACAAGCGCCCTCTTTAAGCTAAAGATGAATGTTTGCGATTTACGCAGAGATACATAAAGCAGATTTGTGAACTACGAGTATAACGAAGATATTTTGAATCTCAACTGAACTTAATCATCCTACTAATATTATAAATCCGAAAGTTTGTATGTAAGTGTGTAAGTATGTTTGTTCCCTCTTCACGCTTTAACGGCTAAACCGATTTGAATGAAATTTAAACTTAATATAGCCTATACCCTGGATTAACACATAGGCTACTTTTTATCCCGAAAATCAGTGCGGTTCCTGTGGGATAGGGTAAATTTATTAATTGTTTGAAATGAGATTTCTCTGCTATTACTGATCAGATTTCGATGAAATGTAATCGGTAGACTGTTTAGGTCCTGGACTAAGACATAGGCTACTTTAATCCCAAAAAATAAGTACAGTTCCTGTGGGATAGGGTAAATTTGTTAATTGTTTGAAATGAGATTTCTCTGCAACTGCTGATTCGATTTCGATAAAATGTAGTAGGTGTATAGTTTAGGTCTTGGACTAAGACATAGGCTACTTTTAATCCCAAAAAAATAGTATAGTTCCTGTTTGATAGGGTAAATTTGTTAATTGTTTGAAATGAGCTTTCTCTGCAACTGCTGATTCGATTTCGATGAAATGTAGTAGGTGGACAGTTTAGGTCTTGGACTTAGACATAGGCTACTTTTAATCCCAAAAAAATTGTGGTGTTCCTGTGGGATAGGGTAAATTTTTTAAATGCGGTTTCTCTGTAACTGCTGGTCGGACTCCGTTAAAATTTTACAAGTAGGTAGCTTACACCCTGGAATAGGACAAAGGTTACTTTTTATCCCGAAAACCAACCTATCTTAACCTCCCACATGTTTTAAGATAAGTTTATAAGTTGTATGGAATGAGCTTTCTCTGTAAATAAAGGTTGAATATCGATAACATTTAGTAATTTATAGACTCTAAAATATGACGAAAAATTTTTTCATCCCGTTTGTAAGTTCCTTTGGGGTAGGATAAGTTTGAAATGAGGTTTCTCTGTAGTTGTTGGCCGAATTTAGATAAAACTTGGTAGGTAGCTATGAATCTGAAACAGGATATATTTAAGTTGTTGTCACGAATGTCTGTCCAGTTCCCGTGGGATAAAATAAGTTTGTTGAGTAATATGAAATTAGTTATCTCTTTAAATATAGGTAAAATATTAATAATATTTAGCGAGTATTTCGCTCGAATATGACATAAACTACTTTTGATCTCGAAAATCAGCGCAGTTCCTGTGGGATAGGATAAGTTTATTGAGTTGTATGAAATAAATTATTTCTGTAAATAAATGTGGGATACCGAAAGTATTTGGTACTATGACTCTAGAATCCTACTATCCTACTCCTACTAATATTATAAATGCGAAAGTTTGTTTGTTAGTGTGTGTGTAAGTGTGTAAGTATGTTTGTTCCCTCTTCACGCTTTAACGGCTGAACCGATTTGAATGAAATTTAAAATAGATATAACCTATACCCTGGATTAGCACATAAGCTACTTTTTATCCCGAAAATCAGTGCGGTTCCTGTGGGATAGGATAAATTTGTAAATTGTTTGAAATGAGATTTCTCTGCAACTGCTGATCAGATTTCAATGAAATGTAGTAGATAGACAGTGCAGGTCCTAAACTTAGACACAGGCTAATTTTGATCCTAAAAAAATTAGTGCAGTTCCTGTTGGATAGGGTAAATTTGTTAATTGTTTGAAATGAGATTTCTCTGCAGCCGCTGATCAGATTTTGATAAATGTAGTAAGTAGACAGGTTAGGTTTTGGAGTTAGACATAGGCTACTTTTAACCCCAAAAAAATTGTTCAGTTCTTGTGGGATAGGGTACATTTATTAATTGTTTGAAATGAGGTTTCTCTGTAACTGCTGGTCGGATTCCGTTAAAATTTGACAGATAGCTGTCTGTCCAGTTCCCGTGGGATAAAATAAGTTTGTTGAGTAATATGAAATTAGTTATCTCTTTAAATATAGGTTAAATATTAATAACATTTAGCGAGTATTTAGCTCTAATATGACAAAAACTACTTTTGATCTCAAAAATCAGCGCAGTTCCTGTGGGATAGGATATGATTATTGAGTTGTTTGAAATAAATTATCTCTTTAATAAAAGTGGGATTTAAATAGTAATTGGTACTATGACTCTAGAATAAGACGAAATATAATTCTATCCCGAATGTCAGTCCAGTTCCTGTGGGATAGAGTACCTTGGAATAAAATTTCTTTGATGGGCTATATATACATATTTAGCCCAGAAAATATACTAAATCATAATACTAAAAATATCTTAAAAAATAGAGGCCTTCGTTGGCTTTTTGAGGCATTCAATATTGATCCGTATGAAGAGTTTTAGGCGCACTTAAACACACTGGCGACGGGTCAAAGATTGAGTAACAGTTAATGTGTTATCCGGTACATACAATATTATAGTGTGCCGGATTAATAAACATGTGTGTATAAGATCCGACCGTTTTGAACCGACTTACATAAGAAGGAGGATGTAAAGTCAATTTTTTTTTTGTTTATCCAATAACAGTTTACTTATCTTTGAACTTTGTACTGCCCGCTGGCGTAGTTGGGTGCGCGTTCACCTTCAAAGCTCCGGTTTCGCGGTGGGAATACAATGTTTCACTTCACGGGAAATTTGTGTTTCTGGTTCTGGGTGTGACCTCACGACACAAATCATTGAACTTAGTGTGTGTCTGTAAGCGTTAATGTGTACGTATCCTATGATTTTTTACCCGGGCGAAGCCGGGCGGGTCAGCTAGTGCTACAATATGATATCTAATAAAAATATTATTATGTCATTCATAAAGATATACTATATGCGTAATTAAAATCTACGCTGATGTTTCAAAATGCATTTAAATTTAATTAACATTATATATATTTACTAGTATCTATCCGCGGGTTTGTCCGCTTATCCGACTATAAAAATATATGCGTATATGTGTTTGTTTTAATACCCAGGCGAACGCCGGTTGGGTCAGCTATTAACTATCATGAAAGACTAAATTACTTTCGGTTTAATTGACCGAACGAGCGCAAAGCGGGAACGAAGCGATTTAATTTCAGCTTGGGCAAAATTGCTTTCGTAGGTCCGGATTTCCGGTTGTTCTCCTGTACAGGTCGCATTTCTCAACCGATTCTCGTGATATTTTGTGAGCAGATTCGATATTTTTCAAAATGGCGGAGATATGTGCTATAAATTGTTGTAATAAGCTTCTAGATACATTTACAACCCATGTTTAAATTTATACCCTAGAATGAAGATAATCGATGACAGATATTATTACTACATTGATATGTCAGAATCTTGGTAAATATTATTATTATATACTTATATTAAACTAATTGATTCATCCGAAAGTTTGTGTGTAATTGGGGCATTATTTAAGTATGTATTTTTTCTCTTCACGCGGCAACGGCTGAATAAATTTGGATAAATTTGGAATGTAGGTACGCAGCTTATGCCTAGAATTAACAAATAGGCTGCTAATTAACTTGACAAACGCAGACAAAGCTGCGGGGTGGCACGACTAGATTCATCAATATATCCATAAAAAATCCAATGAAGGTAAACCCTAACTTTTATGACACCTAACTGTCATAAATTGTTGTGTACAAATTGTTTTTTTTTTTTTTTTAAATTAATTCATGACCATGGATGCATAGTCCTTAAGTCGAAATATTAAACAAATATTAACAATTTCTAATTTACGTAATAAAAGTCTAAGTCACAAGTCACAGTCAAAGTCAAGTAGTCAGTCATAGTCAAGTCATGCCCTAGTACAGTGGTAGATACTTTACTAGAACTTCTATTGGAGTTTTGGAGCGAAGGCGAAAATCACGTTTTTTAACTTTGTATGATTTGCCTACACTTATGGACGATCACTAAGTATTAACGGTTAATAATCCACCATTGTTACACATTAACACTCGAAGAATCACAGGTTTTGGAAAATTATACAAAATCAACAACGCCATTTTTTCACCTTCGCGGCAAAAAAAAAAAAAAAAAAAAAAAAAAAAAAAACCTGTACAAATTGTTGTCAAAAAGTGTGACCCAATGCAAAATTAAAAATTACTAAATTCTTTAAGCCAACGCTAACACAACATTTTAAGAATAAAACATATGCCATACATTTTGGCCTATAACAGTTATATAAGAAAAATATAACAACGTTATAAATTATCAATAGGAAATAAGCATACAATTTACATACAGGTCAAGTATTTTTTTTTAATCTTTATTTTTTTTCAAAATTTCTCCCATAATATGATTTTCTTCTTTAATTGCTTTTAGTTAGGAGTTTTAATAATTAAAATGGATGGAAATTTCAAAATAGCAAAACGCTCGCTATTAGCTAAGCTGATCGTGACTAAGTTACACATTTTTGTGGTCACTGATTCGTCAACTTTCCTTAAATTGTATTTGTTTATTCAAATCGCTGTGTTTAAATTTGCTAAACTTTTTTTCTCCGATATACGGAGTCAATTTGAACTGACTCCAACTTTCCTAAATGTATCCCTACCAGTAACTGACCATCTCGAGTTACTCGGTTTGACTCTAACTTCAAAGCTCAATTTTGGTACTTCCATCGAGTCAAAAGCCCAACTAGCTGCAAAAAAGCTGGGAATCCTTGCAAAGGTGAGACGATACTTCACACCGGGACGGTTGCTCAATTTGTATCAAGCACAAGTCCGATCATGTATGGAGTACTGTTTTCATCTTTGGGACGGTTCAGCTAAGTACCAGCTTGAGACTCTTGACACCATTGAGTGGAGACCCAAGAGACACATTGGTAGCGAGCAGCTGACTAATTCAAAGCTTCAGAGCTTGGGTCATCGCCGCGCCGCATGGTAGCAGCTAGTCTCTTGGATTTTTATCGGAACATATTGGAAAGATACATTTTGGAGAGTGTGCTAAGGAACTGCACGATCT
Organism: Lomographa bimaculata; assembly: GCA_948107665.1. NCBI lineage: Eukaryota > Metazoa > Arthropoda > Insecta > Lepidoptera > Geometridae > Lomographa > Lomographa bimaculata. Next base: position 26,859,653 of record OX403584.1, on the reverse strand, counting down.
AGTTCCCCCATCCCCGTTCTATCGTCGGACAAGCAGACAAACTGCTAAGCGACACCGCTATATGGAGGACATTCCACAAATGCGCACTAAGCGTTTTGCCTCCACATTCATTGTGGGAACCTCAAAGGAATAGAACTCCTTACCTGAGTGTTTTCTGATGAGTACAATATGGGAGTCTTCAAGTCGCGAGTGAATAGGTATCTTCTAGGCAAGCTTGCTCCAAATTCGACCACATCGTCGCTTACCATCAGGTGAGATAGAGGTCAAAAGTTTTCCTAAAAAAAAAAACCCGATTGCATTTCCCAATGCCTATTTATTTCGATATGAGATGTATTGTTAGGAAGAAAAACTATCTTTCAGGCAATGTTTTAACGGCAACAATCGAATAAAAATGTATGCATATTCCATATTCACAAACGTATTCATTAATATAATCATAATTGAGCGTCAAGAAGGAACAAACTACAAACACACTTACAAACTTTTGCCTTGATAATATTAGTAGGAAGTATGATAGCAGGATAACTTTATTTTGTTTTTACAAAATATTTTTATAAATGGCGGATGTAGTTGTGTAGCTTGGCTTGTATACTCATATATCAAAAATAATATCATAAAACCTAATACTATAAGTAAAAAAAACGGTTTATTGAGAATAGTTTGATAGTAGGTAGTTAGAAACATATTCTGTAAGGTTTCGATTAATAAAATAATTACGACAGATAAGATCTTATTATTACTACAGACTATAATTTCTACCACTGGGAAACTTTTTTAGAACTAGTCGCTCTTGTGCGAGAGGGACACAGGGGTCTTTTCTAACCTTTCACCCGATTTCAACGGGACCGCAACCACCATTGGTTCTTTATGCAATTGATAAAACGATTTGGCATTGTAAATACGCTCTAAGTCAGTTGTGATAAGATTCCATGCATGTTTGATATTCGGCACTGTAAGTTTGTCAGTTATCCATCCTATTACTTTAGCTACAACATCCTTGATCTTCCTTTATTTATGTCAGAAACTACAGCTTTTTTTTTTTTTTTTTTAAGCTTTGTTATGAGGGTAGGTACTCATAAAAAAAATAAAGACAGTAGAAGAACGTAAACAGTTTGTTTCATATTTTTAATAAAAAAACAGGTACATACCTTGTGGATCCTGATAATCTCGATCATTGTAATCATCGGTCCACGTTCGGGAACGATCGGTAGAAGACGACGAAGATCTCTGAGGTCTATAATTTTCCAGTTTCCGCTCGAGTTTTTTTACTTTTTTGCAAATACGGTCGTATTCACTATCGAGGGGTCGCGCCGATTTTCTATTACCCATCTATAAGCACTTTCCAAAGCGAAAAAATATAATATTCGTGTGACTTCGACGACACCAAAACACGTAATGACAAGTTGCAGAAGGCCGGCGCGAAAGCGGGGCAGCGAATAAGTTTTTAAGACGGAGACAGCACCACCTCATGTACTGCTAGTAAATTTATAAAATCGTCTTCGGTTGAGACCCGAAGGATAATTTTTGATGCCATCGTGTAGGACTACCTTTCTGGACTCAACTTTATATAGATTTTTTTTTTCTCAGACCTATTCATACTAAAGTTGAGGGTAAAAAAATTTTTTTGATGCAGGCCTGTTAGTGTTTTAAATTAAATGTTGTTATTACTAAAGAAGATTTTTTTGCATAGTTTTATCGAATTCCAAAACAAAAATATATATGTTTAATAGGGAATCAACATGATCTGTAAATTTTCTAAGTGTTCTCTGCCCCCTTCTCTTTTTCTATTTACCTCGCTCTCTTTTCCTGCTGGTGAATTTTGATAAGATGTAATGTACAATTTTGTTCAAATGCCACACCGTAAGCGTGTATGCGTGTGCGCCTCTACCCTGCATACATTTTTTTAGATTCACTAAAGCTGAGCGGGAGTTGAAAGCGGCGCGGCCGTTTGGATATGGGCCCCGAAAGTTCTACGCATCGTCGAAGCTGACTGCTGGATTCGAAGATCCCTCTGTCGCTAAAGATCCTAAAGACAAGGAAGCACCACCACCACCACCTGATGTGATGCCAGAAGTGCCGGCGACTGGCGAAAAGAAGACTTTAAAAAGACTCTACATAGCAATGACGTCCGACAGAGGTAATTATTGAAATGTATTTCATAAAGTCAACAACTTTTAAAAAATCTGATTAATTGTCGTTGCATCAGTAAATCCTACAAAACACAAAATGTTTTATTTACCAAAATAAGAAACTAGTAAAATAAATATAATAAAATATGTATACTAGATAGATTCCTATTACTACTACCTGTCTCGCACATTTACTTTGCCACAAAATATCTAGAGAACTTCAGCTTGATTATATATTTTATCATTGTATAGGTACTTGATTATTTTTACCGTCTTCCCAAAAAAAGGAGGAGACACTAAAGTCGTCCTTTTTTTTATTTTTATTTTTATTTGTGTTACCTCATAACTTCTCTCCACGTAAGCCGATTTAAAAAATTTTTTTTTTAGTTTGAATGATGTAGCTTTCCCATTTGTCCCATTTAAATTTGATCAAGATCTGATCAGTAGTTTTTGAAATATCGTCAATAATGCCTATTTTGTACGCCTACTTTGACGATGTTCTTCGGCTTCAAAGGTTACCTCATAACTTCTTTCGTTGCGAGTCGATTTTGATGTTTCTTTTTTCATTTGAAAGCTGGTGCTTTTTTTGTAGTCCCATTGAAATTTAATCAAGATCTTATTTCTTGTTTTTGAGTTATAGTCAATAATGCGTGTTTAATACATTAAATCTGATTAAGGTTTCGAAGATAAAGCCGTGAAGTCGGTTTTTTAAGCTTTACTTGCGTTTCATTATGTAACTTAAAGTTTAACTTCGTGCAACGAGCTATCAGCGATATTGCAGTGTTTCATTGTACATACGTGTATAGATAAAAGATATGTTACGGTAGCTGAAGCGAACTAGAGACTTGTTTTGATTTTAAAGACAGCTGTCATTAAAATTTCAAAAATATGTTTGTTATGTTATTTAACCGTCCAACTTCTGGCGGAGGGCGTTTCTCGGCTATTGTCGTAAAGTGTCAGCTCTTTTCATCATGTTTTAATGATCCATCGTGGCCTTAGACCTTGTAGTTTTCGTAACGGGTCTTCAGTTTATGATTTCATTCGCCTATGGCACATCGTAGAAAGTCCAGAGAGACATTAAACGACCTTATTATTTCTTCAGATTATATCGGCTTACATATTTTTTATATATAGGACCTAGACCCAATTTGCTTTGCGGCACTGAATATTATTTTAAGTAGGTACTTATATTCTTTAGCACAGATACTCAATGTCATTAAAACTGGAGCATTGTATGTAAAAATGTGATAAGTAGCGACGTTAAGTGACGGAGCTGGTTGGGAGTCGCGGTCACAGATGTGCGATAGCGCAGGTCAACGCAATCTCGGAACACACACAACAAACACACCATGCCTGTATGACTATGAAATTTGATGATTTACTTCGACTATAAAGGATAACCTCGAGAGTATAACCAAGCAAAAAAAAAATTTTCCAAAATCGGTCCACAAATTGTCGGTTAGAGAACAGTAAAAATAAGGGACATTTGTGTTTCTGGTTCTAGGTGTGATAATGTGTGTGATGTTAATGTTTCTGGCACACATGACACAAAATGTTGAACTTGTGTGGGGCTGTGTGTGTGACCAAAATATGACTAGTATTACTAAGCAGAATGTAGTAGAATTAAATATAATGTAGTTTATATATCACATGCATGAAGTAAGCAGCATCTAGTATAGAAATATATTCACAGTAATTATTATATCGACCGGCTTGATTGTCTTGACCGACCTAAGAGAATTAATTTATTGTTATTATTGATTGATTTATTTCTTCAGTGCCTATAAAAAACACAAGATAACTTATCCATGCAATATATACAATGTCAACCGACGAAAACAATAAGCACGATGACAACAATACAATATAGATTATTATTTTCAAGATAAGAAGAAAAACGTATTAAAACAATAACATGTGATAGGAACGGGCTTAACACAAACATTTCTATTAGCTCTAAGAACTACTGTTTAATGAAATATATTCCTATTATATATATAAAAAAGGAGGTTCTCAATTTGACTGTATGCTATTTTTTTGTATGTATGTTACGCGATCTCTCCGCCAATTATGAATCAATTATGATGGTTTATTTTTGTTTGGTAGATTATACTTCAGAGGTTTATCGAAATCGATCCAGCCGTTGTTGTATAGTTGTAGTCGGTTTTTTACCGACTTCACAAAAAAGGAGGAGGTACTCAAGTCGACTGTATTTTTTTAAACGATTGTTACCTCTTAACTTCTTTCTACGTGAACCGATTTAGAATTATTATTTTTTAATTTAAAAACTGATGCTTTTCTTGTGTTCCCATTTACATTTGATCAAGATCTGAACACTAGTTTTTGAATTATAGTCAATAATGCGTGTTTAATATATTGAATCTGACCAAGGTTTCGAAGATAAAGCGGTGAAGTCGGTTTTTTAAGCTTTTTTTTTTTTTAAATCATTAACTATTATTATACATTGCTATTTTAAAATTTGACGTCCCTTGGCATTAATATAGCTTTTAGTAAGAGACGATAATGTGTTAAATGAGTAATTGAACATGAAACGGAATGACGAATGTAACATCACGAAATGTTAAATATTTTTCTCATGTTTTTGAGAAATTACTATACTACTTCACATTACAAATGCGGAAGTTTGCGTGTGGACATGTGAGTGTGTATGTTTGAAATCGCCGTTGTGTGGTGAAACCAGAATACAGAACTGATAAAACCTATAATACATTATTAAAATTATATATTATTATCTTTTTAGTCAAAAGATAAGAAACAAACTTTTAAAAATAATTTTAAATTATTATTATATTTAATTTTAAATAATAAAGAAACTTTTAAAAATAGATACTACTAGCGATCCGCCCCGGCTTCGCCCGGGTGTGATAAATGAAGAACCGCTTGACCGATTTTGTGCAAACTTCACATAAACCATCTACTAAATAAACCGAACAAAGCCTAAACATTTGGTTTGGATAGGTGAGCCCGTTCTTGAGTTATAAAATAACAACGAAAAGTGGCATTGATTTTTATATGTATAGATATATACTTTGGGCCGGATCAGAACTGCGTAGTAAAGCAAAGAATAATAAGTTAATTGATTGTTGTATGTACTACGTTGCGGGCTCGATGCTATTAACCATTTCGGTGTTCAGACACGTGTGCTGATCTGTGTATATACTTCTATATATAACTATACAGATTAAACTAAACATAAGTATATTATTCTTTACCCAAACCGATAACTTCGGCAACGTGTTAGGGCACGAGGCTCGGTTACAAGTATCTGTATTCTATATCGCTCGGGCTAATTAATTTAATAATTAACCTTTAAAAACCGCTTTATCTTCGGAACTTTGATCAGATTAAATGTACTTAATACGCGTTATTGATTATATTTCAAGAACTACTGATCAGATCTTGATCAAATTTTAATCGGACCAGTTGGAAAGCAAGATGTCTCAAACAAAAAAAAATCTAATTCGCTTCACGTGGAAAGAAGTTATGAGGTAACGAACATAAAAAAAAAGTTTTTGTTAAGTCGGTATAAAAAGTAGCAAAATTTTCTTCATACATTCACCTTACTCTGTCATTAAAATAAAACAAAAATCACCCAAATCGTTTATTTGGTTTTATTTGTTCACCTATTTAACGGAGTTTACAAATTAACCTGTTTTTGACTTTTCAGTACCTTAAAAATAAAAGATACACTTCATAATTATACAATAATATGGTTTTACGAGTATGACCTGGAAAATAAAGTAGATAGATAGATAAACCCTTTTTTGAACACCTTTTTTTGAAACAAACCTCCTGGCAAAATATATTACTGTTTTGGTCTATCCAAATATCAATTCCTCTTAAACTCCCTTCAGTCACCCCTTTCAAAACTCGTAAATCTTTTGTTTTAATGAAATTGAACTTTTTACTACTAAATTTAAAACAAATGACTTTCACATAAACGTTTTCACCCATGTGTTCTTGACCTTAGAGGTTGAATTTAATTAAATTCTTTCATAGTACACCTCATCGAGACAAATATTTCTACGATCAACTACCATATCTACGATCATAACAACATATCTACGATCTACAAGATATTTTAAAACAAATAATATCTTAATGATGAGCTAAATGCTTTTAATATCTAAATAATATAAGTGTTAATCTTAAAAAATATGGGCAATAAATAAATTGTAAACTGTAAGAAAGCGATAACTAATTACAGAACATGTAATATCTCAGGTTGACGAGTGCAGTGCATTGCCTGTATAAGTATATTACCTGTTTAAGTTCGAAACTTTGGGTGGCACGGATCTGGGATAATGGGCAAGCGTGACATTTTCCATCAGGCGAGCGATTTGCTCTTCTCCTCTCTGAATTACTTAAAAAAAAACGATTAATTAATGTAGTGCATGTTCTATCTTGAATGTAGTCTGTTTTTGAGTCCAATGATGACGTAGGTAGTGGTACTTAGGTTTGTGCGGCGGCGTGCACAGCGGCGTAGCGCGGCGCATACGAAGGGAGATGTCGGCGCGCAACGCAGAGGGAGCCACGCACAAGCTGGTGTGCATCGGCGACAAGTCACGCACCATGCTGCGGCGACAGTATAAGACTGCCATGCTCATCAACGTCAAAGACGTAAGTTTTCTTTACTGTACACGTCCTCGCACAAACAGGACAGCATCGGTGAAAAGTCACACACCATCCTGCGAAAGCGGTATACGTCCAGCATGATCATCAACGACACTGTAAATACAATTGACACCTTTGTACCTACTCAATGTAATTGTTTCGAAATAAATGTAATGTTTATTATCTCAGATCGGTCGAATCGCGCCGGTGTTCGCGGACGCGTCCGCGATGGCGATAGCGATCTCCGAGGCCAACTACTCGTACGACGTGGGTGAGATCTACTACAACAAGTACTTCTCCCCCGTCAAGTACGAGCTCACCGTCGTGCCCATCTTCAACAAAGTCGCAATTGCGGTTAGTATCCCATGGCATATACCCCTCTCAGCTGTCAAAATTGAGCGTCTTGAACTGCTTGTTGATTTGAATGGGTGCGCGTTCGCCTTTTAAGCCGGGGTTTTGGGTTCAAATTCTGGCGGGAACACAAGTTTTCTCCCCTAGGAAAATTTGTGTTTCTGGTTCTGGGTGTGATTGTGTGTGTGGTGTGAATGTTTTCGGCACCCATGACACAAGTCATCGAACTTAGTTTGAGCCTATGAGTGTGAAAGCTTTTGTGTTTGTGTTAAAAGATACGCCTGCCTTCTGAAACGAGGAGTTATATTTAGGCAAGGAATTACGTGAACTATTTCTCCCGTCTCCATAATATTATTCAAAAAGCAGACAAACTGCTATGCGACAACGGTGTATGATGGATATTCCGGTATGCTGACATAGCGTTTTGCTTCACATTCATAGTACAAACTGCAAAAAGAACTCGCGGTTTTTTTTTTTTGCTAGATGTTAATTATATGACCACTTTCTCACCTGATAAAAGGTGAAGATGTAGCTGAAGATGTAACATGCTTGTCTAGAAGACACTATCCACTATAGACTTGAAGACACCCCAGATTGTACTGCTCGGGGAACAAATGAGTTCCACTCCTTCGCTGTACAGATAAACACTCATAATATGAGAGTCTTCAAGTCGCGAGGAATATATTATAGGCAATCGATCTCAACGTTGCGTCACTTACCATTAGGTGAGATTAAACATAATATAAACATAGTGCATGCCTCAGTCATTGGTTGAACTAGTGGTCAAATGTTTGCCTATGAAACAAAATTGCTTGGTTTTTTGCGAAGGCGTTTTTTCAACACGCAAATAATTATTATATACTAGCCGTGCCCCGCGGCTTCGCTCGCGTGGATCAAGTTAAAATTAAAAAAGCCTATATGTTAATGCTATAGGTATAAGCATTCCAAATCCGTTCAGCCGTTGAATTAGAAATAAACTATAAATTTTTATTCAATTTATGGTTCACTTTTTTGGCGATAATGGATAGATATATGAGGTAGCGGAGCTTTTTCGTAGGACTATTTAAGATAAACATTTCCGTAATACGTAATATACGTGTAACTCTAACGGTTTTTGCAGCGCACGCCAGAATAGCTCGCAGATGGCAGAATTTTTTACTACTTACTTGACACAAATCTTTATATTTTGAACAGTTTACACAATATTTCATATTTCATACAATACAATTAAATCAATATATATACATATTACATAATATACAACGTTATAATGACCAATAAATGCATTTAATTTCAAAATAACTTTATACATTTTTAACGCAGCAAGCACCGAAGATGACGATGTTCGATGACGTGAGCGACGAGATGCTGGAGAGCTACGGGGAATGGACGCTGGCGGCGCTGCTCTACTACGCGCTGAAGGAGTGCGCCGCCTCGGAGCAGTCGTCGCGGATGGCTGCGATGGACAACGCCACCAAGAACGCCGAGGACATGATCCGGAACCTCACGCTGCTCTACAACCGCACGCGGCAGGCCGTCATCACACGTGAGCTCATCGAGATCATCTCCGGCGCGGCCGCGCTTAAGTAAACTGTTCTCTCTACGTTCACTGTCCCCTGGTACCTACAGTGGTAATTAGTAACTGTCTGGTACGCCATGGGCCACCGGGTTCGAGACCCGAATTGAATGTATTGTATATTTTGGCTTGTTGCAGCGAACAGTGTGATCGTCGTTCATTTTTGTGTCTTCTTGTAACTATGTTCATTATACGAAGATGTTTAACTGTTTGTTTTACATTATTATTACTGTTCCCGATACCCAAAACTGTTATACCTCGTAATAAATAGATACGGCCATGTGTGCTAGTATACCCTAAATTTATAACCATTTTTACGAATTAATGTTTAAATATAAATATATTTTATTAAAATAAAACAAGATTGGTTGGATCGTTTTAGTATGTTAAAATGATACTCTTTTCTAATAACTTTAAAAGAGCAATTCTTGTACATATAATATAATCTGCTTCTTTATCTTCTCGCAGCCTCTGTCTGGTGTGAACTCGGGCCTCGATTTTTCATATACACTATTTTGTATAACGAGTTTCGAGCGAAAGCTTCGTATAGAAATTAGTTGCCTTAAATTCAATCATACTGATGACTATGAAAATTGAACTTTTCTTTCTAGAGTTAGATCGTATGTGATGTTTGTGGCGAGATGTAGCTATCTTCTTTTCTAGAATAATAGAGTGTATTGATTTATCCAGTTTTTTCTGATTGTTTCTCTGCTTACTAACGATTTTGGAATTTTTGATGAGTGAACCTATATATTTAAGGGAATACCCTATAGCTTACGACTTTCAATTATATATAAATACACACATTTTACACGTTTAGTCTTAGTAATTATATATTCAGTTGGCCCATGGAGTATATATAGTTCGTTAAAAATGTTGCAAATTAAAAATGTTTCAAGATACAACTAACTTATGAAAATGTTATCTTATAATCCATTGTCGCACCTCGCGACATTTGCCAAATGGATCTCAAATATATATCAATTATGCGGAAGGACGTCCATTTTAGATTCGACGATGTCTAACTCAGCGTTGTGCTAGCCTAGTTTAAACCTTGCTAAAAGGCAAGATGGCGGGACTTATATCTTTCTATAATAAATGTGTCAAAACTTTTTACGTAAGGCCGGACGTATGGTCGAAAGTCTATCTGTATTATATCGTAAGCAAGAGTGTGCGCAGTAATTATATGAGTTAATTCCACCATGTACATTTTACCATCTAACAACCAGACAAACTGTCAAACGTCATCCATTTACAAATACAAATACAAATAATTCATTCATAACTCCATTGTCACAAGTCAAATTATTTCCAATACAGTTTGTCTTACTCGTACTGATAAAATTTTTAGAATAGGTTTATATTTATGGTTGACACAGTGGTCAAATGCTTACCTATTTAGCATAAAAAAGGCGCTAAATTGTTCACTTCGACAACCGTTGAATGTCACCTGTCTTTCAATTTTATTTATACAGATTAGTAAAAACACATTTTTGACAGTTGTATTCGTATAATTTAATTTTCAGTCAACTACTTAAGTTATAATCTGTGGCGATCTGTGGCGATTATTTTCGACTCTCTGTGCGTTTCTCAACTATTTTAAGCAGCGCCCATCGAGATAGGAAACACACCTACGGTTTGTAAAGCTACAACATCCTTGGCAGGCGCCTTACTAATGTTTATGAGTGAAAAAAAAATCATTGATTATGGGCTTAAGAGCTGCTTAACTAAGAGGTGGCTAAGCATTACTAAGCGACATTTTTATTAGTAAGACTGTTAATTGCTGTAGCTTGATAAAACGTGTTTATTATGAGACTAACATCTGCATCCTCACTACTGGAATAATGCATAATTCCCAAAGGACTTAGTAGAACCGTGGAAGTTCAAAATATAAATACGACCCGTAGTTCGTAAGACGGTAGAATTATGTGCTTAACTAGTGTACTGTAAGTACATCAAATCAGTTTGACTCCTTGAGGTAGGTGTTGTACGCCGCTTGGTCCATGAGCTGCTGCAGCTGGTCGGGGCTGGTCAGCCTCACGCGGAACAGCCACCCCTCCTCATAGCACGACTTGTTAATGAGGGTCGGCGACGACTCTACTGTCGTGTTTTTCTCGGTAACCTGCAATAGTTGTTTGAAATATTATTTTACTATTACCAATGAACTGTACTTGTGAAATTACAGGGCAGAAAGAGATTAAAAATGACGAGTGCAGTGTTTTGCCGAGCAGTATTTTGAACTATTTAAGTTCAAAACTTAGGTGGTACTGACCTTCAATGGGCAAGCGTGACGCTTAACAACAATCGAGTGACTCAACTCGTCTGAACTCGTAAATCCATAACTAGCTTTACCCAGCTTCGCCTGCTTTAAGAGCAGGTTGCTATTCGTTTCTGGCACGGTTGGCATCACAGGCGATTATAGAGCGTATGAATTAGCAAATAGGGGCGCGTTTATAGGAATATGGCGGATACGCAAGGTCGTGCGTGCTATACTTAGATTCACAAAGATTTATGTAAAATTTTCGATAAGAAGTAAAACAAAATGTTGGCTAAGTAACGTGTACTAAATAATTATATAACTAGTTTTTGCCCGCGGCTTCGCTCGCGTTAAGAAGTATTGATATTAATTAGTTATAGTTTTTGCGGCTTTACTTTTGTTTAGCGTGTGTAAAAAGTTAGGGCCTACAAAACTTCTTTGTACACAATATTCTTAACTAATCTGTCATTAGGCGCTAAAACTATCAAGCTATTGGGTGAACTTACTCGTGAGCAAGCAACATAAAACTGTCCATGAGAGAAGCAATGTTCTCTCAAGTCAATACCCGCAAATTTGAGAGTTTGCCCCTGAGACTTGTTTATTGTCATGGCAAAGCAGACTTTTAGGGGAAACTATAATTGTTTAAATTTGAACGTGATATCATTAGGGATTAATGGGATTCGAATTTATTTATTTTTATATAATTCAAAGGTGACTGACGGAGCGAAGCCGCGGGCAAAAGCTAGTCGTCAAATATAATCCGCTAGATATATTATCTATGCACTATGCACAAAAATGGTTAATTCAAAGTTCTCTCCAAAATAACTCAATGTAGATGGCGCTAGCATACAGAAATTCGTATATTTTACACTGAAAAGTTACTAATCTTATAAGTATAGCCTGCATCTCAAAATCCTTTCTTAGGGGATGCCTACGTCATAGTAGCTTTATGCATGGAAAGTCTCAGCCCGATCGGTTTAAAATTGACAAAGTTTCATACAAACTTTCATCCCCTATTTTATCCCCTTGGGGGTAGAATTAATCAAAATCCTTTCTTAGCAGATGCCTACGTCATAACATATACCTGCATGCTAAATTTCAGCCCGATCCGTCCAGTTGTTTGGGCTGTGTGTTGATAGATCACTATGCCAGTCAGCCACCTTTGAGTTATATATATTTAGATTAATGGTATTGAATGACACTAAAAGTTTATTAGAGTTATGGTAATATATAAAAGTATGTCTGTTAATTTATTTGTTTATATGTATAAACAATTTAATAACACTACAAGTGAATAAAAAAACTTGAGAGGTGTCAAGGGGCACCCGGATGGAACGAAGTTCAATTTCTGTCTAGCCCCCTTTCGCAAAAGAAACATGCAAAAATCAATATCACGCGGTGTTCCCAGGCGGTCACCCATCCAAGTACTGACCGCGCCCGACGTTGCTTAACTTCGGTGATCGGACGAGAACGTGGTATGGCTTACAACTATAGCAAAAAGTGTCGTTACAACTTTTGGTCTTAATTTTTTCCGTCTAGCCCGGAACGAAAGTTCCTTATCACGCCTACGCGCCTACGCCTGATAAGGAACTTTCGTTCCAAAAATCAGCTTGTTTTGAAAAGGTTTACACTTGTACATGTAGACATAGAGACTATAGAAAAGGTAACCTATTAGTTTTATTGGAGGTCCGTTGTTCTAAATAATAATAATAAATGTTGCCAGAAGAATAAATATCCCTTGGGAAGGAATTTGTGCTCCTGCCAGGAATCGAACCCAGGACTCACGGTGCTGAGGGCGGAGACCTGTCCACTTAAACGGTTGCTTATCAACTTTAAATCGTTATACGTAGATCCTAAATGGTCGTTCTTAAATAAATTAAAAATGATGAGATAAACTTAAAGGTGCTTTTCAAACACATTTTCAGTGACACCCCAGTTGACACAGTATGTCAACATTCTATTTTTATTTTTAACAATAGCGTCCGGTTGTTGGTAGTATACAATTTTGATTATTGACATGTCTTTAGTGACACTCGCAAGATGAGGACAAATTGATTGATGTTAAAATTATCAAAATCGGCAATCGCGTTTGGTCTTTAAAAAGTGCCACAAAAGAACAAACATAAACACTTACGTACATATAGACTGATAAACACATTATCTTCCCTTAGTCAGTCGGGTGAAAAGGCGTTCGCTAAAGTATCATTAATATTGAAAATAAATGTCTTCAAATCTTATAAAATGCTGTGACTGTATAAAATTAAATGACAAAACGCTACTAATTTATTTTAATTAATTACTTAACTTTTTTAACTTAATATTTTTTAGCTAAACGTTTTACTGTTTACCTTAAGTCCGCACGAAATAAAATTCCGGCCGCGATCCGCTATTTGATGCCTTGCTATAGAAAATATAAAAAGCATGTTTAAATTCTACTCACTATGCCTGAAACTGGAGTGTAGACTTCTGCGGCTGCCTTGACACTCTCCAGCGCTCCGCACTCGTCTCCTGCAACCAAGGTTGTTCCCACATCTGGAAGCTGGGCGAATACTATTTCTCCGAGGGCATCCTTGAAGTTAAAACAAATAAAGACCTTTTATTCCGGTGGGAAGTTAGTACGTCCGGACCACGCCATCCAAGAGGGATGGATTCTACGAAAGTTTGTACGTGTTTGTTATATAAATCTGAAGGTAGTATTTATTCCCTCTTCAGCAACGACTCAAGTGATTTGGATTACTTTTTAAATATAACTTATAGTCGGATTACCACGCACTAAAAGACCCACCGCGATAGGAGAGAAACCTACGTTTATTTAGATGCAAAATCCTTGGAGTTACCTTTTCCGTCGTGTTTCGAAGACTCCCAGAAAATATCGTAAGAAATTATTTAGGAACACAAACTCATGTTAGAAGTTCCAGTTGTATAGGTAAACAAGTTAAAAGTAAAGTCTACTTTTTATCTTCAGTTCTGTGTGTTTGCAAAAGTATCAAAATACAATCCTAATGCAAAAATAACTGAAATAAAATTAACATTAAATAATATAAACATAACATAAACGCTTTCACACTCACAGCCCACACTAAGTTCCATGACTTGTGTCGTGGTTGCCGGAAATATTCACATCACACACACAATCAACCAGAACCCGAAACTCTAATTTTCCTTGGGTAAAAAACTTGTGTTTCAATCCAAGCCCGGTAGAGCTTATAATGACACTAGCCGTGCCGCGCGGCTTCGCCCGCTATTATCAAGTTAAAAAGTAGCCTATGTGTTAATCCTAGGTATAAGCTATGTGCATTCCAAATTTCATCCCGGTTCAGCCGTTAAAGCGTGAACAGGGAACAAACATACTTACTGACTTACACATTTACACGCATACACACAAACTTTCGGATTTATAATAATAGTAGGAAGTAGGGTCTAATCGATGAGTAAACGGTATGATAGTACGTAGGTAATTCGTGTGACTAATTAGCTAGGGTTTGGGTCTTTTTACGCTTCGGTGGTGATATAGGGATCAACTGTGTTATGCTATGAATTCTTTAATGAAATAGATATTTTGGAAAATATAATGCAAGTTTGGAAAAATATAATAGGAAGTACATTTTTCATATTTTGAATATTACTTATACATAAACGCGTTTGTAGGTATGTGCGTTAAGATTAACGGATTTAATACCGAAAAATGAGTCCGCAGCGAAAAATGCTTGATGATTGAAAAATTGACAATCAATTGATATTTTTCTTGCTTTTCTAGTAAATAAATAAAGCTAAAGATGTAGTTCTAACCTGTGCAAAACTTGAAATGCCGATAGTGCCTGTGTTGTTCTTCACCGACACCCACTCGTGTTTCTTTGTGTAAAATCGATCTGAAAATTGTGTACAAATGATAAATTTTTAATTACTTTGCAAGTGACAAACTGGTGTAGGTATGCGGATATTATTTCATGCTTGCTCGCATGCAGTCCTAGTGTCAGGATTTTTCAGACTACCTGGAGATTTGGGTTCATCACTGTTGTCTTATGACTAACACGACACAGCCATTCGAAGCACGGTGACACTCCGATGAAAAACATTAATTTAAAACAAAATTCTGATCAATCCGGAGTTGACAGCAAGCGGGAGAGTTACCATGTAGGCTCCTCGTAGGGAATAAGTAAATATGTGCCACCTGGCAAAGGAGTTGGTCAAATATATAGACCAAAATCTTCGCTCTGCTTATATTATATACCATGTTCGCATAGGCATTATTACAGATTTATCCGTAAAAACTATAAAAAGTAGTCAAATCAAAGTTTTCAAGCTATAAATAAAAACTCTGTATGATAATTCGACAAACAGCTACATATTGTATGAACTCTCCAAAAATTCGACAATGTGTGAAAGTAAACAAATAGAGCGGGGCGAAAAGCGCCGATCTTTAACGGAGATCGTTAAAGAGAATCGGGTTCGATTACCGAGAACACAAGATTTCGGGAAATTTGTGTTTCTGGTTCTGGTTGTGATTGTCGCTGTAATTTTGCAAATCCGCCTGTCTTCTTCTTCTTAGCGTGTCGATGGCGAACTGTTAAATAGCTGAGGCCCAGAACTCAGCCACCCGAACTGCATTTGGTGCAGCGTCCATGAGCTCTTGTTGCGAGCAGGTTACAGGACAAGCAGGGCATGCAGTAAGATGTGCCATAGTTTGATCTGCTGCGCACAGACAGGCTATATTGTTGTCTTCTGAGAATCCCCACTGGACCATGTTATCCTTAATCCGCCTGTAGAGTCATTCACTTCTATGAGTGCATCTTTGGGGCCAATATGCATAAACGATTTTGAATGTTGATTTCGAATAAGAATGTTTCGGACACTCACGATACAAATCTTTAAACTTAGTGTGAGACTGTGTGTGTAATCATTTATGTTGTTTTAAGTTTATGTTATGATAGGAGACAGTTTTGTTAGTGTCAAAAGGGTTCAACTTTAGCATTGATTCGAATTTTGGCACTTGAAGCTAATTATATAAGTACCTAGCCGTACCCCGCGGCTTCGTCCGCTATAATCAAGTTAAAAAATAGTCTATGTGTTAATCCTAGGTATAATCTATGTACATTTCAAATTTCATCCAAATCCGTTCAGCCGTTAAAGCGTGAAGAGGGAACAAACATACTTACACATTTACACACATACTTTCGGATTTATAATATTAGTAGGATTGCGTAAGGACCAGTATCTACGCATAGATTACAGCCCCAGTAGCTTCGGTTTAATTACTTGATCTATAGATAATAGAGAGCCTAACACGCAGTTGCGAGATAAATTCATTATCACCTATTTACTTCTATATACGAGTACATCGTAAACACGAATGCTGCATTGCAGCTACTTCAATCTTTTCTGGATGTATCTACTTCATAGACTTTAAGGATATCGTATAGAAATTAAATCGGCAAAGGCAGAAAAACTGTTATCATGTTATTATTTTAATCATATGGCCCTCGAGAACCTCATGCAAAAGTAAATAATAAGTCGAAAGTATTGCTGCGCCCAGCTGAAGTTAAAAAGTATTTTTTTACAATATAAGCAATCATTCGACTGATATCTGATAAAAAACAATGATGTTAGAGTAAAGTGTAAAACAAATTGCTTAAATATATTAACCATCATACTTGAGCTTACATGACATTTAAATTATAAAAGCAAAATTGAGTGTACGTGCATGAGTTTGTTTGTTGCTTCTTCAAGCTGGAGAGTATCGATGAAATTTGGAATGATAAAGCTAACATTTTGTATTAACACGTGCACAGTTAAGTTGTGCCGTGAAAGTGAAAAAATGGCGTCGATTATTTCGATACTTGTGATTGTTAATTGAGAGTTGTGTGTGATTTTGATGGAATATGAAAACGAAAATAGTTCGTGAACGTGTATAACTGTAGAAAAATAATACAAAGTTGAAAAACTTGACCCGCGTTTTCGCTCCAAATCTTTAATAAAAACTTATTGTAAATTTTACTGGGGTATAACGTGACTTTTACTGACCCACCATGATCAAGATATTATATATTACATTATATTATTATATTTACGATAAATAATCTTTGAACATTAAAATATTTCTTTTGAGATCAATAACGTTAACCTAATTCCTTACTTTTATATTCCGTGCTGTACTTCACTCTCCTGCAGCAGTGGGCACCAACTGCATTCATGGCGAGTCTAGCACAGACGACGAACATGGCTCCCGTAAGCATGTTCAATGTTATCTGTTAAAAGCATCATAACATTTTTATTATCAGTTATATTTTAAAAGAACATTTGGACTCTTCGCAGTGGAGAAAGTCTGCAAAGACATTGACACTGTCCGCAAGGTTCACTGAAGTTACCATTCAAATAGGTATGCATCACTATAGAATATGACAGAATAATATTGTTCATACATACCGTGTCACGTTTCGGAATTCGAGATATAAGTTAAATTTGGGACTGTTAAAATAATCTCTACATAATTTAACCTCTGGGTCACTGTCATTATTTGAGGAGAAGCAGAGTCGATATTTACGCACAACATGATAATTAACAAGAATCAAACCTGAGTTATGTTTTTAAATTTACCTTTTGTGAAGATTCGGGTAAAACTATATATGAAGAAACAATACGTTCGCCACAAACGACCGGGTGCGCTGGACTGTGCACTGTGCCAGAAAGCGCGGGGTAGCGCGGTATCGCGATCCCATTAGGGAACTGCGTCTTGGGTTTATCAGCGATGTTCTTGATCCTAATTGTCACTCTACACACACTCTATATAGATAACTAGAATTTTTTACTTTCAAAATTGTTTGCGCCTTTATTATTGAACATGACGGTCCTGTTGTATTTTCTTATGCTATGATGTAATGACGAATTAATGCTTAAAAATTAATTTACAAAATCTAAAGTAACTTAAGCTGACCCTCATCCAAAAACGTCTCCTGAGCTGCCCACGACGGTGGATCGGACAACATTGGTGGAACCTGTCAACAACGTAACTGTTGCATCACCGCTTTCCAACAGGTGACATTGTAGTCAAATACTTGCTATCGAGCATAAAAAAATACACGTTTATAGCATTTATTGTAAAACTGTATACAATTAAAGTCCTCACAGAATTAAATATGTTTTGTTCATTTCGAACATGCAGTAATATAAATTTAATAGGTTACAATATAAAACATACGAGTACCTACGTTGTAGGTTATAGACCACTGTAGAAAATTATTTTATTTTCAATTCATTTGAGTTGAGCCTTGTTGTTGTACCGGTTATTCCTCATTGTACCTCTTAAGGGGCCTGCGGAGGTTGATTTGCCCATACAATCGTAATACTGAAATTATTTATAATTCAAGCATATTACCACCATACTGTGCTGTTATACAGATTAAAAACATATTAATCTAGGTTCCTGGATAGTTTTAATAACAAAATAAACAAACAAACCAATTGATTTTCACACATTATTACGACGTAAATGTCGCATCTTTAACTTATTCGTTTTGTATTAAAAATTAACACATTTCTTTTGTCATTAAAACAGGAACATAGATTAACATTTCAAGGTACTATTAATGCAAAAAATAATGGCTAAACATTACATTTTCATTCATAATTTTTGGTATTACGGCACCTATCATAATTTGTTCGGTCGGTGGTGGTGCTATCGCATCAAGCATTGGCACAGTTTACCAGTTAAACAGAGACAGCTTATAGACTCGTTAAAAGACTCCTCGGCCTCTTAAGTCATGTCTAAATAATTATAGTCTCGATACTATGACAATGGAAGGAACCTATAAATTGGTTCGTAGAATTTGAAATTTCCATGGTTGGGCTAATTAACATGCCTCTGAAGAATCATCACAAACTACCACCCAGTTGGCGCCGTGGACAGGTGCCCGCCCTCTGCGCCGCGGGTCCTGGGTTCGATTCCCGGCAGGAACAAAAATTCCTTCCCAAGGGATATTTGTGCTTCTGGTTCTGGGTGTGTGATGTGAATGTTTCCGGCACCCATGATACAAGTCTTTGAACTTAGTGTGGAGCTGTGAGTGTGGATGTTTTTGTTTGTTTGTTTGTATCTTCATCAGTTACCTACATAAAGCTTTAAGATGCTTTTTAGGGTTCCGTACCTCAAAAGGAAAAAACGGAAACCTTATAACCTTATACGACTCGCACTTGGCCGGTATTTTTTTATTTATTTTGATTTTATTATGATAATAGTCATCTCATTAACGCAAAGTAGGTAATTATTGATAGGTTATCGTTGTTTATTAGCTTGCCGCTGTCCGCTGGGGGTCGCTATACCTATATAGACTCACTTGATACGTATATTAGGTACCCAGCTGTATGTATATGTGTATATACGATATGGTATATATAGAGACGATGGAGTACTTGGTGTAAACAAGATGAAGGCAGCTGACTCTATTATGTGATGCGTTACGTTTTAGAGGTTGTTGTTGATTTTCTTTTAATTTAGCTTAGTATATGCTGCTTGAATCCATTATTCTATAATATATAAACTCTAGTTAAGGACAAAAACGTTTAACCGAGTGATGGCGAAAAAATCTAACGTGAACGTCAAATAACCGGAGAATCAAGTAACTGGTTTTGTTTAATACCATTGAGACACGATTCTTCGTTAAACTTGCCCCTAAATTAGTACCGAGGATGGAAAGATTTTAGGCCTCAATTTGTGTTCACAATAATTTGCAATATAATAAAATATGCTTAATTATAATTTCAGCAACGCATATTATTTAATACCCTTATTTTATGCTAGATAGGCAAGCATTTGAACTCTATCTCAACCGATGGAAAGTGACGATGCGGCCGAAGATGGAACATGCTTGCCTAGAAGGTACTTATTCACTCTAGACTTGAATACACCCAGATTGTACCGTTCAGGGAACAAAGATGCAGGTAATGAGTTCCGCTCCTCCGCTGTACGGATGATGAACGTAGAAGCAAAATACGATAAATTGATGACGTTTGACAGTTCGTCTTGTTGTTTGATAGTAAAAACGACATAGAGAAATTATATCATGTTATTCCTGAGCACACTCTCCAAAATGTAAGCGATACAATACCTATAGGACCATCTGTCGGTGACCAAGACTTTGCAGTTTTTACTCAACTAGCTATATACTCAGTATATGTCACAGCAGATCAACTCATATCACTGCTGCTCTGTTGTTTACGAGTATATATCATTCTTGATAGTAGCAGCTAAGCTAGCCAGTGACACTGTGAGATAAGACCTGACGTAAAACCAAACTTAACCTTTCCATTATTGGGACTCTGCTCTTCGCCCAAAGGGAATTCTTGAAAGGATTCTTTATCCACCAACTCAGTACGCTTGGGCACTTAGATAGATTACACACTATGTTTGAAGTTTGAGGTTCTTGGTCATGCCTATTTGCGTGTTATTCTTTCCTTATATGCCAAATTGACCACTGAAAGGACAACTGTTAAATTTACACCACTCTAGTAGGCTGTATCATGTAACAAAAAAAGACCCGGTAGTTTTGTTTATATGTAATTTATTCAAATATTGCATAACATCATACACTTAAATTACATACTATTATAGTTATTTATCACCATTGAATAACTTTATAAACTGTGTAATTAATAAAAATATGAAATAAAGAAGACATTTGTACTTATTTATCGATTGGTGTTACCAACGTGGTAAGTTTGAACCCTATTTATAGTAAGAATGATGTGTCGGTACCCTGTTTTGTCGATTGGTAGGCAGTTTTGGAGGTAGAGTTTCTTACTTTCTAATGCCTGTTATTATCATATTTTATCCAAATATTAACAGTTACTGGCACTAAGTTCTATTAAAAGCACAATAATGATTATAGTTTAATGGCAAGATTTTTGTCACACTTTCATTACGCCATAACGTTAGTAATATAGCTGCAGCGTCTGAGTACTGAAACCAAGGTAATCCGTGTACATACGCATAACAACTCCCTTATTTCGTATGATACCAAGATCATTGAGAGAAGCTATTTGTATCAATTCGTATTTCTGTAAATATAATATCTTTTAATGCATGAACAAGTGACACGAAGTAGACATTTAATAAGATCCCGTATAGCATCCATGTGTATATTAGACAAAAACTGGACTTTTGGAGGAGAAACAATATGGTAATTGCAACTTGCAAGTAGGATCAAAAACTGCAGTCCTAAGAATATATGAACGGCATAAGAATATATAAAAAACATTTATTATAAATCTGGTAACTGATGATAGAGGTCAAAGGACTGCAGCATTTTTCTCGGAGACATTAAAAATTTTGTGAAGTTATTACATATGGGTTTTCCTACTGCAGCATTCTTTGTGAACATGTTGACGTAATGTAACGTGATTTTAGGAAGGTGTTTAGTGAGCACCTATCACAGGTAGCAAGGCGTTGCCTGTGATGTGCTGAAGATGGCGCTGACGGCGGCGTATGTGGCGGCCACGGCGCCCACCGTGCCCAGGGCGATCACCTCCCAGCACACCATCTTCATCCATCCGGGAGTCTCACTGGAATCACCAGAAAAGTATAAAAAAATAAAGTAATTTAGGCACTCTATACTCTTGCTCTGATTTTCATTTGTTTTCTCCTATCACTGTTTGTTTACTTCGATTTCTCATGTACATTTTTATCGTTGCTGAAGAGTATATCCAAATAGCCATGCACGTAGAACTGTCACGTAATCTGAACAAATATGAATAATTTTTCCAATGAGTAATTTAGGTACATGTATGTGTATGACAGACCGATAAAGGAGATATAACAGCTGACCGCCGGGGCCGACTGCGCATTTATAGGGTATCCCGATCAACAAAGAGGACTCCGGTGAGAAGAAAGATTGACGCTGGGCAGGCGTCTGGTCATAAAAACTTTACCAAATCTTTTTACAACATGGATTTAGAAGTGAGTTCGAGTTGTATTAACTCCAGTTGGTAGGAAAGCGAACTAATTGAATTGAAAATTGATCCTGGGTTCGATTTCTGGGAGGAGCACAATTTTTATGCTTATTATCATATATGTGTGCTTCTGGTAAGTGTGATTGTGTGTGTGTGATGTAAATGTTTTCCGATACACGGGATACAAGTCTTTCAACTTAGTGGAAGCTGTAAGTGTGAATGCGTCTTTGTCAATTTCAATTATTTATTCTTGTTTTTCATGCGCATAGATGTAGTTTTTTTATAAAGTAATTCAAATTACACTGAACTATTTAGTAATTATGAAATCTAATTCATTAAATATTATTATTATTGTAATTTTATTTAATTGATTATCATTTATAACTATATGGAATGAGCTACTCACATGGGGGTCTGTCCCTCTCGGGGGGTCTGGCTTATCAGGCTCAGGTAGCAGTATGAAGGCAGGATGTAGGTGAGGAGGGCCACGCTAGTGCCCCCAATCAGCGCCAGGATGGTGTAGAATCGCGGGACGCTCTCGCCGATGAACATGATGCCGGCCATGATGGACAGACGGACGACCAGACGCCAGCCCATGGAGTCTGCATGGCGGGAAAATAAAAGACACTTCGTGTAATAATTATACAAATATTATTGCACGTTACTTATAAAATTATTATTTTATACTGAAACACTGTTTGCTGTCTTGTATTTTGAGTGCCGGAAACATTCACGTCTCACAATTAAACCCAGAAAGATACCTTTTTTTTAGGGAGGTAACTTCTGTTTCCGGCGGGAAACGAACCCAATACCCGCTGCTTAGAAGGCAGATACGCAACAACTACACTAGTAGATCACATATAGATAATATGCGTTACGAAAGGCTTACCACGCGGGACGTTGTAAAGCTCCTCCATCTCCTGGCAGACGGGGTTGATGAGGATGATGAAGGCGAATACCAGGTGGATGGCCATGGCCACGTTGGCCACCAGGCTCAGGGGAGTCGCGGTCATGGATGCCGCTACGTTTGGGGCCACTGAGTCGCCGTACACATAGTAGCCGCCGGCTGCGATGGGCAGGTACAGGAGCAGAATAGCTGCAGAGGAACACGTACTTAAATGAAGTATGGACCGTTGTAACGACTCATAAGGTTATTAGAACTTGCGTGCCGACTCTTCAGCGGTCGACGGACACTCTTGACTTAAAGATTGACCTTATTTATATTTATCGGGAACCAAAAAAGTAAAGGCTGTTCCATTCTATTGCAGTTTACATAATAAAAGTGGTGGCCAATAGCTTGGTTTGAATCAGAGGAAAGATTGTTTTGTTTTAGTACATCTTATTGTCCGATAATGAAAGAGAAGCAGGAGGAATCATGCAGCTCCAAAATGAAACTTGTAAAACTTGCACAAGCTACCAACCTTTAGTCTGATGTTTAAAGCTCTGAGGCTTTACTTCAATAAAACCAATCAGTTCTCTAGCTTTTCAATAGAGTTTAAAGCGTGACGGTGGTACTTGACTGAGCTCCCATAAGTGATTGCAATATTACATTGAGGAGATTTTTTTATGCATAACATTTTTTAACAGGCGTTTTACTGCTATCTCTGCGATATTGATACTGAAAATACGTACTTATCATAAATTAGACATGAACACTCCGTGAAGTAATGAGGCAGTAGTGGGGCGTTTTGCATCGGCTTTCAGTACCTACCTTACATTTTCCGAAACACATACATTAACTGCGCAAGCAGGTCCGGTTCTAGTTGCCAGTGCAATAACCGGGATAAACATGAGATATAATTGCATTTTGCAGCGGTGCTTCAGATTTTATAGGCGTATGTGACGCATACTATCAGAACATGAAACTTGCTTGTACTCTCTGATTATTGTTTTAAGTGATAAAACAGAGTATTTCCCTCACTATCCATTTTTTCATCTGATAGGCTAGAGTTTGACTACCCGATTTTTCTGATGAATCTGATGCTTCCCATTGTTCCATATATTAGTAGGTTTTATTTATTTCTAGATGAAAGAACGATCACATAGCACCTACTTCAAATAAACTGCAAATACCCGAGTTCGAAACCTAGTATTGATCAAATAATAAAGATGCCTACTGTATTGCTGTAATTAGTTAAATACTGGTTTGCCCTCTTTGTAATTAATGACATTTTCCGTTAACAAAAGTGCTTAACTAATTACATTAGCAATGTTTCTACGTAGTGGGGTGTGCGTTATGTATATCTCACAATATAGAAAGATAAGCACACAGAGCAGGCAACTCGGTTGCGTTTCTACCTGTCGAATGCCTAGAAAATTAAGTAACATTCCTACATTTATTTAAATTTTTTTTTACCGTACACTTTTCTATTTTACAATACATCTATATATATAAAAATCAATGCCGTTTTCATTGTTATTTTATAACTCAAGAACGGGCTCACCTATCCAAACCAAATGTTTAGTCTTTGTTCGGACTATTTAGTAGATGGTTTAAGTGAAGTTTGCACAAAATCGGTCCAGCGGGTCTTCATTTATCGCACCCCGGGCGAAGCAGGGACGGATCGCTAGTAGATTATATAATAGGGGCTTTTCCAAAGCATAGTATACTAGCCGTGCCCCGCGGCTTCGCCAACTATTACGAAGTTAAAAAGTAGCCTTTGTGTTAATCCTAAGTATAAGCTATGTACTTTTTTTCGATAGGCAAACATTTGACCACTATCTTTTTTACATTTCAAATTTCATCGTGAAGAGGGAACAAACATACTTACACACTTACACACAAACTTTCGGATTTATAATATTCGTAGGATTTACACATCGTTATAAATTAGGTGGCGGGTATATTGATACCAGCGAAACTTAATAGTTGGTGTGAAAAAGAGTTATATCGAACTGTACTCTACTTTGATGAGGGTAAAGAACGTTGGTCCCGGTTGTTATTCGTAAGACAATAGCTTTAGACCATTTTCGATGCTTTGAAGCGGCCTGAAAAATCCTGGCGCCAGGTTTGCCCATACGGCAAGCAAACAATGAGGGTTGAGTAAGGTGACTCACCTGAGAAGCTGTAGTGTAGACACTTGCCGAACTGGGTTTTGTCCGCCATGTCGTTCTGGATGGTGGGGAAAGTGGAGGCTCCGCCAAATGCGAACATTATGGTGCCCAGAGCCAAGAAGAAGTCCTGCCGACGTTTTATAGTTTCCGTTACGACCGTTACCGTTTGGACGACTCACACAGCAATATTACTATTTAAATAGCAGTTATGTGTAGATGGACTCTAGCCTTAGCATTTCTAAAAATACCAGTAGTTTATTATAAATGCAAAGGAATATACTAGATTTAAATATAGGTCAAGTATTCATTTAAAGTGATAAAAATGCATGGAAAATTATATTAGCAAATCGCACGTTATTGGCTAGACGTCAATGCTCAGATTTTTGATGGCATTAATTGGTCAATCTTCCTTTACAGCAGCCACAGTTTGGAGGTGTCAAAGTAAAAACGTCAAAAAAAATTCTACAGCCACATCTAAAATTTGATTTTATATTTCAAATATATATTTTGATATGAAATGTAATGTTTTGATGTTTTTTTTACCGGCAACGTATTATGGTAAAATATCGAATACAATAATTTTAAAGATAAGCATATTTCTTATTTGGATTCTCAACGCTCCAAAATCAGTGAAATAACTAGGTAGAAAGAATATATAACTCACACACAAAATACACATTTTTGAAATTGATTTGTGGACGCAAAAAAAAAAGTTGAAAAAATGTATGTAAAGTCCGACTTTAGTAGCACAAACTGTAGTGGGGCAGATCTTTGCCAGTCATTCAACCACCATCAGTAATGTGCAAATGTTACTGTATTTCGGATTGAAAGGCAACTGTAAGTGTACGAATAATAATTATATTTTTGACTTAGACATATTTTTTTGTATGCTTTAAGGCTAAAATGTGGAGAGCTTTGTATAACTCACTCACTCTCTCACAACTTACTCAAATAAATCATTTTGAAAGTACAGGAAATAAAAAGAATTGTCGATCTATGAGTAGTAGAGCGCAGATTTTAGAACTGTTAACGTTAAAAACTCTGAATGGCAATCAACTGTAATGGCAATAATATTAAATATAAACGTTGCGTCAGGCAATAAGCAAAAAAAAGCAGCCCATCTTCATATCTCTACTATTACAAACTTGTTTTTTGTCTATCTCACGGTTTTGACACAGGTAGTATAGTAAAATAATCCGTTTGTTCAAGCATCACTGCCCATGCGACTGAAGTCGTCGGCAATAGCAAGCTATTTTTAGATCCTCCCAGTTTGGAGGAACTTGGATCAACTGGATCGCCCTAAATGTAAGTATTTACATACAAGTCCCACTGAAGTAGTTTACCTGGAACCCGTGGAGCCCCCAGCGGAACGCGAAGGGTCGGACCTCGTTCATCATCTGGATGAAGTACAGCACGCAGGCGAGCAGCGTCGAACCGAACGCGATCACACCCGTGAACCTGTTGCAACGTACAACCACTTTTATATGTATAACTTTTGTATATATTTTCGTGGTGACCGCGATTCTATACGAACACACCCTAAACTTAAAATTCTCTAATATACATTAAGATGTGTCAAACTTTTGTCAAACTTTGATTATAAAGAATGCATGGAACTATAATTGAATACCGCTATTCATTATGGAGTGGAATTCATAACACGTGTTTTTTCCCGGAACGGTATAATCGGTGAGTCTTCAAGTCAAGAGTAAAACGTTATCTTCTAGGCAAGTATGCTACATCTTCAGCCGCATCATCGCTTTCCATCAGTAAGAAGTGGTAACTTGACAAATAGCTACCACCCAGTTTATGTGATGTTTTTTTTTTTATTTGTGACAGGCTAGTATTTGACCACTATCTCACCTGATGGTAAGTGACGATGTGATCGAAGCTGGTAAACACACTAGACCTGGAATACGCAGGCTCTCAAGGATAACTGCTGGAACACCGTATTTGGCTTGGCGGCAGACTTTCAACTTGATGGTGGTAAGCTACTTTGGTAGCAAGCCAGGCGAGCAACTCACAAAATGCTCTACCACCTCTCAAATGTCACCTGATTAGCACCACCCGGGGACCACGTGTAGGGAGTCAGACTTAAGGGGTATCCTCCTACGGACGTGGGTGACTCAGCCCCCAAAAACGCATGTGATGATTTATCAATAAATTCGTCCACAGTGCAGGCGTACCCGTGGGGCACAGTAATATAAATACGCCTACAGCAATGACCACCGCAATGCCGTGAAGTGATACTGTTGCGTTCAGTTGAGACGAAAACCACAACACTTATTAGGTTACACAAAATAGATGTTGGCCTTGATCTTACGTATGCCGTCTTAATGATGTCTGCACTACCGGCATTTGAACATATATTTAATCAAACTGTATCGAAATAAAAAACAGGAATTAAATATTTTAAATTATAAGCTTCTCTGCAGTTCATAAACTTGTTTGGCATTAAACATTCTGAAGACATTATTGTTCCTAGAGAGTTCACAGTTCGACTATTGTCTACTTGTTGGTAAATTATGCGGTCGAGGGTGGTAAGGAACTGGCAGCCTGTAGATACTTGATGAATCGATTGTACATAAGGTATGACTAAGGTTACTTTTGATCCCACAACAAAAAATCTAAATGCTATGTATGTTGAGTTTCTTAAGTAGTAAATATTTATAACATCCTAAGCCCCGACAATCTTTCTACTTTACAGTCAAGAAAAATCTTTCTTAACTTAGTATTATAACCCGCGCAACTAAAGAAAAGTTACGGTATCGAGATACCATGATATTTGTCTGCAATACCTCTCTATTCTCGACTCAGAGTGTCAAGAAGCGATATATTGATATTAACGGCAATATTGTGAGTAAAATACCATTACAGTTCTGTCGTCACACCCATATGTTTTCTTATTTGATTGGGTTATGGTATATAGGATTATTTCACAAGGAATGAGAGTATATGCTTTATCTCACTTTTTAATATAAATGTCAGCATGATATAGGTAATCTCCTTCACGAAGACGAACATAAATGCATCTCACCGTGACCAAGTTACAGGAAGAGTACATACTGACAAGGTTAAGTAATGTTCAGGCCAGTTATTTTACGTGGTCCATCTACGTAGTCCACCTGGCTGTATCGGGTGCAATTTTTACTTCCTTTGGTTCACCTGTATTATAGATTTAAACAAAGTAGGCCTGTACTTGGATGGGTGAACTTGTAGTGGAATTTTGAACTAAGTGCTACCGTGCCTCGGAGAGCATGTTGAATCGTTTGTCCCGGTTGTTAGTGTTAAGACAACAGTAAGTTAAGCCATATCCGATATCATCAGGCGGTCTGAAAATAGTCCCAGACTGCACCTTATCTCATACGACAAACAAGCACAAAAATTAAAGATGTAGGTATTCTTCCAGGTAGGCTAGTTTAGGGTAGACATTTTGAATGACTCACTGGAAGTCCTTGGGCGTCCCGAAGAACAAGAGAGGCGTCATGGCGCCTGCGACGATCAGGTACCACGTGCAGATGGTGAGCGTCGGTACCAGCGTCAGGAACACTTGGCCGATGATCTGCGCGGCTAGGAGGAGGTACACCACGGAAGCTCCAAATAGGGTGACGATCACCGCCATTGAGACCAACACGCTGGAAATGCACAGCTTCTTTAAATATCATATAATTTGTATTGACGCTATAGTTTTTTTTATAAACTGGTATTTAATTATGTGGTTGTCGATGGTAAAAAGTTAAGCACGTTATGCCTAGCGTTTGACTAGCTCAAACGAATTGTGATGAATAAGGCGGATTATTGAACATTTTTTTTTTTTAAATAGCTATAATAATATCGATACCTATTCCATCAGATACTGGAGGAGTAGTAACAATCAACTCCGATAAAAGAGAAACACGATAGATCATTTGTCCAACCTCCAGTTCTTTCCCAGGGTCTGATCAGCGATGATGGCGTAGGGGTTTCGCTTGCGGCTGCGCATTTCAGGGTCGCGGTCCTCCAGAATAGACCAGCACTCAGCCAGCCGTTTGCCGCTGAAGGCCGCTGTCACGCACATCAGGATGATTATGGGCACTCCGAGCCATCCTGGAACAAATTATTTTATTTTAAAATATCTGGAATATCCATATTATGTTATAAAAGACAAGGCAATACTAATAAATACATGGTCTGTTATATATCACTTCATTTCGCGCTGGCAAAAATAAACGAAATTGAAAATACAAAACGTGCCGGTACTATGAAGAACATAATAATTTATCTGAAATGATAACTAATAATATTATATTCGTAACGGATAGAATACTAAATTCGTAACAGTTAAAAATAATATATTTGTAACAGATGGTCAAATCCTAAAAGTGACAAAATTCGATAGAGCAAAACATGATTTTGAACCCTGTGCATCCAACAGCTCAACCCACTAACTAGTAGAATGAGGACGAATGCACAGACCAGTATCTACAACCACCATTTAGGGAAGAATGCTACTTATACAAAATATGTTTGAGAACAAACTAAATAATGAACTGTGATAACTACACCCTAAACTTGATTTAAGTAGAATGGTAATAGTAGATTTAAATACTTATCGTTTTTCGCATAAGCAATATAAAATAGCATATAAACCAATGCTTGGAAATCGCAAGAACAAAGCGTTACTTATATTTGAGATGTTTTGATATTAAATACGGGATAAGTACCTATAAAAATGTTACACTTATATCGTTGATAATGTTGGGGCTTCTGAAAGAATCTTGAACACAACGAACGCGTGAGTAGAGTTTTCACGATATAATCTCGAATAGAATGTCAAAATTTAACAGGTATACAAAGGTGTGAATAACGAAATAAAATAAAAACTCGTGAGTACGGAACCTTAAAAACAATCCAAATAAATCCCGATAAATATAAACTTAAACGTTTTCACACTCACGGCTCCACACTAACTTCGATGACTTGTGTCGTGGGTGTCGAAAACATTCACTTCATAGACATATTCACACCCAGAACCAGAAACACAAACTTCCCTTGAGGAGAATTCTTGTGTTATCAATACCCGCTTCATAAAAGGCGAACGCGCACTCAATTACCCCAACGGGCAGTTCATCATTTCAAACAATAATTAATCGCAAGCAAAGCTTAAAAAAACCGACTTCACCACTTTATCTTCGGAACCTTGATCAGATATAATGTATTAAACACGCATTATTGACTATAACTCAAAAACAGATCAGATCTTGATCAAATTTCAATGGGACCACAAGAAAAGCACCAGCTTTCAAATAAAAAAAGATTCTTACAACGAAAGAAGTTATGAGGTAACCTTTGAAGTCGGGTAAACGAGAACATCGTCAAAGTAGGCGTACAAAATAGGCATTATTGACAATATTTCAAAAGCTACAGGACCAATTAGAAAGCTTGATCTTTCAAACAAAAAAAAAATTTTATATCGGCTCTCGTGGAGAGAAGATATGAGGTACAACAAATAAAAAAAAATTAAAAAAATGCAGTCGAATTGAGTACTTCCTCCTTTTTTGAGAATTCGGTAAAAAATACCGTGACGTCGACGCCAGCGTAATAATAATAGTAACATCAACAATGGATAAAA
The DNA here is from genome assembly GCA_948107665.1 of Lomographa bimaculata. NCBI lineage: Eukaryota > Metazoa > Arthropoda > Insecta > Lepidoptera > Geometridae > Lomographa > Lomographa bimaculata. The sequence continues at coordinate 26,829,102 of OX403584.1, read as the reverse complement.
ATCTGCCCGTGCTACTACTCGCCTGTCGTAGTAACAAGGTAAAGAATATTCCTAGGCTGTGCCTTGATTGCCAATCAGCCAATGAGTAACACGATAAGATAAAATCAGTCATAGGCATAGAAATAATAAGTCTCAAAATTATGTTTCCTCCGGTTTAGACCTCAGGAAATATCTCTCCCCAAACTGCAACTAAGCTCCACTACCACAATTGTAAAAATTATTTTATCATTAAAAAGCTACGTTATTTGTGAGTGTCATAGGGGCGCGTTGAGCACTTAGGGTTAACAAAAAGCGTGAAAGCGCTTTCGATGAGCTATATATGTATACTAGCTATATATGTATACTATGTATATATTGTATATACTTTTCACTTCTATCGGTAGTCCCCAAAGACTGCCCCGACCTTCTTTTTTTACCCGGGCGGGCGACGCCGGGCGGATCAGCTAGTACTTAATATTTAATTATTACAATGATATTGATTTCTACTGCATCAAAACCTCAGCGTTTCGAAATAAGTGGAAAATTTATTTAGTCGGATACCAAACCAGTTCGGACATTATCATCGAGTTTTAAGTGCATAGCTCATAATAGCACTACTAAATATTTATTAAAAATTCAAAGTTTGAATCGAAAAAATATTCGTTCTTTAGAAAAATAGTCACGAAATAAACGAGTGACCTTTCAAACATATCCGTATAAGTTTTTCTGATTACATTTTATCCAATCCGAAAAATGCAAAATGCAATAGAAGGACAAACCCGAAAAATGCTATAGAACTTAAGTTGCACCAATGTGAGCAGCAGGGACGATCAGCTTGCACTTGCACACAGATTGGTCAGGTTGATAGCTTAAAATACCTTGGCAACTTAATTGACGAAAAGCTAAAATGGACCAACCAAATAAATGCACTTTGTATTAGGACCAGAAAAATGCTCCACATTTTTAAAAAGATCGGTCGGTAGGTTTTGATGATACCATCAGAAAGATTTACCTTGCCTTATGCGAATCAGTGCTCAGTTACGGGATGGCGTGTTGGGGTGCAGCACCCAAAACTTTATTCTTAAAGATCGAACATGCTCAGCGTGCTGCGCTGAAAGTGGCTTACCGAAAAACTTACCGGTATCCTACTGACAAACTTTATGCAGATTGCCTGTGAGCCAACGAAGTCATGACGTCGCAACACATTTAACATACCTCGTGTTAAGACGTCGTTTGCTCAGAGATCATTCGCATACAAAGGCGCACAAATATACCAAACCCTAGTTTAGAAAAATAATGAAAAGTTGTCTTCTTAAGACAAGATATGAGGCCACCGAAAAACTTATAAAAATGCCAAGATAACATCGGGGGCCTGCTTCATCTCGCAAACCCAAGCTTAGGTTTTGAGACGTAGGCATGAGATAACCTTCTCCTGTGGATAGCTGATCTGCGAATGCATGTTTCTAGGTACATCGGTACAGGAACGATCTGTATACATCGCCGCAGAAAGTCTATTAAAAACCTATTGTGTACAAGGAGATGATCCAGGCCCTTTCATTCATTAATTCATACCCATTTTCAAGACCGAATAATCACATTCTGAAGCAATATAAGGAAGACAAATACCTATCAATACAAATCTAACAATACCACAATAGAAATCCCATAAATCTGAACAGTCACAACCATATAAGAAACAAACATCAACCAATGATTTTAAAACAAGCACAAGCTCACACACACAATCACGATACATGCAGATAAAAACTCAATCTTGACACTTGCAGACTAACACCCATCCACTACACTTGCAGACTAACACTCATTTACGACACTTGCAGAGTAACACTCAAACACGACACTTGCAGACTAACGCCCACAACACTGCATGGTTTACATATTATTGCTACTATTGGTATCACAACTTTTAAATATATCTTAGTTAACCTACCACCATGTTTGTCCAATAATAAATTAAATAAAAAAAAAAAATAAGCAGTATATGAGTACCGATCACACACTTAAATGACATGATTACGTACCAACTAGATAACTCAAGTGCTCAAGCCCACAACCAGTGGGTAGCATTCCCATCATGCTGGCGGCATTGACTCTCTGAATTGCAATGCTAATACGCTGAGCCAAATAAGTTCCAGCATTTAGATCACGCACCTCAACCAGGCGATCTGATAGATTTTTTAAAATAGAATGAGTTCCCGGTCCCCAAGGGCCCAGCGTCTCAACACCAAACGGCTCAAATATGTAACCACTGCCATATATTGCTTTGTTTTCATAGTTACCTATAAGCTCGATGACTTGTAGGTAACTTTGGTCTTTGTTGTATATAGTTTTAGTTTAGTCTTAAGAAATATAAGCAATTGGCCCTTAGTTAAGACTACCAAGTATGAATGGACAAAAAACGATTAAATAACTACATGAAACTAGTTTGGTCACATATTTATATATAACATGTCTAATATAGCCGCACTTATTAAACTACGGCCAAGCAAAATATAGTCCGTAGCTATCGGTGTATTTCTTATGTTTCCCTTACAGAAACCAAAAATATTGGAAAGTAAATAAGTTAATAATAATATTTAAGCAACATCTATCCGTGTGTTTATCTTTACTCATAATTATTTAGAAAATATGCAATTTTGCGTCCTGTGGTGCCGGCTACATAGAAAAACGGACATAAAAATTAACAATATTACTCTAAATACTTTTATTTAAAAACCTATTTGACTAAATAGAAGAAGTTTAGAACAATATTTCAAAAACATATTCAACGATATGTAATTTTACGAAAAATGAGATATTAGGAAATGTTATTTGCTATCTAGTAATACGCATTGTAGGCTTTAAGGTTAACTTTTAGTCGGGGTTATATTTGTTAAGTTGTATTTTTGTCTCGTTTGTATCTAAAGGCGTTAAACTATTTATCTTGTGCCACTAATCAAACTGTTAGTTAATTATAATCGAGAATATGTAATATAGAAATAGCGGTGTTCCTGCAGAAGTCAGCAGGAGCCAGTTCACATTTTGGGTAGGTTTCAATCATAGATCTGATACATTGGTTCTTTCGTTATTAAGTAGTCATTACAGAACTAGTAAATCTAGTAACCAATTTACTACTAGGGTATTACTATAGGGTACTACTAGGGTAAACTGGTTCCTGAAGGAACTCCGTTGGATGACACTTGAGATGTTTTCGACTTATATTTGCTTTTTCTGTTGTTTGTACAGTGGTGGCTCACAAACACTAAATCGTCAATAATTTAAAATATACTTACATAAAAAGTTGAACCAAAAAAATATTTTCTTTTAAGATTCTTTTATATACCACGTGTCTTGGTGTCATAGAATGTGGCCGCTCGTTAACATGAGGGCAGTCACCTATTACCATACTAGAGCCGTCAGACGAGTTTCCGAAAACCCACTGGTATATTTCTTTTTGTATTTTTTTAAGTGGCTTTGAACAAATAGGCTCAGACTGTGATGTTTTGCATTAATCAATTTGAAGGTTGTTGGTGTATTCACCTAAAAAAAGATGAAGTAAAGCGACTTTACATTTTTATGTTTTACACGCTTTTAATGGTAAAATACCACAAATTATTATTAGATATACTAATGGGACAGTGTACTTATTCTATAAAAAATATAAGAGGTAAATCACTTATGAAATAAAGCTACCCCTCAGAGTGTTCATAATATTTTGATAAAACTTATTTTACACCAATTTTATCACTTATGCTTAAAAAGAAGGTAATGAAGAAAACGTTGAATCTCTGTAATCGTTTGCCTGTTACTTTAACTTAACATTTTTTATGCAACTGAAGGCTGAGCAAGTCGCTGGCTCGATAGTAAGCGTTACGATTCCCGATTAATGTACTTCGACAGTTCAAAATTCTGCGCGCTACACTCTGCGCGATTGCGTGCTACACTCTGAGTTTTTAAATATTAAAAAAGCTTTTATACTCTCAGCCCCACACTAAATTTGAACACTTGTGTCGTGGGTGTCAGAAAAACAAATTGTCCTTGGGTAGAAAAGAGGTGTATCTACAGGGAAACGAACCCGATAGGCAGCTGGGTAATTAACTAATTGCTACAAAATCATTTATAATATTAACTTAAGTAGCTTTAACTGATGTAGAGATTGTGTATAACAGAACTCTATCAAAATACTATCTACGACATATAGGCCATAGGCCCGTAGATTTATTCGCTTCATTTGTAATGAAAGATAATGTAATAACCACTCCACTAAAGTGTTAATATTTGAGCAATTTTTTTTTAATGCTCGTACATTGGTCTTCATGCCAATTGCCCGTATTGCTCTAACCAAGCTTAAACGGGGAATGTTGATCTATTTGTTCTAAAAATAGATTATTTAGAGTCGTTGCCTATTTAAAAATATATTGATATTTCGAACAGTTTATGATATAAACCAGAGTAATACTTCATTGAAAAATGTAAAATCGATGTATTGGTAGAGTGTTAAAATTCTGTGTGTTGATTGTTCGGTTGTTCAAGCTAAGTTACCCACCGTGACGTCACGAAGTAGGTACCGTGAAAAAATTTTAGATATCGATGCTAATCTGCCATGTTTTAAAAGCTTCCAGATAATAATCTCTTTATCTAAGCTTTTTTACTATATTGTAAAATATTGTTAGTGCTGTCAGTGGACTGGTTTAAAAGGTCATAAAGATATGGATTTGGCCAAAATAACTATTCAGTTTAAAATATGAATTAAAATTATAGGCCAGGTATATTTACATACAGTCGACTGTGAGACCACGACGTGGTCTGGTGTCAGATACGGCAAAACTAGGGATAGTCAGATACGGGGCAGCTTTTCAATTTCTTTTCAAGCTCTAGTCCGTTCCCATCCAACAACAAGACAAACTGGCAACGATGTCCATTTATGGTTGACATAGTCATAGATTCCAGTTCATTCGAAGCGTCCTACTAGCGAATTTTCAAGTAAAGAGTGAATAGGTATCTTATAGGCATGCTACATCTTCGGCAGTATCATCGCTTTCCATCAGGTGATATAGTGATCAAATGCTTGCCTATCGAAAATAAAAAATGACATAGATACATATGCTGATAAACACAAACACCTTCCCATGCGTCGCGCAGTCGGATAAAAAACCTTTTTCTTTACCCTTACCCCGTTTTTTTGCTTATTAGCAACACAAATAGGTTTTTTGGCATCGGTAAATCGGTATGAACTATCAGCATGTAATATTCCTGCTCTATATTTCCTAAGCACCGAGACTTGGGATTGTAGTTATGTGCCTTTGCCTTCGTCCTGATATCCTAGATGACAATTGCTACGATAACATCTATTATTCAATCTATCGTAATTCCACCGGCTACGTTTGAAAAGGTACTCTATGAGCGAGGTGCAATTGCACTCCAGCAGAACTGGGTCAGCTTACTACGTTCTACATTGTGGAATAACGAGGTGTGATCGTGCAGGCCTGGCAGTTATACCAATTGGCAGATTAAAGTATTGCAATTGGCAGATTAAAGTATCCTGCTATTACCTTATCATGTGAGGTGATGATCGGATATAAAAATTCACAGCTAACGAAGATATTTTATTTATGCTAGATAGACATGTGACCACCGTCTCTTTTGATGGAAAGTGAAGCCGAAGGTGTAGCTTCCTAGGAGATATCTATTCACTCTAGACTTGAAGACTTTCACGCGGGCAATGAGTTCTACTCCTTCGCGATACGGATAATTTTAATAAACGATAGAAGCGAATCGCTTTGATATTTTTATATAGTTGAACTTATTTTACTGGTTATTATTTGTACCATGAGGCGGTAAACAAGCTGGCCTTCCTGAGGGAAGGTCCCAGTTAGGGCATCAATGCTATTTTTATAATTTTAACTTCGTCAATTGTTGTTTATTTTTTTATAATGATATTCCAAAACAATATCTATGGGCCAATAGCCTATAGCTTTTTTTTTTATTCAATATAGGCAATCTTTTGCCCACCATTTCACCTGAAGGTAAGCGACGATGTGGTCGGTGATGGAGCAAGCTTGCCTAGAAAATACCTATCAACTCGCGAGTCGGTGTTTCCTGATAAGTACAATATGGGAGTATTCAACTCCCATATTGTACTTATCAGGAAACACCGACTCAGGTAAGTAGTTCCATTCCTTTGCGGTTCGCACAATGAATGTGGAGGCAAAAAGTTTTGTTTTGTGGAATGTCCACCAAACTAATCTAAAACTAAATACATCTATACCAGGTACCGACCTTATTATAGGTAATTCAAGTGCACAAGCGCACACCCAGTGGGTTGCGTACCCAACATGCTGGCAGATTGCCTCTTTGAATTGCAATGCTAATACGTTGAGTCGAATAAGTACCAGCATTTTGATCACGGAACACAACAACCAAGCGACCACTTTTTGAAAATTGAATGAGCTCCGGGTCCACACGGGCCCAGTGTCTCAACACCAAGCGGCTCAAATATGTATCTAACCACTTCCAAGGTTTCTGTATGTACGCCAAACTTGTGTCGACACATGTTATATTCAAAAATAAAGGCCGTCCTATCTTTCATGAAACTAGGGTCATTCCGTCACGTCTTTTACCACGTCACGCATCAGACCATTTAAATCGAAAATGCCTGGAACATTGGCGCTGGTAAATTAAGATATGTCAACAGAAGGCGTGATAGAGATTGATAGCAGATGAGCTAAATAGTACCTACATAGACGGATAACGACTATTATAATAGTATGTAAGTATATTAAAGGAGTGACGTCACGACATAATAATATGTACCAACTAATTCGTAAATAAGCACGCAAAATTAGAAAATCGCTTTTATAAAAACATAAATCGCAATAGCATCAAGAGTAAATGAAGTTATAAAGCCATATTTAAATGGCGTGGGTATAGATAAATACAATAAGATATAATAGGTATTATAAGCTACATTCCAAATCCATTCGGCCTTTGCAGCGAGAAGAGAGAACGAATTCAGAACGGCAGTTCGAGTTTGTGTGTGTGCTACACACAAATTCAAACTGCCCGTTGGTCTAGTTGGGTTCGCCTTCTAATACCGGGTTCGATTCCTGGCGGTGACACAAGTTTTCTCCCCAAAGAAAATTTGTGTCTGGTTCTGATTGTGACTGTGTGCGTGATGACTGTGATGCCAATGCTTCCGGCATCCACGACTCAAGTCATCGAATTTGGTGTGGAACTGTGAGTGTGAAAGCGTTTTTTTTTTAGCTTTCGAATTTACATTTAGCATCTTTACATATTTGGTCGCATCGTCACTTTCAAGTGAGATAGTGGTCAATAGTTTGCCTATCGAGGATAAAAACATTTTATGATCAAACAGGTATTGCAGCAGGTTATAGACATAGAATGTATCTGAATATGCTAAGTGAGCATCTAGAATGGTAAGATATTGATTCAGTTTCTTCTTACCAGTCCTGGAGAGAGCCTTGGGCAGAGCCAACACACCGCTGCCAGCCATCTCTCCGGCTACCAGCAGTGCTGCTGCTTTCATGCTCAAACCTCCACTTTCGCTTCCGTTCTTCTCGACGCTCTGTGTACAATAACTTGTGTTATAGACTAACTTCGGCTTAAATAGGCACTTACTTTACTATAAATAACAGATAAATTACATTATTACAACGAAGATCTATTGAATTTAAGGCCTAATAAGTACATTGTAGTAATTTTGAAGACTTGAGTTGTGGGTGCCGGAAACAATCAGATCTAGAACCAAGACAAATTTGTATTTCTGATTCTGGGTGTGATGTGATCTTTCCGGCACAAGTCTTTAAACTCATTACAGGGGTGTGAGTGTGAAAGCGTTATGTTGAAAATAAATAACTAGACTAGTAGTAGGGTAACTTGTTTAATAATATATTTACTTATTATGTAAGAATTAATTTAACGACGAAATCTCCACCAGGAGTGAAAGTTTGCTTAGGAGTAGATGAAAGCCTTCGAGCCTTGGACGCTGGCAAAAGTGTTGGTTGCTGTTAGCTCAGCTCAACTTGGGTCACTCAATTTTTGCAGCGGTGCTCTCCTTCTGTGAAGCGGTGATGGCACAGAAGTCGCGGAACGGTACGACTGATCCTCAGTCTGACCCGCTCCGGGCCAGACGAACCGAGAGAGAAGGAGGCGGTTTGCCCGCTTGCTCAGCCTCACAGATCTGGGGGTGGCCTTTGTGAGCAGGTGTACGCAAATAAAATTGTGTTTCTGGTTCTGGTTGTGATTGTGCGTGTGATGTAAATGTTTCCGGCACCCACGACACGAGTCATCGAACTTAGTGTGGAGCTGTGAGTGTGAAAATGCTTATTCCATGGGCGCAGTGGCCAGTTTCGCATCCGGGCCTATCGCCGAGATAGTGACTGCTATAGCATATCTTGCCCCACCGCGGCGAGGGACTGCTCACGGGGGTTTTTTAGTGGGTTCGAGCCCCACACACCCCTTTCCTAAACCTCTGGGAAGGAAGAATATTGCTAGGTGTTTTCCCCAAAAAAAAGGGGTGAATAAATTTCGTAACAGCGAACGGGCATTGATAAAACTATACTTAGTCGAATTATTTTAATTAGGAATGTTGTTTGGAAGGCAGCGCTGAAGGAAATGACATTATACTAACGTCAGGTCTATTATTATCAGTTGATATTTGACGTATTATAATAAGATGTCTTGTTCGAATTAATGAATAATAATGTTATTGACTGCGTAGGTACTATATGTTTTATTTTACACGAGAAAAAATATTTTAAGATAAGGTCAAAAAATCAAGTATTAAAAAATCGTTTAAATTAAAAAACATAACAAGTTGTTAAAATGGTTTAGAAAAAGATCACATAATAAATTAATTAATGATTATGAAGCCTTATTTTTCAGCCAAAGAAATCAAAAAACAGTTATTGATTGTATACTGTTGAAATCATGTAATTAATTTAATTTAAACAGTTAAATAATCATCGAATAAGGTTCAAGGTCGAAACCCCTTTTTCTTTTCAAGTCAAAGTGAAGAAGAATGTGCATTTTAAACTTACGATAAAGAATAAAAACAAGCTTCTAAGTCAAAAAAAAAAAACTTCTAAGTCAAAGCAATGAAAAAATAATATACTAACATATTATATATTACTTACTATACGAATATATTATAAATAAACCCATTCACACTCACATACCCACGCTAAGTTCAAATACTTGTATCTCGGGTGCCGGTAACATTTACATCACATATACAAACAAAACCAGAAGCACTAATGTCCCATAGGAAAGAAAATGTACCTACTACTGCCGGGAATCAAACCCAAAACGCAAGGCGAAGAGAGCAAATAATTGTCATCTGCGCCAACTAGGTTGACGTAATAAATCACATGCAGTGCTAATGAATGGAGTAAGCAATTACCATCTTCGGCCGCATCGTCGCTTTCCATCAGGTGAGATAGTAGTCAAATACTTGCCTATCCAGCAAAAAAACCAAAATTATTTCCGTTAATGACGCTATTTCAAATATCTTTGAGTTATTGAGAAATCTAACTAAGAACATTTGTAATTAATATAATTGTAATGATAATTACGATCATCATTACAATTTTATGCAACTCATTTTGTAATAGGCAGTTAACTGTAGACTCTATTAACGAGGAGAATAAAAAGAGCAAAACCGATATTTTTGTGGACTGAAATGATAATAGAATTTTAGCCCAGAGGGAAAATCAATATAGATATGTATATGACTATTAATGAAAAGTATATATATACCCGTAGCTCTATGACAACAAAAACCAAATCGTTTCGAGTTATTTAGCAATGTAAAAAATATGATCTGATACAAGCCTTTCAAAACCGAAAATAATACGTTAGTGATAGTTCTCAAAATGTTCGGTGAATTCACGCGCATCGTGGAAGATGGTACTTTTACATTGAGCAACACGAATTTCCGTGGAGGAAATATTGCTCCTTACAACTATCAAACCCAGGACCCACGGTATTCAAAGCAAGGACTTTAAAGGTGCGTGCCACTTTCAGGAGAGTGGGGGAGAGGGTGAGGCCCTAAGCCCATTCACACCCTTGAATCCGCCACTGGGGAGTACCTCCAAAATAAGGTTCAACCGCCCGAACCTAGTATCCGACCAACCAGGATTGGTTATGCACGCATTGAAATCCTTCCCTTGACATGGTGAACGATGGCTATTCACAAGCCATGCTTGTGAACGGGTGCTGCATCTGGGAACCGGTCTGACTGTTTTGTGGTGATGAAAGGTGACGGTTGTCATAATTAGTTTACCTAATAATATTTTCAAATAAAATACTGTCGGACAACATTATAACCTCATTAATAGTTATATTATTATCTGTTCTTATTTGTATGTTAAAGGTTATGTTATAAAGGGCACGGACTCTAGGTCTGTTGAATTGTCTGTAGTCTGCTACATGGAATGTATCATAGCGAATATGCTACCGTAACTCGATTCTTGTCGGTTAACAAAATGAAGCAAAGAGCTCTCAAACTCAACAAAATGTTGAATAGCTACTCTTTTGTCTACTATTAGCTACTAATTGCTTTACTATAGTCTGGTAAAAAGGGACAATATGCTTCTGAGTAGAACAAATATCGTACAAATTCAGGTAGAAGAGCAAGACCCCCATCATTTTTTTACAACTCCATTCATACTTAAGTCTTAAATAAAGTCATTTTGAGCAGGACTTGTACTATTCAGCTATTGTGCTTTGGGTAGAACACACTTAAGTATTCGTTTTAGGATATTTATTATATTTATATTTTAATTATAAATAATTATAATACTATAATAATCACACTAATATTACAAAGGCGTAAGTTTGTGAGTGTGTTTATACAAACACACTCACAAACTTACGCCTTCGTATACTAACATACGTTAGTTTCACCTTCACGTTCAAACGGCTGGACTAATTTAGATGAAATTTTGTATGGAAGGATTAACACATAGGCTGCTTTATATCCCGGAATTCCCGCGAGTCTGGGACTAACGCGGATCAAACCTCGGGGCACAGCTAGTTATCTAAAATTCATTTAGTTTGTGTATGTTCTCTCATACCTCCGCGTGTTATCGGGCTTGTGTTTGTGTTGTTTAGGTCCAGCATACTTTGTACAATATTTATTGGATATAAATTAAATCTGTTATTATTATTAACCTCTAAAAAATTAAAAAACGGATACATTACGAGACATTATGTTTAAAATTTAAATAAACAACAAATTCAAATTCAAGCCTGACCTACATTAGGATTCGTTTGAAAGCGAAATTAGCATAAACATAAACGCTTTTACACTCACAGCCCCACACTAAGTTCAATGACTTGTATCGTGGGTGCAGGAAACATTCACATCACACACACAATCACAACCAGAAACAGAAACACAAATTTTCCTTGTGAATAAAACCTGTGTTCCTGCCGGAAATAGAACTCGATACCCCTGCGTAGAAGGCGAATTTTTCAAGCAGTAGGAACCGAGTAAAAAATTGAAATGAATACCTAGTAAAGTAATGCTAAGGAATGATTACCTACCAGGAAACAAAAGTACCTATATTACAGATATAACAAAGTATCCAAACATAAGTGACTTACATCTTTATCGATGAGCGGGGTGGATTCCGAGACGGGGACGGATCCACCAGACTTAGGTTCCGAGCTTTTCTTAGACATATTGCTGAAATAAAAGAACATATGATGAGAACCATAACCCTACTTCGCGCATTCGGGTAAATATAATATTGATTAGACGCCGACGCAACACCTACGCTACGATTCTCTACAAAAAAGTACCTACTTAGTTACGGAAAGTTAAACCGGAATCATGAGAACTGGTTTCGTCTAAGGGACTCTAAGGTCTTCAAATTTGTTAAAAATGAGCGACGGTCGTCTAGCAACACAAAATCGGCTATCGTTACATATAGATGAATTCTTCCTGCCGGTCATTGGACTAAATTGGTAAAGTATGGCTTCGTCTTACCGGTCTTGTGTGCGGCGATGCGTAGGGACCAACTAATATAGTACGACCTCTCACGTCGGGCTTCGAAGCAGAACTGGCGCAATTCGATAAGGTAGACTCCGTCGGAACCACTCCACTGGTGCCGGAGGAATGCCAAGAATGTACTGTACATTGCCGGCTTTGAAACATTAGCGCCTTAGAGGCTTTGCAAGATAAGCAATGTATGTTGTACCTCTTGGTATCATTACTTAATGCACCAATGTGTCATTGGCTCATTGCACGCTCTTATGATTATTGCCTAAGGGATTATCGATATGTTATGTTCATCTAGAATTCTAGAGTACCACTCTACGGCCCAATTGGCAACTATTTTTTAAAACCTCGTAAAACTATTTGTAGGTAAGTAGTCTCTGTAGTGCAAAAATAGTCTCTGAGACAACAGGTTGACAAATTATAGATTAGATCTATTTCTTTCTAATACAAAAAAATAAATCCAATGCTATCTGTTTATTTTCGTAATACATTTTCTCTTCTTAACTAATACCAAATTTTAAATATTTAAATGAAGTGCAAAATCTATACCCAACGAATACCAAAACATATCGAGAAAATATAATTGATTTTTATAAAGAGAAATGGTTGCTTGGTTCTGCTGAGAGCTGATTACCAATATACAAATAAAAGAGAAAATAAATGTGGATGGAACCATTAGAGATACGTGAAGATTAAAGAGTGCAGTGCAATATTTGTAATTATAGGTATATGTTACCAACCAAATAGGTATATACGGAATTTGTTTCCTATACAAACTCAGCAATCACATGAGTTAATTTCACCATGCCCATTTTACCATCTAACAACCAGACAAACTGTCAAACGTCATCCATACTGACATGTGTTTACTCAAAGCGTTTTGCTTCTACGTTCATCATCCGTACAGCAAAGGAGTGGAACTCATTGCCAGCGTCATTGTTACCCTAGGGGTATAATCTGAGAGTCTTCAAGTCAAGAATGAATAGGTATCTTCTAAGCAAGCATGTCTCATCTTCGGCAGCATCATGACTTTCTATCAATTTCGATAGTGGTCTAAAGCTTGCCTATACAGCATAAACAAAAATTTTAAAAAATCTTAGCGAAAAAAGTAGGGTGCCGAATTACTGAACGCCTACTGTACTTAAATTATTTTTCGGTCAATCATAATTTTTTGGTACCCGCAAGATTGGAAAAATCATAGCTCTGATTTATGTGTTGCTAAACAATAAAAAAGAAAAACCATTAACACATAGGCAAATTTTTTTTCTTGATAAAAGCGGGCGAATCCGCAAGTCTCGGCTAGTAGATTATTAATTATGATATGATAGATAGATAGATGGATAGATGAACTCTTTATTGTACACCAATTAAAAAAAGAAAATAACAGCAAACAATTACATTGAAAATAACTTAGGCTAGTACAATGGGCGGTCTTATCGCTTAAAGCGATCTCTTCCAGACAACCTTTGGATGGAGAGGAGATAGCAAAATAATTTTGGGACTGTGGTATACTACAGTTCTAAACAAATTATATATAAAAAATAAAGTTGTAAATACCAAATATGTAAGAAATACATAAATATAATATATAATATTTATACATATTATATTGTATACCTACTTAAACAATTACATAAATATACACACATATAAATATATTTATATATTTATTTATATATATATATATATATATATATATATATATATATATATATATATAAATAAATATATAAACAAATAAAACTTAAATATTAATAAGATATTATACCGAAATTCATAACTTAATACCAATTTGAGATAAGTAGATTTTTTTTACATTTTCTTTAAATGAGTACAGTGATGGAGAGTGTCGGATACTGACAGGTAAGCTGTTCCAAAGACGAACCCCCTGAACAGTGAAAGATGCATCATAAAAAGAAGTGGTGTGTGGAGGCATTTTTAACTGAAGGGTTTCAGATGACCTCAGTGAAAGAGTATTCTTAGTGTGAAGAAACTGGAAACGATCCTTAAGATAGGAAGGAGAAGCTGGGTTGAAGAGTATATTATAGAGCAAGGAAAGAATGTGAGAATTACGACGAAGGCGAATAGGAAGCCACTTGAGCTTATGACGGAAATGGGAAATATGGTCATATTTGCGAAGACCAAATATAAACCTTATTGAAAATTTTTGAAGTCGCTCAAGTTTGTTTAATAAATCTTCAGTGATATCTAAGTAGCAGGCATCGGCATAATCTAAAATGGGCAACAAAAGAGATTGTGCTAGCGTAACTTTGGTAGCCGTTGGAAGAAAGTTGCGAAGTCGTCTTAAGGAGCCAGCCGAAGCAAACATTTTGCGGCTGACGGCCGCCAGTTGTGGACGCCAAGTCATACATTGGTCAATAATTACACCAAGGTTTTTTACTTCCTTGCTGTAAGGTATTGTGACACCATCAAAAACAATTGGCGGTAAGTTATCCCAGTCTATTTTTGATATTAACCTAGAGCTACCGACAATAATTACTTGAGTTTTCGTAGGGTTGACTGCGAGACCAAAATCTTTGCTCCATTCTGATATGTGTTTTAAGTCAGAGTTTGTTGATTTAACATGATACTACATAGGCATACAAAAAAAATCTCATTTGGGCATGTATATAGGTAGGTGCCATCTATCATCATCCACAAAGAATGGCTGGAAGAAAATGATCATTAGCATGATCATTGCAAATAAACAATTATTCCGCGGGTTCAAACCCCGCCTCAAGCGATAATTTTTCCTTCATGCCCTATTGTTCACACGTCCCCGTAAGACGTTAATAATAAGGAAAGGTTTAAGTTCGCATATACTAGTTATATCTCGTGCAATAAATAATTTCTATCTATCTATCTACCACCCAAATGGTAGGTACGCATCATTTAAATTTTAGTATATAATATCTGTAAGCTGATGGCTTCTCTCTGTGAATATTGAAAGAGCTCCTGTTGTCGCTGATTATTGAAATTGATTGTTATCTCGAGAAGAACCTGGCGAGAAACACGGCATCGCAAATATTTTTTCAAACTATCTTACATCATTATCCTTTCATTCTTGTCATTAGTATAGTCATTAGTTGTATAGCAAGCTTTTTATATAAAAGTCCGTTTAAATACTGATTCATTTGACTAATAAATTATATATAACTGGGAAATAAATATAAATGTAATTCGTTATTTATCACTACAATCATTCGGTTACAATTTTAGGAATTTAATTGTTAAATCGAACCCCATAGCTGTCATTATTAACATTGTGTACGTTATTCTTAATTTATATTTATTCATATTTTTGCGTACATGCATAATATTTCTAAAGATATAAAGCGAAGGCACGGTACTCCAGTATGTCTGCCCCCTTGCCAAAACGCTTCGTCTCTATTCTGTTAAAAGAAACGCTTTCCAAATGTAACAGACTTAAAATCTTGTACAAAGGTTTCAAATTGCTTGTCTCAAGCTAAAATGGCAGTTGGCAGGCCACGTCTCTAGAAGGGCGGATAACTCCTGGAGTAGACGAGTTCTTGAGGAGACCGCGACTCGGCAAGCGTAGCACAGGACGCCCGTCGGCCAGGTGGAGCGACGACCAGCGAAAGGTGGCCGGCAGAAACTGGATGAGAAGAGCTGAAGACCGGGCTCAGTGGCGTTCATTATGAGAAGCCTTGTCCATGGACAAAAATAAGCTGATGATGATGATGAAATACTGTTCTATTTCAGAGTCCATACTATCTATAATAATCTATATTCAAAAAACATCCAAATCCATCCAGCCGTTACCTACAATACACACCTACCTGTACCATTCGGAAAGACACAAACTTTCGGATTTATAAAATTAGTGTGACATATGGCAGGCTACCTACCTACCGTGTGGACCAGGTGCCGTGATAGCACTGTCGTGGTGAAAACGCCTTTGAATCGTGGGTCGCGATTTCGAATCCTGCATGGGATGGACAGGAGATTCCGGTGAAAATACATCAGCCACTTGCTCTTCAATATGGTCTTGTTGAATCTGAAGTGCCGTACTATAAGTACACACCAATGCCGGTTCTCGAGAATGGTCGTGCTACGCTCTATTGCGACCGATCTGTCATCACGGACAGGACTATGGTAGCCAATAAGCCTGATATCGTGCTGATCGATCGGTCGCAGCGGCGCGGCGGGCAGTGCTCATTGACGTCACTATCCCGCATGATGAAAACCTCGTGAAGGCTGAGAAGGATAAGCTAAGCAAGTATCTTGACTTGGCCTTCGAGGTAACCGGCATGTGGGATGTGGATTCGATGATCATTGTCCCGATAGTTGTTTCGGCGAATGGGCTAATAGCGAAAAGTCTCGATCAACACCTCAAGAGGCTTTCGCTTAAAGGTTGGTTGGTCAGATTCAGAAGGCTCTAGTACTCTTGGACACGGTAAGTATTGTCAGGAGGTTCCTCTCTCTGCAGCACTGACCTACAGGTAGCTTGGTCCTCGCCCCGCTGCGCTGCTGATGGCATACTAGGCTTAGGTTTTTTTTACAGTTTTCTTTATTTTGTAATATAGTATTGTTTATTACTTTTATAAAAAATATTGTAAAAAACAACCTTGGCTTAAGAAAAAATCATAAATGAAGAGACTAAATTATAATGTTTTTCCTAGTTCCATGGTCATTTACGGCCAAATATCAAATCTATTCGGTCGTAATATGCGAGTAATAGTTTTGCTCCAGGCTATTCCTCCGTGGTAAACCCATAGATTAATAAAATATATAATACAGACTTACTCCCCAAATGCCTATAATACTTTAGAGGAACTTTTTCTGCTAGTGCTTACATTATCTTTAGGGATGTTCGATCCAGGTGCTTTGTATCAATACTCTAGAACGCAATGGATCGTAATACACAGTATCGATCATATTGATTCGATAAGATTTTTGGATAGATCCAATATCGTACCATGTATTTTTCAAAATAAAACATGTCTTTTATAGCATCAAAGTTTATTTTTTTTGAGAAACAAAACATTTTTTTTACATTGTACAATCTTTGTATAGTAGGGTACATAAAAATAACAATTTTGGTAGCCGCTCTGGGTTTAGGGGATTGCGGCGTTCATTTAAAGTGTGGTTGGCCAACGAGGAACGACGTTCGGAGGGCACAGATGTTCCTACCCCTGACAAATAACGTAGGGCTAAATCGCTGTCTTCCCCAAAAGACTTTTCTCGCTGAGAAATACTTTCGATCCGATCCTCATTGTATATTATTATGTATCGATCCACTTACGGATCGAAAGCCATTGTATCGATACAAAAATCGGGTAAATCGTATTTCTTTTTATCGATCCGCACAAGTATCGGATTGGATCGAACATCCCTATTATTTGTGCTCACACCATGGAAAAAAAATAAACTCTACCGCTTACACATTCACACCGTACCGTACGTATATTCTTTTCCATCCCGCTCTCCCGGTAGGGAGTACTTATAAGTATTCCGTGTATTTTCTGTATAATACAAAATACTCTGTGGTATTCGCCGCCTTTAGGATAACCACGTGGTTACATTATCTTGGATAATCACTTTGTTTATTTTAATATTTCTTTAGTATATATGCGTTTACTGTATTAAATAATAAAAACAGTTGAGTTTGTTTAATATTAGTGTAAATATGTCTGAAGATAAAGTGAAAATGCGAAAGCAGCTTGGCCTGCTCGAAGGGGTAGCGATCATTTTGGGTATTATATTTGGCAGTGGTATTTTCATATCACCAACGGAGGTCCTGAAACAAACTGGGTCGATCTGGAGTTCTTTATTGGTATGGGCATCCTGCGGATGTCTGGCGACTCTCGGAGCCATGTCCTATGCCGAACTAGGTAATTATCAAAGTTTAAAACTATGCTTAAGTTAGCTTGAATAACTTTGTGCGTTTCATATTTATAAGTGTAATATTAGTTAAAAGGTACACACCTATAGAAGTATTCGTTATGGATGAGAATTATTTAACTTTATGATATTAGTTCGAAACTCAATCTGCAAATTTAGAAGAAGAAAACATAGACTATTTCTACTTCAGCTGCCGTAATATGCTCATAGTAAATTGAATATTGGGAATATCTATCAATGCAAATCCTACTATCTATAATTATATTCTTATGAATTATACTTATCATCCATCAATCATTGACCAATTTAAGCAATCTTTTGAGAAGAGGGTTCAATTAGAAAGAATTGTCTAGTGAGAACATCTCTTTCAGTTTATCTGTAGTTGGTCAGTTGGTCCTTTTTTAGCTTAGAGTATTTAAATAGAGCTGGTTTGGGCTTTTATCACTGCTCATAGTCCTGTCTAGTTAGTTTGGCAACTGTTTGTGTGCTTGTCAGTTATTCATGGTGAGACTAGCAGAAGAAAGCATTCCTATGAACCACATGTATGAGCCAAGTTATAATATAAGATGCTGTGTTGACACACAATAGTGTTCCTACTATAGCTAGTTATAAGAACATGGAGTGTTAAAAATTAGTTGAGTTTTTTACCGACTTCCCAAAAAAGGAGGAGGTACTCGACAGTATTTTTTTTATGTTTGCTACCTCATAACTCCTCTCCACAATTTTTTTAGATTGGAAGATGTTGTTTTCTAATTGGTCCCATTTAAATTTCATCAAGATCTGATCAGTAGTTCTTGAAATATCTTCAATAATGCCTATTTTGTGGACTACTTTGACGATGTTCTCGTTTAACCGACTTCAAAAGCTACCTCATAACTTCTTTCTTTTTTTTTTGATGATTATTATTTTATTTGAAAGCTGGTGCTTTTCATATGGTCCCATTGAAATTTGATCAAGATCTGATCTCTAGTTTTTGAGTTATAGTCAATAATGCGTGTTTAATAAATCTGATCAAGGTTCCGAAGATGAAGTTGGTTTTTTTAAGCTTTGCTTGCTTTCAATTATTGTCAGAATAAAAAAGATTTTTCATTTTTAATATGTTTTTTTTTTGTATAGTAATTAAGTGACCAAACAAGCAAGTCACTCATTTGATGGTAAGAGTCACGCTTGCCCATTACAGTTTTGTGCCTTCCAAAAGTTTGAAAGTAGTCAAAATCCTGCTCGGCAAAGTACTTAATGTGTTTGTCACCCTGAGATATTAGATGTTAATCAATACTAATATTATAAAGCTGAAGAGTTTGTTTATTTTATTTATTTATTTATTTATTTATAGACGAGCAGCAGAATGCTGATATTTCTATATCACACAGTGTTGAAAGTCATAACGGTTCACTTTTTTAACAAAGTTTGTTTATCGCAACCAACCAATTGTCAAGCTTGTTTTTAAATCCATTTATTGTGGTAGCAGAAACAACATCTTCCAGTAATCTGTTCCAATTGTGAACCACTCTATTGCCCAGGAAATGAAAAGCAGTGTTTGTGTTTGATGGTGAACGGATGAGTAACGACTGGTGTCTGCGTGAAAGTCTCTGGTCTGCCTTTAGCTTGTAAATGTTATTGATGTCTGGCAGGTTGCATTGGCTGTTCATGATCTTATAGGTTTCAATTAGATCTTCCTCCGAGCCTTCTTTTTTGAAGAGTAGTGAGGTGCAACATGTGTAATCTTTCTTCGTAGGATTAACACCATAAGGCTTTGTTTGTTGAATGCGCTAATCTCAAGAACCACTGGACCGATTTGAATAATTCTTTCAGTGTTGGATAGTACATTTATCGAGGAAGGCTATAGGCCATATTATATTTTCAAAAAAATTAGGGATCCTTACTAAAAGTCCAATAATCACGCGGACGAAGTATAAATCTCTTTAAGCCCTGTAATTTCACTGGAAACCATAAAAAAAAGCGGTTGTATGCTTGGCAATGGTACTTCTCCAGACTCTGCAAAAAAGTCCTACCACTACAAATAGTTATTTCTTTACTTGTTACAAAAGTTGATTTAAGTAAAAGTTGATTTATCAAAATATATACACATATTGTTTTACATAATTATAACTAGAAAATATTTAAACAATATAATTAATCAATATACAAATTTAACTAATCTACTTACCTAATACAAAAAGTCAGTGTTCGGCAGTGTGCCCAAAATGCTGGCTGCGTTACCTCTTTGTACTGCGAGACTTAAGCTGTGCAAAATACAATCCAGTATTTTGGTTACGTGTCGACTCTTTCAGTCTCCCAGCTGAATCTTTATAAATTTCAAGTGCCCCATGGCACCCAGTGTTTCTACTCCCAATGGCACAAATATGTAACCTCTGTCGAGGTTTGAGTATTTCTGCCGTTTTGAAGATTCAGCTGCCATAGCAGCGCCACTTGCCTGCTGCAAAGTTGTTGGAAGATTGATAAAAAAAAAAAAGATTGACTAAAACTTTATTGTTTTAGGTACCACGTTGGCACAAAGTGGTGGCGATTACCATTATATCAATGAAGCATACGGACCTCTGCCTGCATTTTTGTACTTATGGGACGCAAACTTGGTCTTTGTGTAAGTTTTAGATACTAATTTTTTCTTAACTTATCTTCACTTTCTGTGACTTGCTTTGAGTCTGAAGTACATGTTTCAATATCACGTCAAAAGCTGTTTTGGCATTGCGAAGTATGCATGTAGCTTCAAAACAGTCTCTCAATATCGGGCTAAGAACGAAGTCACCATCTAAGCGCCACTCTAGAAATCAAATTAGATCTTCACAAATAAAAATTTTGATACTAATTATTACAAAACAGCAGATTCAATGCTAAACGGCACACATTTAAGCTTTCACATTAGTTCTCAACTGTAAGCACCTTATAAGCCTTGATATTATGTGTATTCTATTCTAGTCAAATATTATTAAATTAATTAATTTGAACTGCCCGTTAATTGGGTGTGTCAGTCCTTATCAAAGGTATCAGGTTCGATTCCTGGCAAAAACATATTTTGCCTTACCAAGTAACAATTGTGCTTCTGGTTCTGGATGTAATTGTGTGTTTACCGCACCCACGATGAAAGTCTTTAAACTTTGTGTGGAGCTGTGAGTAATATGAATGCATTCGTTTAATTCAATTTCAAAAACCTGCTGTGTTCAAATAGAGTAACTTCAACTTGACTTAGCATGCAATTGTCTTTTATTTTGCTGCGAATCTGATAATCAACCTCTTTAAATTGATTATATATTGTTGCCATTAGTGAAATAACTTGGTCCTATCCATATGTCCATCTTTGCTATAGAAATTGACCAAAACTACTACATACATACATTGCTATTATAGTCTTGTGCTATAGGAAACCAATTGACTTTAAATATGAATGTATTGAACCAATAATAGATAGATGAGGCAACTAATTGGTAAAATTGAGCTGCCAATTGTAGTCTCCGTCATTAGCATAAGGTAGCTATTCCAAGCACTGCGACTTGCACAAATGTTTCACTTCATACAATTGCATCCTATAATCTTAAATTGGTCTATTAGCGAAAGAGTAGAACTATTATTTCTTATATCATCCGTACAGTGAAGGAGTGGAACTCATTGCCTGCGTCTTTGTTCCCTGAATGGTACAATCTTGGTGTCTTCAAGTCTAGAGTGATTAAGTACCATCTAGGCAAGCATGTTCCATCTTCGGCCGCATCGTCCATCAAGTGAGATAGCGGTCAAATGCTTGCCTATATAGCTTAAAAAAAATCACTGAGCTAGCGTTTTTGTTCCCTATCTTCATCTAGATCTTACAGGCAAACATTCTATATCCTTCGCCACATCGTAGCATTCTCTCTAGTGTATTCACCTACACATGAGACATCTTATCGTGGTCTGTATACAACCTGGGAGTCTTCATAAATTGAATAGTAGATCCAATGAAGCGTGCTACATACTCTGCTGCATTATCACTTTTCTTTAGATAGTAGAAGTACTCTTATTTAAAAAAATACGACAAACTGGGTTTTTTTATCTATGACAGGCTACATTTAACCACTATCTCACCTGATATAAAGTGAAGATGCGGTCAATAATAAGGAATCAAGAGTACACTCCACGATTTCGACTATTTCCTTGATTTAATTAAGATTGGCACAGCATTTAGCTGTTACATCATAACAGACAGAGAGAGTTTCCAGCACCCATGGCACAAGTCACCGAACTTAGTGCTGGGCTAGAAAACACAAGATAAAAAAGTAGAACTAGTCAATACTTCTTTCAGATTTGCTAATTAGTGTGTTAGGAATTGCGATTTAATGTCAAATGTGGTGTGATTACTAATCATGCAATTTTGTATTTGTACAGACCGAGCACCAATGCTATAATGGCACTGACGTTCGCTAACAACATCCTTAATCCAATATTCCCTGATTGCCCGATCGACCTCATGTGCAAGAAACTCATAGCAGCTGCTACTATTTGTAAGTATACAATGTGTAATAGAAATTTATAATAATATACTTCCACCTAGTATAGTATGTGTGCCGTGCCAGGGACTGTCTGCCAAGGAATGAAATTTGTAATAAAATACTTCCACCAAGTATAGTATGTGTGCCGTGCCAGGGACTGTCTGCCAAGGAATGAAATTTGTAATAAAATACTTCCACCAAGTATAGTATGTGTGCCGTGCCAGGGACTGTCTGCCAAGGAATGAAATTTGTAATAATATACTTCCACCAAGTATAGTATGTGTGCCGTGCCAGGGACTGTCTGCCAAGGAATGAAATTTGTAATAAAATACTTCCACCAAGTATAGTATGTGTGCCGTGCCAGGGACTGTCTGCCAAGGAATGAAATTTGTAATAAAATACTTCCACCAAGTATAGTATGTGTGCCGTGCCAGGGACTGTCTGCCAAGGAATGAAATTTGTAATAAAATACTTCCACCAAGTATAGTATGTGTGCCGTGCCAGGGACTGTCTGCCAAGGAATGAAATTTGTAATAAAATACTTCCACCAAGTATAGTATGTGTGCCGTGCCAGGGACTGTCTGCCAAGGAATGAAATTTGTAATAACATACTTCCACCAAGTATAGTATGAGTGCCGTGCCAGGGACTGTCTGCCAAAGAATGAAATTTGGAATAATATACTTCCACCAAGTAGAGTATGTGTGTCGTGCCAGGGACTGTCTGCCAAAGAATGAAATTTTAAATCGCATTAAAAAAATTTACATACAAAAATTTTAAAATACATTTTTATATATTTTCGACAACCCTACACATTGTAACTATTGCTTAATAGTTAAATCTGTGGCGCGTGACCTTGTCGTTTACTAATATCTCTGCGGGCTGTCAAAGTCAGGAAGAAGACTATTAACTATTAAAAAAATATAGCCAAGGGTACAAAACGGATCAGGATCTGAGAGCTGACTGTTATTTTACAAATAAAGCGATAAAATCAGTTTAAAGCTGTTAATTCCTATCTCATTTGAATTGCAGGTTTTTTGACGTTCATCAACGCTTACAACGTCACGTTCACAACAAAGATCCAGAACGTGTTCATGTTCACAAAGATATCATCTCTGTTCATCATCATCCTGGGAGGAATCGTTTGGATGGCTCGAGGTAAGCGCAAAGTGGAAATATAGATTACTCTCCGTTCTCTTAAAATCAATATTGTTTCTGATATATGAACCAAGTCTTCAAACTCAGTGCGGGGATGTCAAAGTCCAGTTGTAGTCAAGTCATGCCACAGTAAATTGCTAAAGGTTCTAATCTTTACTAGAACTTCTATTTGTTGCGGACTTGCCTACAAATGCATTTTCACTTACTATCGAAGGTTAATTGTTTTTAATGTAATTGAGAGATGAGACGCGCAAGTTGCTCGCCTGGTGGTAAGCGTCAGGCGAGCCCATTACAGTTCAGTGCCACCCAAAGATTTGAACTAAAATAGGTAAAAATCCTTCGCGGCAGAGCACTGCGCTCGTTAACACTCGAAGAATAACATATTTTGAATAATTAAACGCAAGCAAAGCTTAAAAAAACCGACTTCACCGCATTATCATCGGAACCTTGATCAAATTTCAATGGGACTACAGAAAAAACACCAGCTTTCAAATAAAAAAAGAATCATCGGCTTACAACGAAAGAAGTTATGAGGTAACTTTTGAAGTCGGGTAAACGAGAACATCGTCAAAGTACGCATTACTTGCATTAGTTCTTGAAATATCGTCAATAATGCCTATTTTGTGTGATGTATGTATGAATACGTACTTTGACGATGTTCTCGTTTACCCGACTTCAAAAGTTACCTCATAACTTCTTTCGTTGTGAGCCGATTTTAATGGTTCTTTTTTATTTGAAAGCTGAAAGCTGGTGCTTTTTATGTAGTCCCATTGAAATTTGATCAAGGCATGATCTCTAGTTTTTGAGGTATAGTCAATAATGCGTGTTCAATACATTAAATCTGATCAAGGTTTCGAAGATAAAGCTGTGAAGTCGGTTTTTTTAAGCTTTGCTTGCGTTTAATTATTATGTTTTTTGTTTATAGATTAGTTGTAATAGTTGTTTTATGTGTCAGGTCACACGGAGACCTTCGAAGACGGGTGGGCGCAGACAAAAACATCTGTCAGCGACTGGTCGGTGGCATTTTTCTCCGGCATATTCTCTTATTCTGGATGGTAAGAATAACACGATATATATTCATATGCTGTTTTACAAAAAAGTTAAATAGTGGTAATATTGTATTGTATAGTGTCTCAATTCGACTGTATTTTTTATGGGTGTTACCTCAGAACTTTTTTCTATGTGAACTGATTTTGATAATTCTTGTTTTATTTAAAAGTCTCATGTGGTCCCATTTAAATTTGATCAAGATCTGACCATCGTTTTTTGACTTATCCTCAATAATTCTATTAGGGTCATGTGTTTACTTATAAAGTGTCTTTTTGTAAACATTATTGCAATAAATAATTGATTATTGAATGCACATTTAATTAATGTAATCTGATCAAGGATCCCTGAAACAAAGCGGTGAAGTAGGTATTTTTAAGCTTTGCTTGCGTTTACATTATTTTATTGATATGAGTTTAACCACCATCTCACTTGATGGTAAGTTGGCACCAATTTCTGGCATCCACAACACAAGTCATCGAACTAATTGTGAATGTGAATGTAATATTTTGCCATAAATATGAAAAAGTTTCCCAATAGGAATGAGTTTTGAGGGTATCCGTTTGTATGAATGCTCGTTTTAATAAACATTTACACAATACAATAGGTAGGAGAAAATATAACAAATTATGATACTGTAAACATCCAGTGAATGTTATGAAACTTATCATTTGCGGCGAGCGTGTGGTCGGACTGATGCACCAATACAAATTACTGATGGGGTTCCCTATTGATTCGACTAATATCTTTAGCCCTAAAATTGAATCGCATAAAAATTTGCCTCCTAACATTAGTTACTACTAATCATCATTACATACAATATCACTGCCCCTAATATCACTTGTCATAATGTTAGTATTACTAATATTTAAAAGAAATAACCTTAAACGCCCTAACTATTTAATGTCATAAGTTATAATTGCCCTAATATTATTCGACATATTGGTTATAACGAGGTTTCCGGATGTATGTACAGTTAAGTATACGTTTTTGATATATGTAAGTTTTTTCTGCTTAGACTAGTAAACAGGGGCCAATTCGTTTCTAGCACTTCGCCGGCCGCTGCCGCGGCACGCTTGCTTCGCTCGCTCGGCTCGTGCGTTATGATCACAAGCAACCTAACTAACCTAACCTAATGACTTTGCCCTAGAATCAGTTTTTAAAAAACCTCGAAAGGTTAAGGCAAGGGAGTTCAGCTTCGCTTCAAATAAACACAAAGAACACTAGGAATAATAATTGTTAGGGCATGTAAATATAGTAAATTCAAAAATATGCACATGAAATAGTATGACTAGGAACAATAGGCGTTTTAACCATTATGCACATGACATTTATTACAAGCAAATGATATGACAACATACAAGTATGGCTTTAAAAAAATATGCGCATTTAATATTATGACTACAAAATATTATGACAAGATATGAATGCAGAACAACTTAAGGACTAAAAATATTATGCGAATGAATAGGACACCTACTGATGGTTTATGTATGACATTGCATTGATGAACTGCCCGGTGGCTTAGTTGATTGACCGTTCGCCTTCTAAGCAGGAGGTATCGGGTTCGACTCCCGGCGGGAACACAAGTTTTCTCCCCTAGGAAAATATGAGTTTCTGGTTTTGGGTGTGATTGTGTGTGATGTGAATGTTTCCGGCACCCACGACATAAGTCATTGAACTTAGTGTGGGGCTGTGAGTGTGAAAGCGTTTATGTTTATGCATTATGTTTTCAGATTCGGTAATTACACTAACATTATCTATCACCTTTTTTTTACCGGCAATGTATGAACATAAACAATTCCATATTAGTCTCTATATAAATCCTGTTAGTTATGTGAATGGAGTATATTATTCCTGTATTAGTCATTTAAGAATATGAAAAATACGCCGCCTCGTTTTTTTTTTATATGTCTGATAGGCAAGCATTTGACCACAATCTCACCTGATGGAAAGTGATGATGCGGCCGAAGATGTAGCATGCTTGCCTAGAAGGTATGTAGTAAAGTAAGTAGTTTAAAGTAGTTTCTTGCCAGGTTCTTCTCGAGAAGGCTGTCATTTTGCGAATCTGGCAGTAGAGTCATTAAGTTTCATGAGTGCCTTTTTGGCACACACTATCACAAGCAGTACCATAAACACAAATTTTCTTTGGGAAGAAAAGGTGTGGTCCCGCCGGGAATCGAACCCGATACCCCTGCTTGGAAGGCGAACACTCACCCACCTAAGCCAACAGGCAGTTCAAACTGATAATTATCGATCTCTCTCTAATCTGTAACTTTGTGCAAATCTGATGCAAATCTGTCAAGACCTCTAGGAAATTTATATTCGACCTATATGCTCTAGTTACCTGATAAGGTGGCCTAAAATGTAACATCTCGATTGTACTTCACTGCAGCCAGCTGCAGTAAAGTATAAGTAAGGCCCGTATATGCCTGGAATCATGTTCCAACACCGATGTTGGTTTAGTTTTTTTTTGTATCAAAGGTGACTTTGTCGGGAGTGTTCTTTGACGACTTAGTTGGCGCAGTGGTCAGGTCTCCGCCCTCTGCGCCGTGGGTCCTGTGTTCGATTCCCAGCAGGAGCACAAATTCCTTCCCAAGGGATATTTGTGCTTCTAGTTCTGGCTGTATTTGTGTGTGATATGTAAATGTTTCCGGCACCTACGATACAAGACTTTGAACTTAGTGTGGGGCTGTGAGTGTGAATGCGTATGTTGTATGTTGTTTGTTTTGTTTGTATGTATGTAAAAATCGTCGGGTGTCTTTTCTAGATATTGATTTGCCACTTATTATATAAAAAAATATTATATATCTCTAAAAAACACCGAATAGAAAATTTGACAATATATTTCTGGCTCTATATTCTCAACAATAGATTATTAAGATTATATCCGCAAGGAAACACTAATACTAGTTATATTAGCTAAGTATAAAAAAACAGGGTGTGTCGTAAAGATACACGATAGAAGTTAAAGTTTCGTATTACAGGGAAACATTGAATCATCACAGTGTTTACCCCTACCACTTTTCGTCACACAAAAAGCTAGCGGATTATAATGTCAAATCCCTCCCATAAAAAGTATCAATTCAAAAACTTTTTACGCCCTTATAAGTTGTATTTTATATGTTGATTTGCCAGGAGCTACCTAAACTTCATGACGGAAGAACTGCGCGATCCATTCGTGAATCTGCCGCGCGCCATTTACATATCCCTGCCGCTAGTGACCGGGATTTACGTACTTGCCAACGTGTCATACTTGGCCGTGCTGGGCAGGGAAGGAGTGCTGGCCACCGAGGCCATAGCAGTGGTAAGTAAACTATATTGATACATTTACAAAAGAAAATATATCGCTTGAGGCGGGGTTTGAACCCGCGGCCATAGGGTGTCATGCCCTATTGCTCTAACCGCTGAGCTACTGATTCTGATATTGTTGGGGTGGTGACATAAATCCGACATATTTCTAATTATAATATGATATAAATATAATGATAACGTTAATTACTTGTATATTATATATTTAATATTAAATCACTTGCAATTAATGACCTTGAACTTGTCAATAACTTGGTATATTAATTTTCATCTATAACTAACTTCTTTCAATTATAACAGCATTACAGCCTAAGCCAAGACGATATTATAAGGAAATACAAGTACATAATTATATTATATATATAGTTTGTAATAAAATAAAAATCAATCCAATTTTCAAAATCTTTCCGTACCGGCTCTGGTAATTGCGGCAGGGAGATATTAAAAATATCTAGATCGTTCGATACACTATTTATCACTAGCGTTACCCGTGATAAAGATGAAAACTTAAGTTAGTTGGTCCTCGAGCGTTGGCGTAGGAAGGCGCGCTCCTCCCGCCAACGGGTACAACGGGTGCACACCGAACTCCTTCATTTTCAAAAATACAAGCTGTGAACTCACTTGGGTACCAGGACGCTTTCGGTACCGGGATATGAAAGTAAGAAACGAAGCATTCTGCGCAATCTTTTTCACTCAATTCTTGTCCATTGTTCATGATCCGATTCTTAGCTCGTTTGACTAACTTGCCTCTGATGTAATTCCAAAACGATTTAGGGTCTTTTTTAACGTTCGCCTGAATTTCGTTCTGGTATGCTCTATAGTTGTATAATATAATTAAATTTTAACTTTAGCTCGATAATCTGAAGAGCTATCAAAATCACTCTGCGATCCGGTCGCTTTGTATAATTTGTGGTACCTCCACTTTGTTCTAATATCGCTTATGAGATCGGGAGTATACCATTTGGATTTAGTATAGGTAGATTTAGTATTATGTAATTTATTGTATTTTCCTAGGAGCACTCACCGATGGCTTAGAACTACAGAAAAGTTAACGCTCACCAGGGACCTGTATTCCATACAACGCATCCTAATCTATACTATACAAATTACAGTATCATCTATAAAAATCAGTTTTAGAAAAATACCAACTTTGCCTTCCTATTTGACTACATTTAAATATTTGTACACCGGAAACGGTAGAGTATGTGAAACTAATACTATGCCCTACTATTAATTACTTACCATACTCTGACAAATAAATACATTTTGATTTGATTTTGACATTTCATCTTGCCCACCTTGATGATCCCGTTGACAACGGTTGTCGGCGCGTGTAAGTGTGTAATGTAAAGTTTATTTGGAGATAGTTTATTAGGAGTAATAAGGTATCTCGTATTGCATTGCGAGTATATTCATATTAGTGGTTGTTGTACAGGATTTCTCGGCGTTGGCGTTGGGGTGGTTGAAGTGGGCGATGCCGGTGCTGGTGGCGATCGCGATTTTCGGCGGCCTGTCCGTGCACATAATGGCGTCGTCCCGGATGTGCTTCGCGGGCGCTCGCAACGGTCACATGCCCGAGTTGCTGGCGCACATAAACACCAGCTGCCTCTCGCCGATGCCCTCGCTCGTCTTCCTGGTAATTTAACCACTTATTTTATTTGGGTGGCTTTTTTTATATACTCAATAGGCAATCATTTAACCACTGCCTCACCTGATGGAAGTGACGATGCGGCCGAAAATGTTGAATGCTTGCCTAGAAGATACCTATTCACTCTTTAACTTGAAGACTCCCAGATTATATCGTTTTGGGAATGAAGACGCGGGCAATGAATTCCACTCCTTCGCAGTACGGATGACAAACGTAGATTTAGATTAAGCAAAACGAATAAATCTTTTATGGCAAATGGGGTTAGATTATACAATAGAATTCCTAAAATCGTAACTGAATTACCACTGGGAAAGTTCAAATCTGTAATAAAACGGGCATTAATTAAGAAAGCTTACTATAAAACGATCGACTATATTAATGACAAGGATGCATGGAGGCAAACTGCACAAGCGCTTTCTAGCGACTACCATAATAACACCTAGGTTAAGAAAATTATGTATTAGAGATTAAGAAAGTTTAAAAAAAAAATGAATGAAAAAAAAAATGCGTCGCCGAGTTTCTTGCCAGGTTCTTCTCGAGATGGTTGTCATTTTGCGAATCTGGCAATAGAATCATTAACTTTCATGAGTGCCTCTTTTGGGGCCCATGTGAATAAACGATTTTGTAGATACCTCCAGTTTGCTCGTACTGCTATTTAAACCATAAATAGATGACGATTGCCTGTTTGTCTTGCTGTTCGACTGTAAAACGGGCATGCGGGAATTAACTCGCTTACATCTTTTCATAAACAATCCCTTTCACACTCACAGCCCAAACTAAGTTCAAAATATTTTTTTTGCGTAGCTCTAAACAGATTTTATTTATTTAATGTCTCAGGGAAATAGGATACCTAGATCATTAAAAAGCATAACCGTTTGGTATGCTAGTTGTTTCTGCAACATTAAAATGATAATTTAATGACATGTCTGTAATAAGCAGTGAGATGATATTCGCGTGTTGTTGTCGACAGATGGCGTTGTCGCTGGTGATGCTCGTCCCTAACAACTTGACCACACTGCTCGTGTACTGCACCGTGGTGGAGGCGTTCTTCACGACGCTCAGCTGCAGCGCAGTTCTCTGGCTGCGCTACAAGAAGCCACACCTGCCGCGACCTATCAAGGTCACTATCACTTTATGAAACATTGTAATATACCGTATACCTGTAACAAAAAGGTGTAGTAATACTTGGTATGTGTATTATACCAGAAATCGTCTGCCAGAAAAGGAAAGTCGAAATTGGATATATATTTTTGACAACCCTACGGTTACATCTGTGATGCGTGACCTTTGTTATGGCCACCACTGTCAGACGTCTAGGTCCAAATACTATGTGAACGGTAGTTAGACCGGTAGCTGATGAGATAGGGTTGTAAATGACATAATTTTTTAGAAACTTTAATTCATCTAACCGCGAATTTAGAAGTTTCTGTTAGTCTCTATACATATATTTAGATGCGTGGTTAGAGTATTACTGCAGCTTTTTGTTACACATGTATATGATCTCTGTGCGTGTGTTTTTGTCACCTAACTTCTCCTAAACGGCTGGACTGATTTGGATGCAATTTTGTGTGTATATTTAGATAGGTTCCTGGATGGTTTGAAAACACAATTCAGTATGTCAATATGGCGCTGCTTCACTGAGCAGGACGTCGTCTGCCGGGTTTGCTATTAACTTAATATTTATAGGAATTTTGCCGCGGAAAACGGAATTTTGACGACTCAGTTGGCGCAGTGGAGCACAAGTTCCTTCCCAAGGGATATTTGTGCTTCTGGTTCTGGGTGTAATGTGTGTGTGATGTGAATGTTTCCGGCACCCACGATACAAGTCTTTGAACTTACTGTGGGGCCGTGAGTGTGAATGCGTTTGTCGTTTGTTGTTGTTGTTTGAGTGAAAAATGCCCTTTGTATTATTTTCCAAAACTTGTGATTATTCTTATATTAATCTGTAATAATGGTGAATATTAATCCAATAACAATCATTCTGCTATGAGCTGATAGAATATGCAGCATTATTCGAACTACCAGCACCTGAGGTCAGGTGAACAGAATGTTTGTATTTAACTCTGTGTTATTGTTGTCAGATAAAATGTACATGCCTTATTTTATATAGTAATATCCGGATGACCGAGCTTTGCTCGGTTTTTTGTTTTTGGTAGAGTGTGTTTGAATTTGTAGCCTCAGGAAGCTCCATCTTGTGTCTAGTAGAAACAGTTTTTCACATCGGTCATGGCGTAATAGATGGCGCTGATAGTTTCTTAAGCCCGGTTTTTCAAATGCAGTTTGAGAACCGAGCATTTCTCGGACCTGGAACGTTGATAAATCGATTCCTTGGGCCGAAAACCCCTAATCTGTGACTTTCATGAAAATCGTTGGAGCCGTTTCCGAGATCCTGATTACACATATATATACACGAATTGCTCGTTTTAAGGTATTAGATAAATAATAATACAGAATCAGTGAACGATTTTAAACTTGTCGACTCCTTTAAAATATATCTACATTTTGGAATGCACTCGGTTGTACGTCTAACATATTGTACAATATGTAGAAGTAAGTTTTTATTTGATATTTATCATTAATTAAACTTTACGTTGGCTTAGTTGGGTGAGCGTGCGCCTTCTAAGCAGGGATATCGGGTTCGATGCCCGACGAGAACACAAGTTTTCTCTTCAAGGAAAATTTGTGGTTCTGGTTGTGATTGTGTGTGATGTGAACGTTTCCGGGCACCCACGACACCAGTCAACGAACTCAGTGTAGAGCTGTGAGTGTGAAAGCGTTTATGTTGTAGCGGCGTCCCGCGGTTTTACCCGCGTCAGTCCCGGACCCGCGGGAATCCCGGGTTAAAAAGTAGCTTATGTGTTAATCCAGGGTGCCAGCTACCTCCATACCAAATTTCAACAAAATTGATCCAGCCGTTTGAGTGTGAAGAAGTAACAAACACACCTACCAACATTCGCATTTATAATACTAGCCGTGCCCTGCGGCTTCGCCCGCTATTATCAGGTTAAAAAGTAGCCTATGTGTTAATACTATGTATAATCTATGTACATTCCAAATTTCATCCAAATCCGTTCAACCGTTAAAGCTTGAAGAGGGAACAAACATACTTACACACAAACTTTCGGATTTATAATATTAGTAGGATTCGTGTGAAGTGTTATGTTTATATCAATTATCTTTATACTTAATTATAGGTTGGTCATGCCAATTGTAAAACGTCGTAATGGTTCACATTCCAGGTCCAGCTGTGGATGCCGATAACATTCGTGTTGGTATCGATGTTCCTCCTGGTGGCACCGATCAAGAGAGAACCCGTGGCGGTGGTCGGGGGTGCTCTGATGACGTTCGCCGGCGTCCCCGTCTACTACGCGCTCATCAAAAACAAGCCGCAGTGGGTCCTCAACTTGTCAAGTAAGTCACCTGGTTATGCTTCTACCCTTCTCTTCTCTTCTCTTCTCCCAGAGTAGCAACTGAACTTTATGAATGAGACTTCAGGATATGAATATACGAGTATGCTTAGCAGTATGGATCGTCGCTCGTCCTCGCGTTATTTGCGTCTGTGTGAGTGCGCTTCGCATAACACAAACATTTTCAAACGTTTATATATTTTGTGTTAAATCGGAGGAGTTTTAAGGTTCTGTTGTTACTGCTCATTGCTAAGCCCCCTATCATTGCACTGCTTTAGCTTGCATGTTCTAATACTTGTCAAATCATGGTAGCGTGTCGATTATGTGTTTAAAGAAAGAAAGACCTCTGTCCCGCAGTGGTATAAGACCGTCTGGCTTCAATAAGCCGATAAGTACTTTTTATGTAACAATTTGTTTAGAAAATTACTAATCTATATAATATTCACACATTTAAAATTACGTATAAATATATACTGTACCCTACTTTAGTTCTTACCGTAGTCAGATTTTGAGAACTATACTATCGACCCATATACATATCAGTTACGTAGTTCGAGATAGTTTAGCCCCTGCAGAAGTATTAAAGAGTCACATATATTCAAAATACAAATTATATCCATCATCCATATACATACTATGTACATACACTTTTACTTTTTTATTGTGTATGTATTAAAAACTCACAAAAAAGCTCAAAATGGCTGTTTATAAACAAAGGCTCAATCTCTTACGAGAAGACCTGTCTCGCAGCTGCGAAAAAGCACAATAGTAAAGAAAAAGGTAACATTTATATATATATAATATATATATATATATATATATATAAAATAATTAATTTGTTTTGCAGCTAAATTCACGCATTGCTGTCAAAAACTATTTCTGTCGGCTGTAGAAGATAAAGAATAAAATCACTGCAGTTTATAACAAGAGCCACTTCATCTCGACGGCTTTTGTACTTACCTTTAGAAATAACTGGCTAAAGGCGTGTCGTACACGCTCACATAGACTTTTAATTGGAAAATTAAAATTCTATTTATTTACAATATCATGGACCGACTGAATGTGTAGTATTGTAGATGAAAGCTTTAAGGCGTGTCCTACTCGCTCTTACCCAGTTAAATGTATTATTTAATTAAGATATAGGCTCTCCACAACTTGTATAAACAAGAATATTTCCGAGAGCGCCTTTGTAATTTGTCTCACTTTTTATATATATCGAATTTGCTATCAATGTGGTTTAATATTAATAGCATTTATAAAAAGTGCTAAGTAGTGATACCGTTTATTTCAACATAATTTATGATCTTTGCCCTACTCTTATTACGAATGTACGCACAAACAGCTGTCATAATAAATGTTTGTGTCAACAGTGTCAAACATGTATACAGTGCGACAAGGCAAACAATCTTGTGGCACTTGACTGACATTAGCAGGGGGGCGTTGTTGTTGCATCAGTTAAAGAGGTTGTTACCTCATACAAGTAGGTTGTAACTTAAGAGTGGCCAGCTAAAAAAAATCTCCCTTTATGAGCATACAATAATTTTATAATATTGCAATCAAGCTAGTTTTGTCTAATTTTGACGGAATGAAAGATTGGGAATGGCATCCAACATCCAAACAGGGAAATAATTTTTAATAGCGATGGTAAGATTCTCATAATATATCAATTATTTATCTTACAAAAAAAAATGTGGTTCAAGTTTTTTTTTAAGTGAAGTAGTTTTTAAGAAGATTATCAAATATGTGCAATTTCGACTATAATTAAAAATTCGTAAATTAATGGTTTTCACATTTATTGGTAAAGAATTTTGTCAGGAACCCTCAGATAACCCTATATACAGCCATAAGTGGACTGACAGATTTGTGTAAACTTCACAAGATGAGGGTGTTAGTTCCGACTGCCAAGAGATCGTTGTCGCACTGAAGCCATGGAGAGAATGACCATGGTAATTTGAGAACTTATAACTGTGTCATAATAGAATATATTTGTAAATTCGTATCTATAATTGTTAATATTTAAATAATAAATAATCCCCCTTTACTCGAATAACTGAAAAATGTTGCTATACTTTAAAAGGGACGTCAATGAATCTCTTATATTGTTTGTAAAGTGTATAATTCACCGATTTTATATATTTGTATAAGATATTGAAATTTAAGACTAAAGCTGCCATTTACTTATTTATAAAGAAGAGGGAAATCAGGAAGTAAATTACCTAATAAAAGAATAATAACAAATTTTGAATTAAATGTTATTAAATGCAATTAAATGTATTCAAAAAACAATAACCGTTTCGTTCTTATAAGCTGTTCGAGCGTTATGATTATAATTAAATGTAATATACACAATATACGGATCAAAATCTAAAACTACTAGGAGAGAAGCCGCGCCGTCTGAAACAAAAATAGTAACACTGAACATGTAAGCCAAAGATGTAAGGAAATATTATTAGATAAAAAAACAAGGAAAACAGTATCGAAGAAAAGATTTTAGTTATTACGGAAATTGGAAATTTTAAATTGAAATAAATGCTTTCGATGTGACACTAATGTAAGTACTCGTGGTACTCTATTGTTCGTGCACAAATTAATTGAAAGACATTCCCTCATAATTATAGTATGTTTCCAGTAATATAATTTTTCCAGTTTCTTTTTAATATTCACAAACAATTCCATCGTTATCAAACACATTTGAATGATATGTTGCGACTTTCAATGAAAATGCAATGTGATTGAAGTAATTTTATTCCAAAATATTTGTACAAACAACAATTTGGACTGCTTCAAGAAAAGCGTAAAACTGTATTTATAAAGA
This sequence comes from Lomographa bimaculata, assembly GCA_948107665.1. NCBI lineage: Eukaryota > Metazoa > Arthropoda > Insecta > Lepidoptera > Geometridae > Lomographa > Lomographa bimaculata. The sequence goes on along the minus strand of OX403584.1, from coordinate 26,793,370 downwards.
TAGGCACGCGCCAGCAAAGATCCTAGTGTTGCATACGCTAAAAAACAACATGCGAACGCGTGTCTGCTTCTATAGTTTCGTATGTTTTGAACCATTTAGTACCGATCGCTTTTACAGAATATTCCTAATAAATTCCTTCTTAATACAGAGACGGCCGGATTCTATTGTCTGGCACCCCTAGATACGTGTGTGTAATTTTACTAGATATAGTTATATCTATAAAGCTATATGCGTTTATATTGTTAACTTGAGTGTAAAAATGTTTTATACTTTGGTAATCGAAAAAACTTCGAAATCTTCGATCACAGATTCATATATATAGCAAGATACGTGGTAAAAACCAAAGCGTATATTCAAACATGTAAGAATAAAATAATGTCAGACTCTGAAATTGATCATTTGTTTGAAGTTTCAAGAAATTTATCGATAGGTATCTGCTTCTCTGCCATATACAATTTAAATGTAATTTCGCTTTTCATTTAATATAAACTAACCAGTTATATATATAATTTGGTGATCGAAGTTTGATTAATTATATAAAGATCTGATTTGCTTAACATATGAACTTAAGTAGAGGTACATAAATATGTTAGAAAATGAACCTCGAAGGTTGACTGGAATGAACCAAAAATCGTGCCTTGATCTGATTAATCAATGTATTGTTAAATTTGTTAGAAAATTAGTACATGAATTAAAATGTTATTTATTGGCTTCATTCACAATTATTTATTTCATATAAAATATTACATAAATAGGGCTGTGAAAATGTCCACTGCCAGATGTTGTTCTACTAATATATTTTAATTTATTAATACATCACATCACAGACTATGTACAAAGTAAACAAATCATCATAGGTAAGTGTTTTGTACTGAGACCATATGGTTTTTTTAGTGAGAAACTTTTATATGTTTCTTCTTTTAAATTGTGATCCGCAATAATAGGAAACATAATTTAAAATTATGTTTCCCTGTAACTCTATTGTTCATAACCAAAAGTTTTACTTCTATCGTGTGTCGTTTCGACACACCCTGTTTTGTTACTTGCTGTTTTAACAACCTACTTAGACATCTAAGTAGATTGTTAAAACAGCAAGTAAAAGAACCGGTAAGAAAGTTCATCTCAAGTTTAGGCTCTCGTTTTTACGGATTGGTGTCCTTACTTACAACTTTACTGATGCGTTTCAATGTTATGTGCTCGAAGGATTCCTACCGTTGTTTAGCTTCATCTCTCACGATCTCCTCATTTCTGAGTATGTCTGATTCTTCGAATCGTAAAAGGATAATTTATAGCTCGATAGAAGCAACAGATGGCCTCCACTGAGACATATGAAGCTAGGTTTAGTTCTGCACACAAGATGACGTCCCGTAAGCCCACGCCGGTCGTACTGATGTGTTTGCTAGTCCTGTCGATACACTTAGAACGTGTAATATGCTTATGAAACCGTTTTGTTACTGTAAGTGCCAAGTACGTATGTACACTTTTAACATCACATGATTGATTGTATTTATTTATTATTGTAAATGTGCATAACGTTATGTAACATCCTAGACATTTTATAAGTTGTCTTTATTGATATAATTGCAGTAGGAAGTGTGAAATTGTGTTAACTGTACATTTAGCGCCAAAAAAACGTTACGTTCAATGGCATGGCGTTCTCGTTGAAGTCCTTTCGACAGAAAACTCAAATTGTTGTAAACATCCGAAGTGGTCCAATATATCTTAGTGAAACAGTATTCAATAAATACTATGTCAGATGTTCGTTGTATATCTTAATATTTATGATAAAATTTATAATTTACTAGCTGACCCGTCAGATTGTCCTTTCTTTACTATGATTTATCAATTCGATTCACATTCATTAAACGCGCAAAGTAAACATCATCTAATTAAATATTGTATAATGCGCATTTTCCTTAATTTTTCTTTCCGTAAAAACCTTCTAACAAGAATTAGAAAACTTTAAAAAAAGATGAATGAAATTGGTAAAGTCTAATTATGACGTGAACAAGGTAAGAAGGGATCAATTATATATTATATATATAGATTATATCTTATGATGGTAGGGCTAAGATAAGGGCTTTGATCTTTTTGGATTTTATATCAATATGAGTATTTTGCGTACTAATCTGACCACCTCGGAAAACGACGTGTTTTTGGCGCTAACTGTACACAGCCTGAGTGCCAAATAGATAATAAGTCGAGTTGTTTTTGCTATGTTATGTAAACATTATTAATAAGTACTTGTTGTATTTATAACTGTTTCGCTTCTGTTTTATAGTCATTTGCACATGCACATGAAACTAAGGTTTAAAAATAAACTAATGTAATTAAAGCGACAATCGCTACGTTACTCACATAATATAACTTAATGCGAGCAAGCAGGCAAAGATGAATCATGATAGAATTACTGTTTTAGGACCTACTCTATATTTACCACTATTTAAAATTGATTCTGATGTATATTAAAACTATTCTATCGGTATGCTCGGAAAGTAGGTTCATATTCAATCGAACACAGTTGGAATGTTTTAGTGCACGCTAATTTTCTTTCCTCGCATGTGTTACACCTGATAATTATTTTATCTCAGGTGTTACTATTACTATTTAAAAACTCAAACTTTAATTAGAAACTAAACACTCGGGTGTAAGAATTGGTAACCCTTAAATTTCAAGCTTATTTTTCGGGTGTAAGAGATGGTCTATATCTATCTTGTATTTTTCTACTATGCTTGCTTGCTTGCATGTCGAATGGGCTACAGTGACTTGTATTGATTATGTTCGCTAATGTTCCTCTTCCTAACGGAGGGCTGTGAGAACTGTTATCATATATATCAGGTATTTCGGCCCCATAATGCTTGTAACAAAGTTGAAACTTCGGTTTTAAACTTGAGTATAAAATTAAAAGATAAGTTTACCATAAGCTATGTACTTGCCTAAATAAATGATCTTGTTCGTGCTCTCATTTTTACTGCGCTGTATTATTGAAGGAGTTTTTATATGTCAATAAATATACGTTTTTACTATTGCGAATAACCTGTCCCTTTCTAGAATGCGACGTTGAGGATGAAAAGTATGTAAATTATGAAGACCTGACTAGACCATTAAAAAAAAGTATCTGTATGGTATGCTATTCCATCTCTTTTCTCATATTTTATATAGAAAATAATAAATACAGAAAGTTTTTCTAGCGCTTCGCCGGCCGCTGCCGCGGCACGTCGTCGTGCCTATTAATGACTTAGCCCTAGTCTACATTACAAACGAAAATCATTCCCAATGATTCATTCTTTGAATTATTGCTCGATTGTAGCGAATCAAATAATGTTACCTTGTCATCTATTTAATTACCACGATACAAAAAAGCATGAATATAATAGTGTTTTCAATTTATTAATTACACACCAGTATATTATACACAAAAGACATTGGGAACACTAACAGGTATGGCATCTATATATTTATTTCTTTTACTTTTAAAAATATGAACTAAAAATAGCATGACAAGAAACGATAGAAATTATCACCATTATGCTCATTGCTTTTATAACAAGTATATAATAGGGAAACATATTAGTATGACAACAACAAAATATGCGCGTCCGATATATGACTACAACATATTATGACGAAATATGTATGCAGAATAACTTTAACATAATTCTAGTGAATACTATACCCACTGATAGCAGTACTGCGTCAAAATGCACTTACTCGGGGCTTATATAGTCAAGATTAGGAGCCGGCACTTATTTCCTAGCTAGAAGAAAGAAAGCTAAAGGATAATTATGTTGATGATAGATTTATTTAAAACACATTTCCAAAAGAATTTTTTTAATCAAAACTGTACTTTAAAATACAAAGAAAAACTTCAGAAGCAGCATTATAACACTACATATACAGTGTGTAATAACAAATGTTCACTGGATAAATCGCATACCTTGATGGACAACTTAAAATATTGGTGAGTTTTCAGTAAATAGATAATCTTTGACCAGGTTGATTATATGTAAAAAAATTACACTGAAAACATTTTTTAAAAAAAGGTTTCATAAAATAGATATAATAAAAGTAAAAAAAATAACCAGACACTGTCTTTAAAAAGGTATACAAGTTACAATTTATATAAAAAAAACTTTAACAATTTATAACACATTTTCTTGGATGGAATCAAAACAAACCAAAAACAGCAATATATATTATATATAATTTAAAACTTTTCCAAATATTGATAAAATACATATAAAAATAAATACTATAACCAAAAATGCATTGTGATTCTGCTTACACTTAACTACTATGTAATGTAAATTCATGTAGACAGAGGTATCTTAATATATACACCTATTACGAACAACATCAACCACAGTACATATTGACTGAGAATTAATTACAAATTTAATAGAACTACATAGGTATATAGTGTTAATGTAACAAAAATCACAGTATTGATTGAGATAAGATGTAGCAACTTACATAGTTCAAACTTACATCAAAACCGACCGAGAGGAATGTTTAACTTGAGTAAAGCTACATAATTTATGAAACTGTTGCTACTGAGATTTCGTTAATATCTGAGATCATTGTTATACAACAAAACTTACGTTTGTAACACATTCTACACTTATCCTATTGGATGTTGATTAATACTTTTTATAAAGTTTAGTTTATATCTATACCTCACACTAGTCAGTACGCAGAGATCATTCCTCTATAGGCACCCTCTTCATAAAAAGATAACATTTTGCGCGAGCCTTCCTTTGAGGGTGACATTTAACATCAGTCAAAATAATACAAATATTATCTTCTCATGAATAAGGGGGGTTAATATTTTAATTATCACATTTATTTTTATGCTTAACGTACATACAAGAAAAAATGCATAAAATCTATAGATTTTATGGTTAACATGCACTCTATGAATCAACACTCCACTAAATATGGCTAATGATTGAGAGTCATATATATATATATATATATAAAATTCAGTATAAGGTTACTACGACATACAGTGAAATAAAAACCTTAATTTCGCTATATAAACTTAACATTCCAACAAGAACGGGGATGTAAAATTCTTAGAAAGTAATTTTAGTATATATATTTATAAATACATATATATTATAATAAATTCATAAGTACAGAAAAACCACCTACAAAGTTCATTGACGAGAAAATTCTAATAATTGCGATTATCATAACTAGTGCAAAAGTAATACAAATTGTTATGTTCAAATTAACTGTAAATTTTCTTTTTTATAATTTAGATAACGTTCAAAATCGTATAACACCTGTCATATCTAGACTATACAGTTACATCGCATGTCTAATCTAAAAGCTTTGTTCATAAAAACATATAAAAAAATACATTTAAAAAAATAGTGTCAATAAACATGGGTAAACAAAATACTGAGTATAAGAAATAACTAGTTCTAGTTCCTTATCTAAAACACCTCAATAAATAACTATATATTTTTTCTATGACACTTATGTATAGTTAAAATACTTTCTCAATATATAAACAGTTCAGTTCTGGAAGTATTTACGTAAAATCTAATGTTTAACCATGGAATGTTTACATATTTTAGTAATATCTAAAAACATACGATCCTTTACGATTGTCTAAAAAATACCTGGGCTATGTTCAGTTTTATTAATAATCGTTTCCATAAAAAAACGCATATAATATTTTGTTTGAACAAACCCAAGCATAGAAGTGGCAAAACTTAAAGTATAAGTTCATACAACTTAAAATATTTAAATATAACTATAATCGTTTGCAGAAACGGTTACTTATTTAAATGGCACATTATTGTTGGGAGGTAGGTTAGGAAGGCTTCTAAAACATTTGAAAAATGATCCGTGCAGCCTAGCACTTTACTAGTACACAGTTTTTGTTATAATATTTATCTAAAGATATATTAGACACATGCTTAATCCAACTATTCACTTTACATTACATCTCTTAATATACTGAACTAAAATTATCTTTCAATAAGAAAAAATAAATTTTGTGGAGCTCAGATATGGTACAGTTATTTATAATATGGTTTGCTTAATTACATGCTCTAACAACTCAAAATGAGATCAAAAAATATGTAAAAAATAGGATCAAGCATAGAAACATTGTCTAAAAATATTTAACATGTATATAAACTCTGATTAAACGTTTTATAATATGCAACTAAATATTAAACTTATGAAATAATAAATGCGAAAAATAGCTCATGACTAAAATCATGACTAGAGACAATGAATGGGTTAAATTACTTGTGGTATATACGATAAAAGACAGGAAAGCCTTGGTCGGGAGTCGGCAGCTCGCATTCAAAGGCAAATTCATCTGTAACAATTTTAAATATTTATTAGTGTAATAATAACTTTCTTATGAATTATTACAGGACCACAGATTGTAGCCGATGCGTAATTATCTCAAGGCGTCTAGAATGTACCAATATAAATATAAATAAAAACAATATATAACGGCTTTATCCGGTATTTTCACAAAATTTTACAACCAAAGTGATGTAATTTTATACTAACAAAACAATTATAATAATGGATGGTTTGTTCATTATAGTTATACCACTTTTTACTATTTTTTTTATAAATACATGTGGAAACGAAAACCAAGGGTAATAACTTTTAAAAACTCGGGAGCTCTGAGCAAGGAACTCCCAACGTGGACGAAGTCGAGGACAACAGCTAGAAGTTCTAGTTACAATTGCAAAACTACATATTTTTTAATTCAGTATATAGGCTCTAGAAGATGCCTGTTCATTGTAGATTATAGACTCCCGCATTATTATTATCGGGAAACACAAGACTCGGGTAATTAATTCCATTCCTTAGCCTTAGCTTAAATCACATCTTGTGTATTTTAGGAATATCAACTACAAACCGATGTCGCAGAGACGAGACGAGCAAGTCACTCGCCTGATAGTAAGAGTCACGCGTGCCCATTACAGTTAGGGGTCACCCAGAGATTTTTGAACTTATATAACTGTATAGGTCAAAATCCTGCGCGGCAAAGCACTGCGCTCACCCTGAGATGATAGATGTAAAAAAATTTTAAGCCCTGTAATTTCACTGGAAACATTGCCCTTCAATCCGAATCACATTAATGTTTGCACACCATTGCTTGGCGGCTGAATGTGTGGCAATGGTATGGTACTGACCCAAGCGGATTCGGCAATGGAGTCCTACCACTACCAATGCACAATGTAATCGATAAAAGACCGACAAACTCGCCAGCGATGATGCTCTAGGCTTTGAAGTCTTGCATCAAATAGCCGGTCGGCACCTATAAGTCTTGTGGCTGGACTCGCAATAGTGTCAAGTGCCTGAAGATGTACTGTATTAAAGGCTTTCTTCTTTGCCGATATGACTTTTGCGGTTTTGTCCACACAGACAATTTAAAAAATTAAATAATTGAAACGCAAACAAAGCTTAAAAAAACCGACTTCATCGCTTATATTTCGGTTTTGACCGATTAATAAATACATGTACCTACATTATCAATTAGATTCACTATGGTTGGATAAAACACCACTTACCGAAGAAAAACTCGTCTCTGTATGGGTTATCCCATATAGCCACATCTGAACAGATGTTAACGGTGACCAGCACAGGACGAGCGGTACCAAAGCCCATCTGGGCCATTTCTTGACCTAGATCTTCCAGAAAGAGCGAAATTTCACGTTCTGCCTCCGGTCCTTGAAAAAGAAAATAAAAATCCTAATAAATAAGACATTATCATTATCTTTACTTCGTAAGTTACTAACATCGACTGCTGACGTACTCATACAAGACATTATCTTTAGAGTGGGTTATGTTCGTAAGTTACTAACATCGACTGCTGACGTACTCATACAAGACATTATCTTTAGAGTGGGTTATGTTCGTAAGTTACTAACATCGACTGCTGACGTACTCATACAAGACATTATCTTTAGAGTGGGTTATGTTCGTAAGTTACTAACATCGACTGCTGACGTACTCATACAAGACATTATCTTTAGAGTGAGTTATGTTCGTAAGTTACTAACATCGACTGCTGACATACAAAGAGAAGCTATGTAAAGACCGTTTTTAATTACTTAGAATATTGATTCGTTAACTGCTCCAAAAGTCGCAAATTTTCTTCGGAGGCTTCTGATGGAATGAAAAGGCGAGAAATTGATGTTCCTGTGATAGTTATACAAGAATTATTTTTATTTAATTTGAAGTATCCCATTACAACAAGTAAACTAGTCGCTCTAAACCTTAAACTGTTTATTTTTATATTTGTCACTGAAGTAGACGATCAGTAATGAAAAGCTGTTAAGATAGACCCATGATACAATAGGTCTCTAAAAAGCAACTTTGCTATATTATTATGATAATCTATAATTTCTGTTATTATTTAAACATAATATAAAATGAGTGCACCTTACCACTTTTAGCTTCGATAGAGGCAGCTTCAGCAGCCTTTTCAGCGTCACTAAGCTTTTGTGGTGGTTTTTTGACATTCTCATGTTCTACTTCTAGTACCAAATAATCTTGAATATCAGGCATTTCTGGTGACCTTATGTAGTTTACATGTTTCACATCGAATATTGAGTTATCTTCAATAGTATGTTGAGCGGATTCTATAGAAAGAAAACAATAAGAATTAATGTAGTATGTTATTTTTTCTTGAACATTATATTTTTATATCATGTTTTGTTTAACTAATATGTTTATTTATTATTACTTAATATACACTTTAATAATGTAGCTCGGTAAAACGGTACATTGCCAATCAAAGCGACCTCCTAGGATACAGGATAATTCAAGTACCTTTATGAATTACTATCATTTGTATTTGTATATCTTACAACTGACTTGAAATATTTTTTTATTTACGTGCAAAAGTACTAATAAAGACTTTTCCCTATTGCACATGTAAACCAGAAACTGATATATCAAAGATTCGCATTATGCGGGGTGGCAAGGCAAGTGAAACACTGAGCTACATGATGCTAGATAGATAGTTTTGACTAACGGTTACATTCCATTCTCACTGTTCACAAGAATGTCAGTCACGGTTACATTCCATTCCCACTGTTCACAAGAATGTCGGTCAACCCCTACGCTTCTACGTTATTACGGCAACAATTGTGTAAGACAGTTTACTTATTTAACTTTAAATTACTATATTTAATGCGTAAATGCTAATCGTTTACTTTACCACTGTTACATACAATCTTGGCTATTGCAGCAGTCTGCATGCCATAAGGGTAGTCACAAACTTGAAACTGATGAGTACCATTTTCAATTCTATGAATAGTTCTTGCAAAAGAATAAACCTTTTTTTAATAAACTAAATAAATATAAACAGACATTTTATTTAAAAATTTAAAATTACCGAAGAATTAAGATTATACACACAGGATTAGGGTTAGGTAAATAATATATAAAGAGGTATAAACAAGGTAAGCATTAAATAATCAAATGTGTTATAAGGATTAAATTACATTAATAAGATTAAGTTTCACACTCACAACCCCACAGCAAGTTCAATGACTTGTGTCTTAGGTGCCGGAAACTTTCAAATCGTTCACACAATCATCAAATCACAATCACACCTAGAAAATGAAAAACTTACTATTTGTCTTGACAATTCGTGAAGGAGCAGTAGCTTGTCTTTTTTCAGTTTTTGCATTCTTCATGGATTCTTGATCTGACGCTCCAGGTGTTATAGGTTGATCTGAGTCTATTCCTTCTACATCAACATCACTATCAGTCGAATCTCTATTACGGAGGACCTGACGTGCTGAACCTGCAATAAAAAAAAAAAATGTTCTAAAAAACGATCGAGTACCCAGACTAGACTCGGACTGCCACCACTGCACTGTAGGTGACCGCGCCTGCGTCCCCGCACGCCGTTCGTTCAAGCCTAATGCGTCCAGTGCTGCTACAATGTATTAGCTTTAAACACACCTTCCGACAAAATAACATTCTTATATTCTAACAACAAATAATTGTATCATTGAAAGAGAACCACCTTTTGTGTAAACTAGCAAAAGATTTGGGTATTGTACAAAATTTTACTTTACAGTCCGGTAACAAACAAAAACCACCTTTTGGGCTAAACTCTAGGTACCAGCAGGAAAGTCTACAGGTCTTATTTAATTTTTTTATTTTATGTTGTTTGGGGGGCTTACAGCTTGCAGCTAAATCGCCTCACCCCTACAAAATGTACTAAAATGTATTTTTTTCAAAAACGACAAAATTAATGTTCATAAAATTATATATTTTTTGAAAACCACATTTTTAAGCTTTAAAATGATGTCATTATTTTGAAAATCTACCCAGTAGTTTTTAAAATATCCTGACATGCACCATAATATATCTAAACTACTTCCATAGTATCGAAAATGCACTCTGTGCGGTCGACGCGAGTCGCGCGTTTCAACCCCCTATAAAAATGTTGGCATGCAGAGCCCTTATTAGTCGTTTATTAGGCGTTGACCTGAACACACCTCCGCAATTTTCGATCACCGATTTGCCAAAACTATGGTTACTGCGCTGGAAGAAGCCGCTCAAGTCGTAGCTTTGCTGCAACAGGGCCTTAGCCAGCGAGAAGTCACTTGCCAACTAAACCTGAGCCAATCTGCTGTATTGAGGGTAAACTGAAGATTGAGACCGGTTCCTACTTTAAGAGGGCAAATACCAATCGTCGCCGGCATACTTCCGAGAGAGATGACCGTTTCATTGTATCGACCAGTCTCAGAAATCGCCATCTTATCGGTTTTGCCGTCCAACAGCAGCTGAGAGAGGTCCAAGGAACAGCTGCCAGCCAGTGGACAGAAAGAAGACGATTAAAAGAAGCGAACCTCACTCCAAGAAGACCCGCCAGAGGCCCGAAGTTGACCACAACTCACCGACAAGCGCGCCTTGCATTTGCTCGCGAACACATCGATTAGAGTGCTGACCAATGGCGATCAGTCCTGTTCACTGATGAGTGCAGAGTGTGTCTGCATGGCAGTGATAGGAGAGCTCGGGTCTACAGGCATCCAGGCGAGCGATTTTCGCAGTCCTGTTTTGCTGAAACAGTTTCTTCGGCGGTGGCTCGTGTATGATGTGGGTGGGCATTTCGTTTGAAAGAAAATCGGAGCTCGTTTTCGTCCGTGGTGGAGGCCGTGGAGGCGGTCTGTCTGCTCAGCGATATGTGGAAAACATTCTTCTCGGGGATGGTTACATTTTAATGCATGATTATGCGCGGTGCCATACTGCGCGAATCACTCGTCAGCTCATCGACGAAGTTGGCATTCAGACTATGGATTGGCCAGAACTAAGTCCTGTCAATCTCAATCCCATCGAGCATCTATGGGACGAGCTTAAACGAAGAGTTCGAGCCTGAAATCCGGCGCCTGCAACCATCGCAGAGCTGAAGACAGTGCTAGAAGATGAGAAAGGCTTCCTCAAGACCTGATAAAAAAGCTCATCAGGTGGATGAGAAACCGCTTACGAACTGTTATTAACGCTAGGGGAGGCAACAATATTAAGCAAATACATTTTATTTATCTTTATTAATTTTGTGTTTTAATTTGATTTTAATTATCTCTAACATAACTTGCATTAACTTAACTTTTGTATTTTCAGTTAATTTTGGTTAATTTAAAAACTACTGGGTAGATTTTCAAAATGATGGCATTATTTTAAAGTTTAAACATTTTTTCATAAAATATATAATTTTATGAACATTACTTTGGTAGTTTTTGGAAAAATAACATTTTTGTACATTTTGTAGGGGTGAGTCGATTTAGCTGCACGCGAGTGTATATAACATGTAGCCATTTACAAGCCTTCGCAGATAAAAAACAAATATTATTGACTAAGAAGCTTGCTTAAAAACAAATATAAACATGATTAAAAATATGCAATTTAGTCTATTCATCTACGTCTATATCAATATCAATTTACATCTTATTTATCTATGTCCATTTAAGGCTAATTCAGCCATTGCTAGCGTAAAATACAGTAACATTTAACAACAGTAACGTGAAAAAACTCACCGGAGTCATGCGACTGAGTTTGGTAATGTATAACAGGATTTTGTCGCGTAACCAGCTGTTCAGCAATCTCTTGCTTATTGGCTAACGAATCGGACATTTTTTATTTCTAACTAAACTAAGAAAATAATTAGCTAAAACAAATCTATAATGTACGCCGAGGGAGCAATTCACAACGAAAGCTATTCTTCTCCCACAGAGAACTTATTTAAGTAATCTGCACTTTTTTTTGTAATCTACACTTATTCTGGTGGTTAAGTAAATATTGTTTCTGATTCGATACATATTATTGAAAAGAATACCTACACTTACCTACTTAGTGAACACACAGACAGAAGTGCATGATCTGCGACGGATCCAATGCGCAACAAGTAAATTATTAATCCTGACCTTCGAAAAACCTAATCGTGTCAGGAAAAAAAGGCGGCAAATTTAAAAAATCGTCAAGTTACAAAAGTACGCCGTTTTTTTTTCGCTGTCACCGAATTTAAATTTGGATAACTAAAATTCGAAATTGTATAATTCGATTTAATCTTATCTTATCTTACTAATAATATTATAAATCCGAAAGTTTGTGTGTGTGAATGTTTGTTACCACGTATCTCCGTAACGAATGAACCGATCTTGATTAATTTTGAATATAGTTATATAGTTCAAGTTCCGGAATAACAAATAAGCTAATCCAATTTTCAAAAATCAACCCTTAAGTGTGCTAAATAGGGTGAAAAAGTTTGTATGGAAATGTTAACTCGCTTCGATTCACTCAAAACTCGGTACAAATAAACATTAAAGTAAAAAATGAAACACGTATATTACATTTTTTCAAAACTACCCCTAGCGTGAGTGCATGGTAGTTCTAAAGTTTGTATGGAAAATCTTATTTCTAGCTGCGATTTACTCAAAACTCGGTACAAATAAACGGTCTACTATATTTAGATTATCGACGAGACTGCGAATTCAAACCATTAATCTATCAATCCAAAATTATAAACCTTGAAAAATTTCAACCACAACTTTTAACTCACGCGGACGAAGCCGCGGGGCACAGCTAGTTTAACATAAAATAAATTTTACGCAAACGGCGGAAATATGGAAGCTTATATTTTGATATACCTACAGCTTATTTAGCATTCGCAGTGAAATCTTTTGAAAAGGCTACGCATAGATAGTTTTCAGCTCTTTTAGTTGACTGGCTCCTTCGGCATAATTTATTTTATCTTTATCAGCATCAAAAAGCAGTGTGGTCGTACCCACAAAAAAAAAACATTTTCTTGCTATTGTTCAAAGGGTTAACGATGAGATTTCCTCAAGATGTAACCCTAATTTTTTTTTGGAATCTCGATTAACGTGTTCTACTCATTGGTTGTTAAAAATATGAAAAAATATCAATGTTCTTCGGTTTTGTCAGGCGTATAGTCCCCAACATCCTTTCCCACTCATCTCTTTACTCAAGACCTCCTTAATAATGCCATAGTTTGTAGTCATATGGACTATGGCTTGTTTCTGTTAATTCTTCCAATAAAACTAGCCTTAATAAACTTGAAAAATACAATATAAATGTCTGCACATTAGTAGGAGCGATAAAGTCATTTCCTACCAAAGCTCTAGAGGTAGAGTGTGTTGACCCTCCCCTAGCCCTTTGCTGAGTGTTCATTTCAAAATCTCCTTCTTAAGTTACACTTCTATATAATGTTCCTAGTTATCATTCAAGTTTAGCTCTTCTATGCCTTCTTCGTATACCTTCACTTCACTCGTGACTTCTTCCTGATCATCATTTTCAAAGCTCTATTATGCCTTCATATTGTACTCGTTTACGGTTTGACTATATAAATGTTCGGTTGGAGCTGCTGTTTGGATTCCTTCTAGAGAAATAATTTTGAGCTATAAATGTCCTCCTGTAACATCTGTTTTTACTGGATAATCTATTGCAATAACAGCGGCTATTTTATTTGTAAACTAGCCGTGCCCCGCGGCTTCGCCCGCTATTATCAAGTTGAAAAGTAGCCCATGTGTTAATCCGAAGTATAATCTATGTTCATTCCAAATTTCATCCAAATCTGTTCAGCCGTTAAAGCGTGAAGAGGGAACAAACATACTTACACACTTACACACACAAACTTTCAGATTTATAATATTAGAAGGATTCACATCATATTCCTTATTCTATTAATTCTCAGATTCCAAAAGTTGTCTCCGATCTATTGTTTTAAACCCATTTCGGTCTAAATCGCGATCCCCAATTTTCCTCAAATAGGGGAAGTATTATATTCTTGTTTAAACATTAAATTAGCCTGGATTCCTGGACATTCAGACATCTCGGGGAATGAGTCGGGTGACTCCTATAAATATTCAAAAATATATTCCCATGATATTTTTTGTACTACCTTGTAGCCTTTGCTGTTTGACTCTTGGAATAGAGGTTAAAAAAACTGATTTTCTAATATGCGCTTTTCTGTTTATAAATTCCTTGCCTCTCAAATCACTCGTAACTCTCATCAATTACTAAACAAAACGTATGTCTGTACTTATATACGCACGTAAGAATTTATACTTTTTTAGAGTAACATAAAAGAAATAGCTGTACCAGTACGTGTACCAGTACGCTTTGTTTGTTAATAAATAAACATTAAATGGCTACCTTGACAATAAATGACTACCTGAGGAATATAATTATCTTACGAAAACTTGAAAGACAATTTTACCAACCAACTTCACGGCATCGCTTTATGGTATGGGTGTGCGTATCGTAAAAATTCATTCTCAATTTTTTTCCCAAACGCGCCAAAAGAAGTTTTACTTCAAAATAGTGCGACTGTATTATTAGAAAAATGCAACTTGTCAATTTTCTTACTGTTTTTATTTTATGTAAGTATTGCATGCATTTTTTTTTCTTTGGAAAATAACTTATTTGGCAAATTTTAATAATCTTTAGACGTCGCAAACGTTTTAAATTTCACGAAGCGACGAAGCGATCATCCGAATTAAAGTTATTGTATCGTTAAAACGAGAGAAAAAGTTTGCCTCAGGTTGTCTTTTAATCTACCAAGCTGTGTACACACAGCACATTGAGTAACTTCAAAGTTGGTTAAGGAAGTTTTTTGTCAGGGAGATAGTATTTGTGTCGTACCTGTGGAACAAAGGTTGGGAAGGAGAATTTCTCGACCCACAAACTTTCTCTTGCATTAAGAGCCTGTGATGAGCACCCGCTATCACGGAGCCAAGAAAACTATAATAAAGCCTTTTGGCGATTGGGCTTAGATAGATTGGATGTGTAGCAATAGCTGCATATGGATACAAAATATTTACCGGAGTCGGTTTCAGACATGCATCCTTTTCTACATATTTCAATAAGAGATGAATCCTCAATTTCCTAAAGGGCTCATCAATGCCACTCAGGACATACGTATTCGCCCGCAGATACCCATAGCTCTAAACCTGTGGTGCGTAGAATTGTCGGCACAGCTCCTCATTTTGAGGAAGTCAGGTGAAAAAGCAGGTTATTCCAAGCGGAAACCTTTTGTTTTGATGTCCTCGCAGTTGGTTTTCAAAGTGCTGACTTTGAAAACAAACTGAGTGGCTTGCATTTGGTCTAGGGTGACGCCTAAATACTTTGGATTGCATCAGTGGCCTTAATGCCTCTCTAAGAAATGTTGAGAGAACGGTCCGCTGAGCTGTTTCATAGATATGATACATGACTGGGCTTTCGCACCATTTCGTTTCAATGCGTCACAGCAATCACTTCATGCAACGAGATTATGGTTGTTAGATTAGTCTCTAATTGTTAAAAGGTTTTAGTCTGCACGTTGAACGCAAAGTCGTCTGCGTAGGTTAATGGGGCAGTGTCAGATGATCGTGGTTGATCGTTAAAGTTGCGCCACATACAGACGCATTTGTTTTGGACAGATCGGCTGCGGCGTGATAGTTTGCTTCATGCATGCCATTTTCTTGAGCCAGGTGCATTTGTGGCGCAGCCATTACTGTTAATGTTTTAAAGAATAGTGGCGAGAACATTCATTTCGGCAGAAAATTTATTTGCCAGCGCCACCTACTCTTACTCTATAGCATAGCTTTGATAGTCCGATTGTACAGAAACTCGCTCATTAGAAATAATTATTAGGAGTGGCATACACAGATTGATTTTGTACAGGCGTTTATTATACGTGGTTAGGAAATGGGGATCATTAATTGAAATCCAGGGTGTGTAAAACCGGCTACGCGGTTGAGCAATTCGGATCGACCATAGGAGAGAAGGTCGTCGATAATAATGTACGACCCAACATTTCACGGCTTGATTAAGCACAGCTAGTAATGCACAATAGGGGGCTATGCGTATGATTTAAATACACGTTACTAGTTATTTTTTGTGATTGCTTAAATTTGACTACACCTCCTCAAAATTTAAAATTGTTCATTCACATAGGCCCATAGTGACTCTCATGAAAGTTAATGCAATATTGGCTAACTTACACCCATATTAGATTTAAATGATTTTTAATAAAAAAATATATATAAATGTATGGAACATTTAGCAGCAAAAAGCACGCTCTGCAAACGTATTTAACTCACACATACGCTATTAAATAAAGCAAAATTAAATATTAATATCATCGCTGACGTTATAAACTCTAATTGGGCTTTAAACAAGGAAAAAATATAAACTCAATATAAATATAAATGATAACCAAAGATAATGAAATCACTCCGTTTATGTACATAAGTGACAAGCAAGCGCGGTGGCGATGGGCACCATAGAAAAGAATATACTCTACCCGAGAAGAATTGCAACTTAAAAGAAATTGCAGTGAACCACTTTTTACGTTTATAGCACAATACGCCATCTATGTTTTGACCATTAAAATAAAATAAAAAAATCGGTAATTTTTAAACGTTAATATTTTCATTTCCCACCACGTGCTTTTAAATCCTTGTAAATCTTCACTAGTATTCACGCCTAAAAAAGGAATGAAGTACTAACAGTTAAATTACTACTTTTTCGTATTTTGATTAGCCACTACAAAGCTTACTAAATCTCCCCCATATAGCCCCATGAAATATGAATTAGCATATGCTTTTAATTCCCTCTCTCGTCTCGTCTCCTATAAAACAAAGAAGGTATAGATTCAATAATACAACTTACCTAATATTTATAGTGCACCACGCACGACGGAAACCATCGTGAAAAACGCGGCGTTTGGTTCACACCGCGCACCGTGTGTAAGTAACGGGCGGATTGCATACATGTAACGTTAGCTCCGCCTTCACCGCAACCGCTTTGCCGCTCCGCCTAGTGTGTAACGCTCTTAAGCTTAAAACGCGGTTACGATGAAAGCAGCCCTAAGGCGCTTTTTCCACTTCGCAGAGCATCAAACGCGGCTGTAGAGACATTCCGTCCGTAAGCTTAGACCTTAGTTTAGAAGATAGATCGCAATCGGTGGCGTCAGTTTTTGTCTGAATATCGATTGTCTTTGTAAACTGGACATTTTAACACCTTGGACGTTCTGACATTTGGACTAATACACCCCCCCGGAGTCTGAAAAAGTTATCCACGCTGATACTACAACGGAAAACGCCTCATATATTTCTTATTATACGAATACTTAATAATAAAAAAAAAAAATGTGTAATTAAAATTTAAATGGAGTCGTGCATATCTTCGTCACGCTCACACGCTTGAGATATACCCAGGGACAAAATTACTACACGCAAAAGAAACGGGCTCCATTATAGGGCTAAGAAATCACCAAAAAACGATGTCTTGAAAATTCAATATGACTACTAAATACAGAAATGTTTGTAATAACATTATAAAATGGTTAAAAAAGATTACTATGAACAAAAATTAAAAATCATAAAAGATGTATGCAACTTTAACGAATCCATTACGCCTTCCCGAGAATTGTTAGAAATTAATAAAGACCCGAAACAAGCATTCATTATAGTAAATGCTTATTCCATTGGAAAAGACCTTGCAAACAAAACTACGGCAAGTGAACTAGGCTCCTACGGAAGGACACAAAACCCCCCAGTAAAATCTATATCTTTTTTCCTACGGTCCCCACCGAGATCAAGACTACAATATTCAATTTGAATTCCCACAGCGCCGCTGGTTGGGTCAAAATTACTGCATGAATATTAAAGCAGTTCATTATTTTCATTTTTGAACCTATAAGATATTATGATGCAACCTAGATCCTAGAGGTTTTTGCCGCGAAAGTGAAAAAATGGTGTTGATTTTGTATAATATTCCAAAACCTGTGATTCTTCGAGTTTTAAGTGTTAATAAATAATGGTGGGTTATTAACCTTTAATACTTTGTCAACGTGCATAAGTGTAGGCAAATCATACAAAGTTAAAAAACGTGATTTTCGCCTTCGCTCCAAAACTACAATAGAAGTTCTAGTAAAGTTTCTACCACTTTACTAGGGCATCACTTGACTATCTGACTGGACCTTGACACTTGACTTTGACTGTGACTAGAACTTTTAATATGAAATACACTTGAATTGTATTAGAAACTTGACACTGGCTTAAAGTACAAGGTTGCGAAACTAAACAAAAAACCTAAGCCTAGAGACAGGCATCTTGCCCTACGTCTTTAAAAAACCAATAGTACCTATGCCCCATATTTAAAGCGGGTAGCAAAAATAACCCTTCGAATTTATAGGCCCATTTCCCTAATTTCGACACTATCTTAAGTATTGGAAAACTTGTTAAAAAACGGGTAATGCACTACTTGGAAAAAAAAGTGAACTTCTTGACAGAAACCAATAGGGATTTAGGGAAGGAAAGACTACTGAGGATGCAGTCTTGACCCTCACAACTTTAATTACAAAATGCCTGTATAGAGGAGACAAGAGAGTGTCTGGCGGTTTATCTGGACCTACAAAAAGCTTTTGACTATATCTATCCCCATATTATTTACTTGCTTGGTAAACTTGGGAATAAGATGTTATGCTCTTGATTGGCTTAGAAGCTACTTGTCAGAAAGAACACAACACGTTAAAATAGACGGTTATTCGAGTGATAGTTCTGCGTGCAGCTATATCGTGCCACAGGGTAGTAAAATAGGTCCAACACTTTTCCTAATTTATATCAACGAATTGTGCTTTCCTGCCTTGTCCGGCTTAGACCTACTAATGTTTGCAGACGACACTGTGCTTGTGTCAGAAAATTATTTATGTTTGAAAGTATGCGAAGACATCACAGAAAAGTAGTTCCGTACCTTCCAGTAAATACAAAGAGAATAGACAGATTTCCAATGTCTTGAGTTAAATCTAGGATTTGCTCTAAAACAATCCGACGTTGTAGTACTTCATCTATACAACAAACTCAATAAGGAATCTGATATTAAAATATGAATCAAATATAAAATGTAAATCAAAATTGTCAAAAAATATTTTTTTTACTTTACTTACTATCTTTAAAATAATTATTTGATTTCTGTATTTATTGTTTAACTACAGGTTATACCCCTGGACAAAATAGATCTAAAAACAGTAACTTTAGTGGCTTACCAAATTGTTACTTTCTAACACAGTTTTTTTTTAACCTGTTTCGTACTAACTCGCACAGCTGTTTCAACGATACCCCACAAGGGTAGATAAAAAAATAAAAAATATTTTGCTTCTCACTTATGTGTATGAGCGCCCCCTTAATATTCTCATTTATATAATTTTAAATGTCGTTTCTGGCTTTGGGCCGTAGTTTTACTTATTCTATGAGAATTTGAAGTCATTCGCTTATGTGGCTTAGACGCTAGATGCCTCTGACAGACGGACGGATGGACTAAGTGCCGAACGGCCCAAGTCAACCTAAAGATCTCGCTTCGCTCGATATACTATACACGGTGCAATTGAAGTCAGTATTTTCCCGAAATGTATAAACTCAGACCATGCTTTGGAATGCATCTAAGGCACTTAATATTATTAGTACATACATAAACTATAAAACTTAATATTAGACTTTATTAAGCTTGCTAAAAATCAATCTCTTTACAATATCTCTACGACATACGAGTAAGTTTATCAAAACATCGAAAATACTTGCTAGTTGTGCGACCGTAAAGACAAATCGCGAGTGGTATGATATGGCAAGACTGTGTATTGAAATGAATGGACAACATTTGTACAGAACCGATAATTAGATAAAATAATCGGTTATTATTTTCTTATTTTAATCTATGTGGGTACTTAAATATGACTGTTTTCATTTTTTTTAATACACCTTAACTACTAACTATATAGCAGTCATTAAATTAACAGTAAACCTTGTCATTGTTCTTACTTCAGGACGAGTATGTGCTACGTGGATGTCCATTCATATCGCGCGCCACCATCCAGTGCATAGCGTGAAAGATCCACATTTCTGGTTATCGCCAAATGTTTTGTAAACATTTTTTTATAGTCATATTATTTATATTTTACCCTACAGAGCGACTCTAAAGCATGGTCTGAGTACAAACGTTTCGGGAAAATACTATTGTTATGTATCATACCCATGCAACATTTTAGCATCCTAGCTCCAGCGGTGTCGGGCTACTTTTGATGCCGTGTTTTGCTAATATTGCATATGACATGGTCTGGAGCAACATATAAGGGTTATCCCAATAAACATTTCCAAAGTTAAAAGTTTACACGTGCGGACTGCGGCGAATAACTCGAAGAAAACCGCGCGATGTATCCCTTCTTGAGTTTCGCATTTTCGTTGTGCGAGTAGAGAGGTACACTATGGGTCCTACAAAAAATGGAGTCTAAATAAACGCAATAGGGCCAGGATGCTGCTTTACAATATTCAAAGTTAGGGAATTTTAAGTAGAATAATATAAAAAAAATAAAGAATGTAAGGACTGAATCGCGCCCAAAAGTCTCTAGATTGAGAATCGAGCTTCATGTACTTATAAATTCTCCATAGAGCATAGAGAATATAGATACACTTTGAACCTATGTTTTAATAAATCAATAAATTGAATGTAGGTCATGATTTCAGATTTGTTTTGATTGTTATGGAGATAATTGGTAACAATACTTACATCGCATGGCGTCGTCGGTTAGGTGTGCAGTCCAATCCGCACGAGTGAGGCTTCTAACGAGTGCGTCTTTGTGTTTAATCACGCTTATATGACAGACTATATGCCAAGGTTCGATACAAGCATCAAGACTACTGGAAAGGGGAAATGCAACTAGCATTCCTAGGATAAAGAGAGGATACTATTTTATTGGTCCTAGAAATAGGCGAAGTCAGTAACGCCATCTATATACAAGTTTTGGACTCTATTTATGCATAGAATATGAAATAGGCATACGGTAACGTAAAGTCCTAGGCATTCGTTTATTATTATTTTTAGTGTTTTAAGAGTTCTATGGGTCATTAAGAACGCGGATGTTGTAATCAGTGTAAGATAATAAGGATTCCAATAAGAAACTGATCAATACACATTCTCATTCAATTAATTCATAGAAATTTTAGAACATAGTTGTAATATTATTCTTTTTTTTCTGATAATGATCAGTTTACATTGTTTTTTTTTTATCTGCGATAGGCAAACAAGATTTGTCCACTACCTCAACTGATGTTAATTTCAAGTTTGCCTATTTTGAATTAAAACAAATGCGGTTGGTTCTTATCTAATTCAAACTTACAAACTATTGGTACAATCGAAGATAATGAAATCACTTTTTAGGTATCATAATGTGAAGCAATAATACCTACTGTTCCGCTCCGCGGCTTCGCCCGTTATTATCAAGATAGGTAGTGTAAAAAAAAACGAAAACGTTCATCCAAATCCGTTCAGCCGTTAAAACCTGAAGAGGAAACAAACGTACTTACACACAAACTTTCGGAATTATAATATTAGTAGGATAGCACCTAGTTTAAATGTGATGGGAATACTACCCTTTGGTAATGAGCTTGAGCACTTAAATTATCTATAAGCTTGTGCATTATTTAGGTGCCTATTTCAGAAAAGACCTAAGTGGGTCTTTTCTTAAATTGTATAGTTTTAGGAAACATAGGCATTAGCATAAATGTATAGGTATTTATAGTTTTGGAAATTTTTTATGCTGTATAGGCAAGCATTTGACCACTATCTCACCTGATGGAAAGTGACGATGCGGCCGAAGATGGTACTCGCTTATATTTATGGTCTTTGCTGTATAGATGTAGTTAGTTTCAGTTCAGTTTTAGGAAATGTAGTCAAGTCGTCCGTAGACAGACCAAATTTTTTTACATTTTAAGTTTGGATACTATACCATAAAGATTTATGTGTAAGTTAATGTTATAATTAACAATTTACATCTTCATTTACTAAAATTGGATTAATAATTTAACAACACTGTTCATTAATATGTATGTATTGTTAACTGCAAAGTTAATGATAGAAACAATAAAACAAATGAACGGCTTACACACTAACAGCTACACATTAAAGACTTGTGTCTCAGGTGTCAGGGGACATTAACATTAACGACAAAATTAGAACCAGGAACAAATTTTACTTGTTGTCAATAATTATTGAGAATCTGATGAACTGTTTCGGAGGGATTCTTACTTCCACCCAGAACCTGGCACCTGCAGTATAAAAGGCAGATGCAACCCACTAGGTATGTCACAAGGGTAGTTAAAGTTATCAAGCAGTTGCATTATAGGTTTTCTTATCTAAATTAGTTTATAGCAGCAAATTATTAATATCCATCCTGCAGATTACGCACACATTGCTAGGGACTTCTCATGGGATTGTAAAGCGACCACTTCCCAGCTCACTCTCTTTATTGAATGTATCCAGCCTCACTATAGGATATGACCAAACAAGGATTTGACGAGTGTTTGTGAAATCAGACACATTTTTTGTTATTTTTTTATCAAAAATACCTTTTACTTAAATCTTCTTATTTAGCTGGGATCATTTTTGTTCAAGGAGTGAGGTGTATTTGGCATACTACCTATGATTTCTAAAGGGTAACTACATAGAAGCATTAGCAGTGTAAAGAGATCTTGGAATATACATTGTCAAACTTCAAAAGCTGATTCTCAATAGCTAAGGAAGCCTTTTTTGTGTATGTTTACAATGACATAGAACAGTTACAACTATGTAATGCTACCCACCGGTAGTGGGCTTGAGCACTTGATTTACCTATAAGCTCGAAACCTTGAAGTTAACAGGTCTTTGCTGTATGGATGTATATAGTTTAATTTTAGGAAATATAGGCTATTGGCCCGGCTACCAGATTAAAACTTGTTGACTCAATTATTACCTCCTAAATGTAGTTTTCAAGATATATAAAACATACATAAGACCTCTCCTGGAGTTCTTTCTGCTAGACAGATTTGCTTGAGTGTTCAGAGGTTACCAAGATACCACAGGCCCTGTACAGTGCACAGTAATGCCTGGAATCTGCCCTTGTAGGACTACTTGAAGAAATCCTTCACTAACCTTTGAAGAAATATGACTACTGCATTGTAGTCATATTTCTTCAAAGGTTAGTGAAGGATTTCTTCAAGGAGTGCAGTGCACTTGTGCTAACATTAATATTCTTTATTTTTAAATGATGTTGGTGTTTTTAAAACTGTACACTGATGATGCAACTAACCACTTATTCTGGTTTTTTATTCCACTGGGTCATAACGAGATTTAGTTAGGGGTGCTGGTTGTTGTAACTGTCCATGAGTTTCCGCTTGTGTATTTAGATTCCTCATACACATTTTTTTTTTCTTCGCTTTTACACTCCCAGCCCCACACTAAGTTCAAAGACTTGTATAGTTGGTGCCGGAAACATTCACATCACACACACATTACACCCAGAAACAGAAACATAAATATCCCTTGGGAAGGAATTTGTGCTCCCAGCAGGAACCATCGAACCCAGGACCCACGGCGCAAAGGGCGGACACCTGTCCACTGCGCCAACTGGGTCATCGATTACAAGTCTAACATTCATTTATTGGCTTTAATTAGCTCGCCCCTTTGCTTATGATTTTCTAATGTGGTTATAATTCCAATTCTTATTTGTGATAGGGGTAATATATCCTGCATTGACATCGCACTTAGGGTGGATTATGCCCCTGCCCCCCTGGTGGCAACTACCCAAGCCATCCCAGCTCTATTATGTAGTTTAGGATGGCTCTGGGCCGCCAACTAAGCCATTCCAAAATGATGATATATGCGAAAGAGGTATTGAATGTGTATGAGCAGTAGAAGCTGATGTAAGTGTTTTAGAAGTGGCGACACCCGTTCTCCATCACATTCTAAATGAGTTCTTGTACTGTATAGGAACATTCAAAATAATCATTGCAACTTGCAAAACCTGCAAAATATTTGAACTGCCTGTTTTTTTTTTATGACACGTGTAAGCATTTGGCTGCTATCTCACCTGATGGAATGGTGACGAGGCGGCCAAAGATGAAGCATGCTTACCTAGAAGTTACCTATTCACTCAAGACTTGAAGACTCCCAGATTATACTGTTTAGGAACAAGGATGCAGGCAGTGAGTTCTCCTTCTTAGCTGTACGGATAACAAATGTTGAAGCAAAACGTTTGCCTTCCAAGCGGGGCTATCAGGTTCGATTCCTGGCAGAAACACAAGTATTCTCCCCAATGAAAATTTGTGTTTCTGATTCTAATTGTGATTGTGTGTGATGTGAATGTTTCCGGCACCCACGACACAAGTCACGAACTTAGTGTGGGGCTGTGAGTGTGAAAGCGTTTAATGTAATATATTTATGCCATGAAGAGAAGAAAAAGAATAATTGAGAGGATACCAGCTTAAAATAGCCAAAGCAACCTGCAAAAACTAATGTAGCTTACCATTTCCTCAGTAACAGAGAGGTTCACAACTGGAACAAGTTACCCGCAGAAATTGTAACAGCAATGCTCCTCCAGGTAAAAAAACTATCCTCGTTAAAAATATGAGCATTTAATTGTGGACATTCTTTCAACATTGTATAATATAGACAGAGCAGCTATACAAAGCTGTTACTCTATAACCAAATACATAAATATCTATTTTACAAGCCGGCTTCGTGTTGATGTAATGATGAGTGCATTTAATACAGAGCACGGATCCTGTTCACATTTATTCAAGCTGTTGTAAAAGCTGGTACTGGTTTTAATGGGTCTTCATTGAAGTGACACGGCCAGATCGATGTGACACAAAATTTTTCTTGTACTCTTTCGTATGTTTCTTAGTAGTGCTTTCCGAGCCGTTCACTGTCCACATCCAGTTCTATAAGTCGGGACATTGTTAGTCACATGGATATTCTGGTAATATAGATGAGTGCATTTAATATAGAGCATGGATCCTGTTCACATTTATTCAAGAAGCTGTTGTGAAAGCAAGTACTGGATTCAATGAGTCTTCATAGAAGTGACACGGCCACACAGATGTGACACAAAATTTATGTTTTACTTTTTCATACGTTTCTTAGCAGTGCTTTCCGAGCCGTCCACTGTTCACATCCAGTTCTATGAGTCGGGACATGTTAGTCACATGGACATTCTGGTAATATATATGTCTTTTCAATTAGATAAGGCTAGCTTGTGCGGAGCTGCCCTGTTATTTCATCTTCTCGTAGCCATCGGCTGCCTATAATTACATCGGTAGTTTCCTTGTTGCCGTAAGGAAGGCTTATCTGTAAAAGAAAGACAGTTATTTATCAGAAAAGTTTTACATACCAAGTGCATTATTGTTGTTTTAAATAGTAGGATATACGTAATAATAATATGATCATGATGTAGCTATGGTTTTGGCTTTAGAAATGTGATTTGTATCAGGAATATCAGGATGTAAAAAATATGCCATATAAATGTTTGCCCTTAAATGGCGTAAAGGAAGTAAAAGCTGTGTAAATCATATATGAAGTAAACGCTAACGTACACAAAATAGACGCGATAAATTCCTCATGTCGCTTGATAAATAAACGGAGTGATTACAATACACAGAATACTATTAGTATTACATATATCTTATTTATCTCTGAGTATTACTCCCTAGAGTCCCTACCTGGAGTGCATCTCTATCTCTATGATGTCATTCCCTACCGCAGAACCATAGATGTAAGCACATCGTAAGCACATAGAATATTTTTTTTTTTTTATTATTATTTCATGACCATGGATGCATAGTCCTTCAGTCGAAATATTAAACAAATATTAACAATTTCTATTCTTTATAATAAAAGTCTTAGTCACAAGTCACAGTCAAAGTCAAGTAGTTAGTCATAGTCAAGTCATGCCCTAGTAAAGTGGTAGAAACTTTACTAGAACTTCTATTGGAGTTTTGGAGTGAAGGCGAAAATCACGTTTTTCAACTTTGTATGACTTGCCTACACTTATGCACATTTACTAAGTATTAACGGTTAATAATCCACCATTATTACACATTAACACTCGAAGAATCACATGTTTTGGAAAATTATACAAAATCAACAACGCCATTTTTTCACTTTCACGGCAAAACTCCAGAGAATAATATCTCTCTCTACTCGAGCAGAATGCCAACTGAGAAATCGTAGTGAACCACTTTTTTTATAGCACAATAACATAATACGTCATCTATGTTGCACAGGCATTGAGTATATCATTGAGATCCAGAACTATGTTACGATGAAGATTAATTAAGTGGTTTGAGAATAAACATTTTTAAGACATCATGTTGTATGTTCCTTTAGTATCATATCATATTAAAATTATACTTAATTTCGTTTGGAGAATATAATTTTATATTCTTTATTTTCTATTTACCTCAATTTATTGTTTCATAGTATATTATTTATAGCATAGGTATAAACAAATCATTGATTAATTTACCAACACCTTATTATTTTTTGTTGACAGTTTAACATAGATACATAACAGTTTTATAATACATAAAAAAATTTAAAGTATCAAGTCTGTTTTTTGTACTATGCACAGTTACTTATACAAGATTTTCAATTTTAAATTACTGCAGAGTTAGCTTTGCCAGACTATATATCACTACTTATACAAGAAAACACTCCACGTATATTTCAAAACGAGTGCTTTGGATAAATAAATTGTATAAGAAGTTTTCATATCAAAATAACATTTTTTTTTAATTTTTAGTCTAATATAACTAGGTATCTATTATTAGATAGATTATAGATTATATTATAGTATCAATTGCCTATATTTCCTAAAACTAATCTAAAACTATATACAGCAAAGAACCAAGTTACCTGAAAGACATCGAGTTTATAGGTAACTCAAGTGCTCAAGCCCACTACAAGTGGGTAGCGTTCCCATCATGCTGGCTGTTGTAACATTTGTTTGATGTAGTTTTCAAACTGACATTTTGACATCTGAGATTGAAATAAGAACACATTTCGTTCGGTGTTCCAGTAAAAAAAAAAACATGTGGGGCAGTCTTTGGGGACTGCCGATAGAAGTGAAAACTATAATATATGACCAAGGATGTTGTAGCTAAAGTAGCTTTACAAACCGTAGGTTTGTCCTATCTCGATGAGTAGCACTTAATTTACCTATAACAATGATTACTATTAAATTCCCGGAAGGAGGTTTTTGAACTAAACTAGACCTAACAGATATTAATTATTTTTGCCGCTACTTGTAGAACAGAAGTTGACCCCCCAGTCAGCCATATACTATATATTTTAAATCCTCGTATTACTTTATTGACGTGATAAAGTCTTATAAATCGATAAATACCGGCTGCACGAAAAAGTGTCCCATTCCGCCTGAACCAGAGTGTGGCAGCGAGAGCGCGGAACAAGCGATAGAAAAGCACGATCGGCCTAAACTTCGATGTTTTCTTATGACGTTATCACGTAAAATTATTGTCCGTAAACCGACTTTACAGACAACCATTTTATTTTTATTTATAGCTATCCTTAATAAAGTTTGCTACAACTTGTAGAACAGAAGTTGACCCTCCCTCATCGTAAGTACAAGTTTACGATGTCTAAAACTGAATTAACAGTTTTTTTTTCTAATTTTGGCTCCATTTTTCTAATTCAGGCAAAATTTGTGAATTTAGCCAGTGTCAAGTTATAAATACCTAAGTTTCTTTCTATAGGTCTTTAGTATATACGATATATAGGTAAAGGACGAAACAGTGACGTCCAAAGAAAAAAAAACCTTCATCCCAGGGGTATCAGTAAATACCCCCACAAAAATTGGGGCACATAATATGTCCCAATTTTTTGTAGTTTTCAGGTTATGATAGTTTAAAGTTAATTTTTTTGAGAATTTCAGGCCAGAACACTTAAAAAAATTTCATAAGGTTTTTGGTGGGTGATTTATGAATTTTATTTTTAGAAATATAGTCCGAAAATAAAACTTTTACCTTCTGACATAAAATTGTCAGCTTCCTAACAATAATTCTGATTGAAACAGAAGAATTTGCTTTTAATTTAAATAAACTAAATATTTCTTGTCACAAATAATAAAATAATATTAAAATATACAAATATTAATACATTCGAGAAAAATAAAAATCAGGTGTCATTCAATTATCAAATTAACTTAAATTACGTTTTCACAATATGTCAGCTATTTATTTAAAAAAGTTGTACGCCCTATCTGAGACTCCTCGCCTACATTTAACCAAGTGGAGTAAACTTTTCAGGCTTTTTCATTGTTTATTACTTTTTTCCTAATAATAATTGTTTGATTTACGTCTATTCTACTTTCAAAAGTCTTTTTAAAGATACGCAGTCAGAAAAAAAATCACAAATGTTTTCAACTTACGTTTATTTCTTACGTCCCTTCATATGTTATTTTAATTTATGTCGTTTTCACTTCTATTGTTGGATATGGGCCAGCTTTAGTGATTTTTGAAAGTCATTAGCTTGTATGGTTTAGTTAGACGCTAAATGCCTCTGACAGACGGACGGATGGATAAAGTCTGCATCCAAGTCAAATTAGAGAACTCGCTCTGCTCGGTTAATCTTCTTCTATATATATAAAAATCAATGCCACTTTTCGTTGTTATTTTATAACTCAAGAACGGGCTCACCTATCCAAACCAAATGCTTAGACTTTGTTCGGACTATTTAGTAGATGGTTTATGTGAAGTTAGCACAAAATCGGTCGAGCGGTTCTTCATTTATCACACCCGGGCGAAGCCGGGGCGGATCGCTAGTCATTTATATTGTAACTGGATAAATCAATAAAAAAACTAACAAATAAAAAACTAACGAACTTGTTAGCGATAGCAATACCAATTAAGTTAGTTGGTCTACTTTAGTGTTGGTTCTGCAACAATGAAGTTCGACTTCACTGTGTCCCGCACTGTATGCATTTTATTAGCAATATGTTACAGACAGGTAAGAGATTACATTTTTAAAACTAGTCGTTCGCCTGGAACTGAGGTCTCGCATTGTTTGATGTAACGCATATTATACTCAAGTTTAAGCTTTAAATAAATAGCAGTTTTTGATATAGACACCTAAACAAAATAAGTTTAAAAACATTGCTGGTTTTTCAGATTGTTATTTACATAGATTTTTTTGAAAAACGTTTTCGTACTTTACAAGAATAGAACTCTGCCTTCTTTTCAACAATACCTCACGAGCGGAAAAGTCGTTCGCCCCTAACTGAGACTTCGCGCTTAATAGAGAAAATCGTTTTAGGTTAATTTCGTATAATTTTTTTTTAAGAATATTTGTTTGATATTTTTGTTTGTTATTCAAGTACGGGATATAATGGATATTATATATTTATTTCTATTGTTTTAAACGATTTTCTATGTAATTCTCATATGTTTCTATATTTTAATTGACTTGTAATTTCTCATTACCAATAAATATGATTATGATTATACTTTTTATCCCGAGATTCCCGAAACTTACCGCGGGGCACAGCTAGTGATTAATACAAAAAAAAAACATAAATATATAATTTTGGTTTGCCTATAGGGCTATGCAGGTCGCGCCCACTACAACAAGCAGTCAGCTCAAGAGGCGACGACGGCCAAGGACGAGGTCGGGCCCTTACTGCCGGATGATAACTTCCAACAGTCCACGGTAGTCGCAGGCCTCATGCCCGACTCTTTCGGAGAAATGTTTAATTTCTTAGACGGAGACAGCTTCGGAATAGGTCTGTAAAACGAACATGATATCTACTTCAAAAGTGAATTATAAATCTCGTCCATAAGTGGCGGATAATGTCTGCTGAGACATAAACATTTCGAAGGTGGGTGGGAGAATTAAAAGTTTGGCCGACATGGGCCAGAAAGTAGAAAAACTACGTCCACAAATGAGGTGGTAAGACTTCTGGCGAGTCTATTTGTCGTGGTATCGATACTGGCCCTATGCCAAGCAGCAGGTCTTTTCTGGCCTTTTTCAGGCTGAATAGGCGAGTTGTCAGAGTAAGTACAGCCGCGCCCTTATCGTAAGGTGGGTTGAAATGATAATTTAGTTTAGTTAGTATGGTTAGCACTAGTATCGTGTTAACTTCACATAAGTCACTGCTCTGCCCGAAACTGTTCATAATAATTAAATTTCTAAAACAATGGTCATTGATTAAGTAAGACTCAAAAAAAGTTATCCTCTGCATCAAAGGAATCGACCGCGTCCGTAATATTGCCAACAAGCCGAGATAACGGCTAGTTTATAGTTTATTATAATATGAATAAAAAAACTTGAGAGGTGTCAAGGGACACCCGGATGGAACGAAAATGAACTTCATTCCAAAATTAAAAGAAACTTGCAAAAACCAAAATCACGCGGCCCGGCGTTTCCAGGCGGTCACTCATCCAAGTACTGACCGCGCCCGACGTTGCTTAACTTCGGTGATCGGACGAGAACGTGGACAGGTATATAATCAAAGAACGTGGTATGGCTTACAACTATAGCAAAAAGTGTCGTTACAACTTTTGGTCTTAATTTTTTCCGTCTAGCCCCCTTTCGCAACGCGCGATAAGGCACTTTCGTTCCAAAAATGCCATATACTAATAAAAAAAAAATAGTATAACGTTTCATAACTTCTGTGTCAGCTACTTAAAGTTGTAAATATTCCCCCAGGTCCAATGCATGAGTTCGTATATGGCTGGCAAGCCATCGTGAACACGATGAGTATGAAGAATAACGTGGAAGTTCGCAAGCGTGCGGGCCTCCAGCGTTTCGCCCTCGCCGGCATCAACGGCATCACCCTAGTGTCTCACATAGGGGTCACGGAGATAATGATCAACGGAACTAGGACGTATTGCTTTGGAGGAGTGTCTCGACCGCCTGGCAGGAGGAGCGTCATATGCAAGGTGCTGCTGTAGAGAATTGGTGTGTCCCACATAATTGCCGCAGAGAAAAGGGGACGTATTGAATCACAGACCACTATTTGTGGTCTGGTCTGTGTGTTGCCTTCACTTGTGAGACCGTAACATTTATATACAAAGACGTTAAGGTTTTTGCGAGTTTGTTGTATGGTACAGACTTATTCTGATAGAAATATTTTTAGTTTTAAATTACAATGCGACATTTCGTTGCTATTTTTTATGCCTAAGATACGAACGACGCGCGACGTACGGATGAAGCCGGGGCGAGTCAGCTAGTTTCAAGTAGTACAAAAACTTCTTTTTTTTTACTAATAGTTCACGAATTGAATCTTGACTTATTTTTAACCGAATTCAAAAAGAAGGAGGTTCTCAATTCGACTGTGTTTTTTTGTATATAACTATGTTAACTCATAACATCTTTCTGTGTGAACCGATTTTGATGATTTATTTTGTTTTAATGCTGGTACTTCCCATTTAAAATTGATCAAGGGTTCCGAAAATAAAGCGGTGAAGTCGGTTTTTTAAGCTTTGCTTGCGATTAATTATTAATTACAATATTTACAGGGAGCAATGTATCAAGAGGGAATGTTTTCATGTAGAGTCCCGTATCTAAGATACCCTACAGTCTTGGGCTATAGGTATTGTATTGACAAATATGCGGCTGTTAACTCATTAGATGGAACTTACAAAAGTAAGTGGGCTGTATTCCTATTATCGTACTACTTCACAGCTCTCGCATGTGCTGTATTTGTGTTACTAAATAAGTTGTCGCTATCTATCAGTTGAGATAGCGGTCAAATGTTTGCCTATTCACTATAAAAAAATACAGTATGTGCATGTACTGAACAGGCGTGTATTAGCAGCTTACTATATATTCAATTCTCAAATACTAAACGGTATGGATGGTCCTTTATATTATTTTTAATCGCCAATATTGGCTTTGGGCTATAGCTGTACATATTATCTGAGAATTTGTAATTAGAAGCTTGTAATGTATGGTAGGTATAGGCGCTAAATGCCTTTGAAAGACGGATGGACAAAGTGATGAACTAAGTGAACCTAGGGATCTTTTTTTTTTATGTTGAATAGGCAAGCATTTGACCCCTATCTTGCTTCGCTCGATGAACAATTCAGATAACCTCTGATATATTTCATATCATGTCATGATATGATAAGTTAGACGTACGATCTAAGCCGTACCTAACATCGAACACAGTAAACTCTATTTCGTATGCAATAAATAGATTTATAACATTTTTACTTCTTGTTTTTCTAAAATAACATAGCTGGTAATAAGCAATCGGAAATGTTTTGGCCCACTGATTAACATCATTTTGCAATTACCAGTACTTTAATTACTTGAAAGACATTGAGTTTAAATGAATTTGAAGTTCTTTTTCTCTGCTATCAGTGACATTTATATTTTTAAGAAACGTACTGCGCGAGAGGCGTAAATGTGCCGAAGTTCCACTACGACTACATCTGTGAACGGCGGGATATAAAGATTAAGAAAATCAACTTGACGGATCCGAACGAGAGGTTTAATATACGTAATCCGGTGGTGAGGAGGGCTGAGTACTACCGAGCACCTTACGATATACTCAAATCTTGTCCGGATTGGTAAGTTACATTATTGTGATTAGACGCGAGAAAATTTCCAGATTTATTTCGAGATACGAAACGTAATTGTTTTTCCTTTAAACACTAAATATTTTATATACGTATATTTGCCATAAAAATATGTTGTATCAATCCTTACTTGATTGAGTGAAGTAACGATAAATATGGTACTAGTAAACAAGTTTGTACCTAAATCAAAATATTGAATATACTCCGCTGCCCTATCTAGAGAACGGCTGCACTGATTATCACCAAACATAAGTAAGAATACTCTTGATACAAGCCAACTTTCAAATAAAAAACTAAATCAAAACTGGTTCAGACGTTTGGGATCTACGACGCCACAGACATACATACACACGTTAAACAAATTCATGCGTCATGACAGTCTTTCAAGCAGTCTTCAAGTCAAGATTGAATAGGTATCTTCTAGGCAGGCATGCGACATCTTCGGCCACATCATCGCTTTCCATCAGGTGAGATAGTGGTCAAATGCTAGCCTATCAAATATAAAAAAAACTTATACCATCCCTATTTTTGAGTCGGGGGTAAAAAATAGACATGTTGGGGGATTTGGGATTCTCATTAACCGATGAGTTCACGGGGATCCTCTAAAGTACTCTAGAGAATTGGATAGGGGTGGACCAACCGGTTGAGCCACCCATTATACCACGCGGCAAGTTAGTTATAACTGCAAGCGCGACCCTATCTTGCCCCACCTTGGCGTGGGACTGCTCACGATGAGGTTTTTAGTCAGTTCTAGCCCATCTCTTTCATTCACCCCTGGTAAGGACTGGAATTGCTCCGTATATTCCCCACCACAAAAAAACCCCTCATCATCATAATATTAAGTCATTATCCTTTACCAGGTATGGCTGCAATCTTCAGATATCACCAAACTTGCTTCACCAAGACCTGCCAATGGCTTTGATGGACGCTAATTCAACTGCATTTGTGGGCCACGGTGGAAAGTATTGGCTGGCTCTATACTATACCCAGGTAACACGATCAACGTGTCGACCATATAATCTTATCTACTTGTTTTATTTGACCATCTGATATAAGCTCGTATTTGACACATTAATTACAAATGCTTATTTTTAGTGTAGGTAATGTAACTGTGTTGTTATAACATGCTGGAAAAGCCCCTATAAAAAAATAAACAAACGCTTTAAAGACCTGTATCGCGAGTGCCGGTAACGCTCAAATATCACTCACGCAATTACAACTATAATTTGAAATATACATTTCCCATAAGGAGAACAATAATATAATAATAATAATCATAATTTTTGTTTCAACTGGGAATCGAGCCCGCAATGTAAAAGGCATGTAACCAACTACGCTAGCGAGCAGTTCAATTATTCTCTACGTGAGAATAAAACAGTCGAGACTGACTCGATACTGAGAATAAAAAAAGCGTGCGTGCCTTTTTTAATTTCCCATCCATTTCTATAACTTTTTATTGTTTAAATCCTTAATTAATAAGCGCTTAAATAAGAAAATACTTAACTTATATGTAAATCTCGTGCATATAATTACCTGTAACTAATGTCTGTTTAGTTGTCGACGTACGCCATCTACTTCCAAGCACATGGAGAGTACCCGTGGCAGTCGAATAGACCGATAGTTTCCATCGACAAAGGTAAGACAAAAACTATACTTGTATATAATTAAACGCAAGCAAAGCTTAAAAAATTAAACGCAAGCAAAGCTTAAAAAAACCGACTTCAGCTCCGCTTATCTTCAGAACCTTGATCAGATTTAATGTATTAAACACGCATTATTGACTATAACTTAAAAACAAGAGATCAGATCTTGATCAAATTTCAATGGGACCACAAAAAAAGCACCAGCTTTCAAATAAAAAAAGAATCATCAAAATCGGCTAACAACGAAAGAAGTTATGAGGTAACTTTTGAAATCGGGTAAACGAGAACATCGTCAAAGTAGGCGTACAAAATAGGCATTATTGACGATATTTCAAAAACTACTGATCAGATCTTGATCAAATTTAAATGTGACCAATTAGAAAGCAACATATTTTAAACTAGAAAAAAAAATTCGAAATCGGCTCACGGGGAGAGAAGTTATAAGGTAACACACATAAAAAAAAAAAACAGTCGACTTGAGTACCTACTCCTTAAGTCGGTAGAACAGACTTCACCGCTTTATCTTCGGAACCTTGATCAGATTTAATGTATTAAACTCGCATTATTGACTATTACTCAAAAACTAGAGATGAGATCTTGATCAAATTTGAAACATTTTGACCACAGGAATAGCACCAGATTTTAAATAAAAAAAAATCATCAAAATCGGCTCACAATGAAAGAAGTTATGAGGTAACTTTTGCAGTCGGTTAAAAACGAGAACATCGTCAATGTAGTCCACAGAATACGCATTATTGACGATATTTCAAGAACTACTGAACAGATCTTGATCAAATGTAAATGGGGCCAATAGGAAAGCAACATTTTACAAACTAAAAAAAAAAAAAATCGGTTCCCGTGGAAAGAAGTTATGAGGTAACACACATAAAAAAAAGAAAAAAAATACAGTTGACTTGAGTACCTCCTCCTTTTTTGTGAAGTCGGTAAAAATAAAACTTAAAAGACAGATTAAATTAATTAAATACGCAGTACCCCAGTGCTGATTGACGTCTTGAAAAAAGGCCAGGTCAAAAGTACCCGCGACAAACGAGCATGTATGAAAAGATTCATGGACGTAGGAGAAGCAAAAGATGTGTGTCAGGATCGAAGCAGGTGGAGAGAAGTTGTAATTAACACGCATTATTGACTATAACTCAAAAATTAGAGATCAGATCTTGATCAAATTTCAATGGGACAAACAGGAAAAGCACCAGCTTTCAAATAAAAACAATTTTTCGAAATCGGCTCACGTGGAGAGATGATATGAGGCAATACAAAAAAAAAAAAAAACAGTCGACTTGAGTACCGCCTCCTTTTTTGGGAAGTCGGTAAAAATACCTACAGTCGAATTGAGAAGCTCCTCTTGTTGAAGTCGGTTTATCGATTAAAAAAGCGGCAAAATATCAAAAGATTAGATCGGTATGAATATAGTCTCGCTGGCTTTGGACTGTTTCTTCAATCGTATGGTGCAAAGTAAGTACTAGGTACCATATTAGCCTGTTACTATTTTACTAGACGAACTAGTGCTATCGCAGTCCCTCTATGTTTAAGTATAATGTATAATATCCGGATCACAGAATACTATTACTCCCTTCCCGGGAGATCCGGATGACCGAGCTTTGCTCGGTTTTTAGTTTTTGGTAGAATTTGTTTGAATTTATAGCCTCAGAAAGCTCCATCTAGTGTCGAGTAGAAACAGTTTTTTACATCGGTCATGGCGTAATAGATGGCGCTGATAGTTTCTTAAACCCGGTTTTTCAAATGCAGTTTGGGAACCGAGCATTTCTCAGACCTGGAACGTTGGTAAATCGATTCCATGGGCCAAAAAACCCCTAATTTGTAACTTTCATGAAAATCCTTGGAGCCGTTTTTGAGATCCAGATTACATATTATTATGTATATATATATACAAGAATTGCTCGTTTAAAGGTATTAGATTTATATGTGCATAATATATGTTTATTTAATAATGTATTTTTTACATAATTACGAGATTCATAATATTAAAATATATATTCGTATTAGGGGTCACGTCATTTATTTAAAAATATATTATTTATCGTATCGAATTGTGAATCTAAACCATTCTTGAAACCACTTGAACACACACAAAAAAAAACATCAAAATCGGTCCAACTGTTTAAGAGGAATTCAGTCTCATACACATGTACAGAAGAATTATTTATTACCAATTTACTAATATGATATATATATAGTATTATTAGTAAATTGCTGTGCCGCACAACCACCGCTTTTTAACCGACTTCAAAAAATAAGATTCTCAATTTCGATTTTTTTTGTATGTTTCGCGATATCTCCGCCAATTATTTTTATATAATTTTTTTTGTTTGGTAGAGTATACTTCAGAGGTGGTCTCATATACATTTCATCGAAATCGGTCAACTCAAAACCGAAATATAAGCGATGAAGTCGGTTTTTTAAAGCTTTGCTTGCGTTTCAATTATTTTTACGACCAGGAAGGCTGATAGAGAATTTTATTAGGCATTAGGCTATGTCTTGGACACAGATTTGTGCAAAATTTGAGAACCGAACCGAAGAATTTCAACCACATTGCAGTGCCACTTTATAATTAACTTTAAAAGACCCACCGTACCTCCAGGGTATGGCCACGGATACGGTGGGTCTCAAGGGTAATTTTAGGACCTGCAGGGCAATACAGGCGTTTTCGTCAGACATGTGTAACGATTGCAAACAGGCGAACGTCTCGCTTGTATCATTTCTTGATAGCATACAAAAGAAGGTATAAAATATCAAAAAAGAAAATAGAATCAAAGTATTTTATTTTAAATCTCATATAAAACAACAAGAACAAATAACAATACCTACCTTACAACAGCAAAGAAAGCTTTATGCTTTGCAGTTATCGAGATATTTTGCGAACTTCCTCAACTAAATTGAGTGCGGTGAACTTCTTGACTTTATGCAAAATCTTGCAGACGTTGGCGTCCTTAACGAACTTACTGACGTAAATATCTCCATTATCTGTGTCAACCTCCAGGTGTTTCATCAGATTCTTCACCTGCTCTTCATAAGGAGTAACCTTCTCTTCTGGTATCAGGACAAAATGCCAAGGCAAGCAGATCTTTAGAACATTCCAGATTACGGACTGACTAACGGCGTAAGCCAAACTTGAGTCGATTTTAGGCTCAGGCTTCGGCTCAACTTTTTCTACTTTGCAAGGTTTATCTTCTCCGTCTTCTATATTCACTTCACAAGGCGGGCGTATGTAGGCGGTCTTAACATTTATTTCAGACTGAGCTATTTTAGCTTTACTGGTCTGACTCTTATTAAACGACTTAGATCGAGCGCTCAAAGTGGCCTTCGGCTTTTTTCCTTTGTCTTTTTTGCCCTTTCTGTCACTAGGTGAAGGCTCTGTGTATACAAGTTCAACAACTGTGGTACTTTCACATGTGTTCACAACGGTTGTGATCACTTTCTCCAAGAATAGTTTAGTGCAATTATGAGCGCACGCAAGACACTCATCCCTGTATTTTTTTTCTTTTATCAATTTGCAAATAACTTCTTCACAATCGTCGTAAACATAGCAAACTTTTTTACCTACTGCCATAGATAAAGCCGTAGCAAATCCTTTAATAGGATCGTCATTTTTGCAAAATGCCAAGAGAAAAGCTGGGTAGTTCATCAAGTTTTCTTGCACTTCGAATAGTTCAAATAAGAAATGCTTAATTAATTTAAGTCTCAAAACATCGTGTTTAACTTTGGGATCGAACTCGGTATCAAACCAGAATACTTGTTTGATAAATAAATTTCTAGAAATAAGCTCAGTAGAAGCAAGATCACAGCATCGTAAGTTTTTACGCAATTGTAAAAGTTCATCAACCGTAGGAAATCTCATGTTGATGCAATAAATTAGAAAATCTCTCCAATCTATATAGCATGTTTGACCAAACATCGAGAATATTAATCTAGGAATTAGCTCAGGATCCATCCTGATCCACAACTCTGGGAATAAAGAGCCCTCACAAGATTCTTTTCCAAAGAAGGTAAAATCTTGTAGAGTATAAATAAAACCTGCCAGTAAAGCTATACCACTAGGTGCTATTATTTTCAGTTGAGAACGAAGTCTTGCCAATTGGCCTATTTTAAATTCAAATCCGTTGTCTAACTCTGTGACCTCTACTGTGTTACGAGAGGACTCAGCTAGTGCGAATTGCAAAAGATCTGGATCTATGACAAATGTGTCATGTTCTAGTATCAAAGATTCTGGTATCTTCCGTGCGTTTTCCACGGCCATTCGAAGATACTTGCATAGACGATCGACTGACTTTATCTCATTCATGTAGTAAGAGTTTATATCATCTCGAACGTTCATGAATGTTTTATAAATATGATCGTTGAAAAGTTGCATATCATGGTAGCACTTGTACTGAAGAGCGAGTATACGTAAACTGGCTCGGAACATTTCACCATTAATGCCCATTGTCCATTCTTCGATGCATTTCTGAGCATTTCCTTTAAAAATTTCTTCAAGATTTAACGATTCTTCAGAAGAAATTTCTTTTTCTTCTTCTTTCTTTTTAACTGGAATTATTATTCTGGCAATTTCAGCGTATTCTCTGCTAATAACATTTCTATATGAGTCGTTTACGTCTTTAATAACCTTTAATGCGAATTTTACATTATTCTCTATTATCATGTTAAAAGGGTTGTTACTATAATGTATTTTTATATTTTTGAGTTGTAAATCTTGATAAGCATGCTTTAATTGTCGATATACTTTATCTTCTCCACCCTTCTTGCTTCCCGATGTGTCATCTGTATCTTTAAATATTTTTGTCAATTCTTTAAAACTAAGTCTCTCTGTCGATGGCATTCGTTTTAACATCGCAAAATAGAAGTCGTGTAAAGTTTGGAACGTAAGAATGGATCTAAAAAAAATCTTAATTAACACATTTAAGTTTTCATAATATAGTAATATTATTCCGTCTATATATTTGTATAATAAAGTAAACATATATATATTACCGACTGGAATAACAATAATAGCAACTATCTCTAGTTTACTAAGCGTTCTATCTAAAAGAACTGGTTACAATATAGTTGCTTGTACTTGGCTGTGAGTGTAAAAGCGTTTATGTTTATGTTATGTAATTATACTAA
Source organism: Lomographa bimaculata (assembly GCA_948107665.1). Lineage (NCBI taxonomy): Eukaryota > Metazoa > Arthropoda > Insecta > Lepidoptera > Geometridae > Lomographa > Lomographa bimaculata. The sequence continues at coordinate 26,753,676 of OX403584.1, read as the reverse complement.
AAAGGTAGGTAAGCTAAGGTTAAGGTAAAGTAGTACTATAATTAAATATGAAAAGGAATATTTACCGATTTAATTCTGCTTGCATACACGATATGTATGTATTAGCCATAGTCGTCAGCTCTTTCATTGTCCAATTGTCAGCTATGAGTGCTTGTCTTTGTTGCTCCGCAAATTGTTTTCTTTTATCACATATACTGTACAATTTATTTTGTAATTCTTTCACTCGGCAATGCCATTCGTTCTTGGTCAAATTGACATCACGACAATAATTTTCAAAATTATTATATTCTCTTTGAAATAGACTCACCAAATCCTGTTTCTGAGAAGGCATTGTAATTATTTGTTCCATTTTATCTGTGATGAACCTGGCGTAAGGAATTAGACAGTTCATTTGCAACCGCTTAGAGAAAAATAACTGTTGCATATCTTGAACATAAACTTTCTCAAGAACTTCCCAACAAGATGCTAACGCAATACCAATCATTTCCAAAATAGGAATTTCACCGTAATCCCAATCTTCTTCACCAGCTAATAATTTAACATCAACTGTACGAGAATAATCAGATTTATGCAATTCGTCATGTTCATTTTCATCTTCTATCAATGGAACCATTTCGTCTACGGCCTCATGAGACCCATTAGGCGGTTTCACTATTTCTAGATCTGTGTTAGATGATGTCTTGCTTGTTTTTGAACCCCGGCGTAACCTTTCTTTCGACTTTCCATTAATTCCTATCTCTGGCTTAATTAACTTAGATTTTGTTCTTTTGGTTTCAGCAGAAGGAAAATCAAGTGTACTTAAAACGTTTTCACCAAAAAGCTTACTAAATGTTTTTAAGGAAAATACATTGTCTTCTCCTATTATATATTTACATATTTGCACTATGAGATCTTTTTCTAAGACTTCATAATACATACTATAATTGATTCCAAGTGTGGTATAAAAACGATCAATAAGCTCAGAGTTTTCTTCAGTTAGATCCCATATAACGATTTCTTGCAGTATATCTTCAGTTTCTATTAAATTAATGTAACAGGTGAAATAGCTTTCGAATGATCTTTGTAACCTTTTCTTATGAGGATCATTCACAAGTTTTGAAACTCTTACGTTTTTGTATTGATCTTTTTCTTTCTTATGATGATTTTCTATAGTTTCTTCCAGAAATATATTGTCCTTATCTTCCAATGTTTTTTCATCCGGTGGTGCAAGGCCAGTAAACGTTTCTTCTAAAATGTGTGCTTGTTTATAAGAATTTGGATAGTTAATGATTACAAATCCATTAATACCATACTGATCTTTGATGAGTTCCACTAACATGGCTGCAACAAGATGATCTGTCAATGAATCCCCCGAACTCAGAGATTCGTAAGCATATCTTCCCAAATCAGCAGGTTGAGATAATACAATTTCTTCTTCAGGTATAGTTTTAGGAGTTTGCGTTTGCTTTGCGTTCGGCGGTACAACTCCAAGCATGGAAGTAACATTTGTTTCTGAAATTTTATAAGTAGCATCGTCTTCAGATTTCACGAGCTTTATAAGTTCTTTATTTTCTTCATTTTGAGCTATACCCACAAATTTATCAAATGATAAATCTATGTCGGTACATCCAACCATTTCAGATTTAAACTTTCTTAAACAAAAATTTATTGCAGTTTCCACACGAGCAACATAAATACTTTGCAGATCTAATAATGTTTGTATAGCGACAGTCATCGATCTATCCGGTAGACCACGAAGTATGGCTTTTGAAGAAAATTTTGGAAGATCTGCTGGGGGCCTGGGTGGTGGATATGGATACTTAATATCTAATAAAGTGTAAACAACATGTCCTAGAATACGAGTACCTAAATATTCGTATTTTCTCTCTTCAGATTCATGATCGTAATTAGGAATCAAGATTTCTAAATTCCAGGGATGTGAATAGTTATGATATTCCAGAAACTCAGTATTATTTAACGTTTCTTGACGATCAAGCTCTAGCCGTATGATCTCTTCTTCTACTTCAGGTGGAGTTTCATCTTCTGGTACTTTTAAGATATTTTCCATAGGATCGAGAATATCAAAAATAGGCTGCTGCTTATAGAATAGAGTTTTCCACTCATGAATGTAATGATCAGGAATTTCGTCACCAATCAGTTTTTTTAAGTAGGCGTACTTAGTAACGTAATCTACAATAGAAAGCATTGTGTCATAACAAATTTCGTAGTAATGTCGTCGTTTTCTTTTCATTTTTTCTCCATATAACTTCTTATGAAGCATATTTTGCTTACGTTTCTCAAAATCAATTTCCGTTACTTCTATATTGATTTGTTCCTTCATGTTGACCAAAAATTGACTAAATTGATGCTCTCTTTCTTCTTCAAACTCTTTTTGACCTTGTATTCTATTTAATAACAGATTTCGTGCCTGTTGTTTCGTTTCCATTATTTGAGTACACATTTGTTTCTCAAACTGAGAAAGCTTTAATACTTTTTTGGCCAGATCAGTATCGAGTTTGTTTTCTTCTTCAGTAACAGAAAGATCCCATAGCGAGCCACTCTGTACGTTTCTTACGTGCTTTTGAAATTCTTCAGAATCTGATTTTCTATGCATTTTTGTGTGTAAGTGATCCATATAACTACTAGCCCATTCAGAGTCAGTGAAAGATTTTGATCGATGCACTGCCTGCTGCTCCATTTGCAACAGTTGGTCATATGTATAATTTTTGAATTGGCAAGGATATCTTTGAGCGAACTTATCCATATCCGTCTTTTCTCGTGAGGTTAACTTGAGAGATTTAATTGGTATACGCTGCATTGGTTTTTGTAAATCATCAATTTTCGCTAACTTTTTCGAATACTTATGACGTATATAATCATAAGTGTCCTGTACTTGTTTTGTTTTATTTTTTTGCCATTCAATGAAATGTCTTTCGTTAAGTAATGGCCTAGAGAGACCTTCGAAAGTTGATTCCTTTTCCGTTGGGACCATTTCAACTGTGAACCTGTGATCCATTTTCTCCACAAGTTCAGACACCTGTTTTCGCTCACGTTTTATGAAATTAGTACGATCTCTCTTATCTAAATGGAGAAATATCTGATAAAACAGGCGAATTAGGCTGGAACCTCTGCCATCCACAATGTTAGCAAGCTCTGTGTCCGGCAAATTTACATCGAGTTCTTTCATCCATTCCCGCAAATAATGCCAATTATGTTGTATCTGTTCTGATGTTGTACTAGATATAATTAAATATTGTTTTTCTTCGTTTATTACACCATAGCTGCGGAGTACTTCAGCTATGATGCAGCCGTCTTTCATCATTTCACCAAACTGCTCTGCATCCCATTTTATTGGTCTTTGTAGTCTTTCTGATAGCCATTCTTTTAATATATCGGCCATGATTTTAAATGTTGGATTGCATCGACAAAATTTTTGGCAATAATAATGTAATCACTCCGTTTTTGATTTTCCGATTTTTGGTTTCAAAATCAAAGATTAGTTACATTACTAAGTAAAATCGAGATAGGAAACAAACCTCCTTCCTCCGAAAATCTGTTCCTAGTGAGAGGTCACAGAGAGCCCCTGTGTCCCTTTTCTTTAGGGTAACCCTGATTTTAAGATTTGTAGTATAACCTTTTATGTTCTACTTGAATGATGTTTGACCGTGTTTGCTTTCCGTCTCGCTATAGGTAACCTTGCACCCAAACGTAAGCATGTTTGGGTGCAAGGTGCTATGTTGCCCATAGCTGTCAATGTGGTACTGCTGTTGACCAGCTCGGTCATCACGGCCCTCCGTGCCAGAAAAGTGCTGGTCGAATTGCCCGCCACGCCAGCCTAAACGATATCATCCGCCGGGCTTTTACCAGTGCCAACGTTTCAGCCATTCTCGAACCGAATAGTCTGATGCCTGACGATGGTAAAAGACCCGACGGCATGACTTTAATTCCATGGAAGATGGGACGGCCTTTAGTGTGGGATGCAACTTGTGTCGACACTTTAGCTTCGTCGCATCTTCCTGAAACAATGGGGTTGGCGTCGTGGCAACTTCGGCTGAGCAGCACAAACGGCGAAAATATAGAAACATCGGCAGTGGTTACATATTTGAGCCGTTTGGTGTTGAGAAACTGGGTCCGTGGGGACTGGGAGCTCATTCTATTTTCAAAAACCTATCAGAGCGCCTGGTTGAGGCGACGTCTGATCAAAATGCTGGCACTTATTTGGCTTTACGTTTTAGCATTGCAATTCAGAGAGGCAATGCCGTCAGCATGATGGGAACGCAATGGGTACTGGTAGTGGGCTTGAACACTTGAGTTACCTATAAGCTCGATGTCTTGTAGGTAACTTAATTCTTTGTTGTATATAGTTTTAGGAAATATAGGCAATTGACCAAGATATATGTTAAAAAAAAAATACCGTGCTACATAATGATACCTAATTAAAATTGTTATACGTAATTATAATTTTACTGAAATTAAACTGAAATAAGTATGCGTATTTGAAATCCACACTCTGATGTTATAAAATGCATTTGAATGTAATTAACATTTTATATATTTATTAATATCTATCCGGATAAGCGGCTTCGTCCGCTTATCCGACGAGAAAAATATATGCGTTTATGTGTTTCTTTTATAACCAGGGCGACGCCGAGTGGGTCAGCTAGTAACTATTTTTAGAGACAAAGTTACTTTCGGTTTTATTGACCGAGCGAGTGCAAAGCGCGAGCGAAGCGATTCCATGCTTGAGCAAAATTGCTTCCGTATGTCCGGATTTCCGATTGTTCTCGTCTACAGACTCTCTGATTATTACGTTACCCTATAACGTATCTGTGTCACGTGCGGTGCGGTTTCTATTTGAATTAAGCTAAAATTAATTAGGATTTGTCGTTTACGAAACTGTTTGCAACAGTAATAGGTAACCGGGTCTTACTCTGTTGCGATCGGTTACAATTCAAATAAGAGACATCACATAACTTACATTTTTGTTTAATTCAAATATAAAATGATAGCAACGGAGACATATAATAGGGGTAATTTATAAAGTGTTTTTTGGTAGATAAATAAAAAAAAGCCGCGGTAAAGCTATTGCATAGCATTTTTTATCAACTTATGCAATTATAATTATTAATTTATTTTATTTATGTAGTATTTTTTTTCCTGCCACCTAGAGGCGAGTTGCTAAACTAAAAAGACAAGCGTGATATTTCAAAAAAAGTCATTAAGTTCTGCAATTCATCGATAGATGGCAAAACTAAAAAAGTATCACCGATATGCCGGTCGGAATGGGGAGTGTTAGGTTATTTATGTTACGGAATTTCTGGCTTCGGTCTCCACGCTCAAGGCCCGCGATAGAAGCTATGCAATAGCTTAAAAATAAATCCTATTAACTATCTCTGTTGCGATCTTTCCATATGAAGCGAGCGAAGTTTCTATATGAACATATCTATGTGAATTTAATTTCTCAAGAGCTCTAACACTAAATGAACCTACCTAGTATTTGTTATTCTACTTCATTTAATATATTTTATAATTTAGGTGTGGTATTAATCTTTGTGTATTCTCTTATAATTTGTATATACATAAATTCTTTCTTAGTGACTAGGATAGTCTATAGACATATGAACTTTGTACAACATAGCATTCCTTCTCTGTAGATATTCCGTCACAATGTGCAATGCTTGTAAAAGGTGTTTAAGTTAAAGTTTAAGTTCTAACTGCTAATAAATCTTACATGTAACTGATGTAGATAGATAGATAGATAAACTCTTTATTTAACACCTTAATTAAGACAAGAAACAAAGCAAAATAATTATTTACAAAAAAAAAAGTGTAACCATAGGCGGTCTTATCGCTAAAAGCGATCTCTTCCAGACAACCTTTGATGTAACATTTAGTATGCAAATACATGTAGACCTTTACACCTAACAAGTCGTCCTTCAAATAAACGTTTGAATTTGAGAGTTTGAGTAATAATTTAAATTTGAAAAGTAAATGACAAGTATCATGAAACAATTATTTACAGGTGGGATTTGGGAGCAACTGCTCAAAGCCAACATAGGTCCAGATATGAACTTGCATTATAATCTAAACGGAATCTACAACAGATACCCTGGTGCTAGTCTGTTCCCGGATCTAATGAGAAACGATGGTCAGGTAAATATTATCTAAACTAAAGTATCTAATTAATACGCCTGGACACCTAGTAGACTGACTAATTAATTTTTATAAATCGCCAAGAAAATAATGTTTACAGATGAGAATATATTTATTCATTGAAAAACGAATGTGACAAACATTGCGAGATAGAAATGCATGATGCTTGAAGTTTACCTTATATCCAAAAATTCCAATATAAAAAGAGTAACAAAATACATTTATAAAATCATCATCAAATCATTAATAAAGTAGTTACCAAACAGTATTTAAATAAACACTATTGGAATTTCATTTTTAACAATTACATTTAGACAATTAAAATAATTACTTACTACATATAACTAATAAATGTCATAATAATACAAAAATGAATTAATTATTGTAATAAATGATATGCCATGTTTAATTAGTTTATATAAAAACGAATTCAAATCGTATAACATTTTTTTCAGTGAAAAAAAATCCTATTGAATTTCCAACAAGAAGGTGATTCTAATCCATTAGGTTATTTATATAAGAGCTCATATCAAAAATTTTACTCTGAAAATTTTTTGTTGACTTTAGAATATAGTCTCTTAAATTACAATCAATTATTTATATTTCAAATACTAGTAGATATTACAAAGCTTTTTTATTTTAATAATAATTGTTAAAATTTGAGTCCGAATAACATTTAGATTCCGGATTTTTAAAACGTGTAACATTACCACAAAATTGTGTGTCACTATTATGGTTTCCCTATTATTTTTAATTTTTATGTTCAAACTTTTTTTGATTTGTTCAGGTGCAACCAAGTAACTTTAGATCGGACTCGCGTGATGGTGGAGCAGAAGATATATTGGTGGGGACGCATCTTTCCGGTGACAGTAAGTTTCTAGAGATACTGTTTTATGATGATTCGCTTGTTGATCGAAAGCGACTCTTATTTCAGATTAATCGAAATTCAATAATTTAAATTTCACGACGAAGAATAACCTTCGCTATAGCACCTACCGGTATTATGTGAATTTCATTGTGTTCGGTGTTTTAAAATTCACCTATACCAAGGCCCAGCTGGATGCTGACCTATCTGTATAGTAGGGCCTCGTACCAAAATATGATATCATATTTCGTTGGAATATTATGTGTGTATAGTAATACGATTTATGTAATACAGTAGTACATAAGTATAAATAAAACAAGTAAAGTATAAATAAAAGGTAGCTATAACTAGTCAACGACGACGGTAGTGGTTGATAAAATCATGGTAGGCACTAATATATCAAATAATCTTAAATAATTCACTGTGCCATATTTATTTCCAGTGGGTGATGGTGAAACCATTCCGATAAAGATGTTACACGATAACCAGATAAACCCCAGCTTCGAACACGGAAAAAATATGAAGAAATAAGGAAATAAAGTGCATAAGTAGAAATCGTATATTCTGTAATCGTTCATTTGTCAAACGCTTAAAGGTATCGATTATATGAAATTTGGTAAATGCGTTCAGTTTTATTTGAAAAACCCAAATAATATAATGTTGAAACTGATGGACAGAGTTAGTAAGAAACTTTGAAAGAGCAATACGACGTGAATATTTGTGAACTATTTTTTTGGAAATGCAAAAAAGTAGCTGCTTTATTTATTTACTACTTTCCAAAATTCCTGCTATGCCAAACTGCTTTACATCAGGTAAGTGATAAAAAATTAACATTAGCACTTGGTCGGCAAAACACAATAATAGTAGGTATAATCAATATTTTCTTTATAAATTATGCTCCAAAAGCCTGTGTAGGAAACAGGCAAACGTCAGAATGGCAACCGATATCTCTGCTGCCCTATCTGTCCTAATTATTCGAGAGGTACTTAGGCCAAATCTTTCGTTTTGTGTGTGTGTGTGTGTGTGATGTGAGTGTTTCCGGCACCCACGATACAAGTCTTTGAACTTAGTGTGGGGCTGTGAGTGTGAATGCGTTTGCGTTTTGTTTTGTTTGTTTGTTTGCTTCAAGAGAAGCGCAGTTAAATTGGTTTCACCCGTCACACAACAATGATGCAACTAACAAGAGTCCTGCACATACACGTATATGTATATTGTATAAATTTTTTAGAAAAAAGTTTTACATTCATGTTTCTTTTATTGATGTAATTTACGTACTGTATACGAGGTAGTTTTTTTATTTTATGCAATATAGGATTGCACTTGACCATTATCTCATATGATGGAAAGTGATGATGTGGCCGACATGCTTACCTAAAAGATACCTCTTCTCGAATTATCAAAATGTTTTAATATTAAATTCACACGCTAACATAATCCACTACCCGTCATTTATAAAATTAACTCGATTTCTCTTAAAGAGGTTTTTACGAATCAAGATCTTGGAGTCACTCTTGATTCGGTGCTTAGCTTCCTGTTTCATGTTGACGCTGTTGTGAAGAAGGCTAGCAAGATCTGTGAATTTGAGTCTAAACAGACAAAAATCTTTAGTAACATAGATATATCTATCCATATTTTCAATAGCCTTGTACGAAGTATACTGGAATACTGTAGCGTTGTGTGAAATCCATGCTACCATATAAATTCGGCCAGAATCGAAAGAATCCTAAAGCGCTTCATGTCTCCAATCATCTACATTCGAAGATTGAGAATTTCGAAACCGGTCCACGTGGAAAGAAGATATGAGGTAACACAATAAAAAAAAAATACAAGAGAAGTCGGTAAAAATGACCGAAATTCATCAACAGGAAGGACGTGGTCTTATATCACGATAATGCCAAACAACATTCATTACGCGAACTGCTAAAGAATGGAACTCCTTACCTGATTCTGTGTTTTCTGATAAATACAATATGGGACTCTTTAAGTCGCGAGTGCATAGGCATCTTCTAGGCAAACGTGCTCCAACATCGACCGCAACATCGCTTGCCGTCTGGTGAGATAGTGGTCCAACGTTTGCCTAAACTGAATAAAAAATAAACATCGTTAGTCACTCGGCAAAAATAAGAGAGCTGGAGAGTGTGAATGCATCTATCATATAGAGCTCAGCTCCCCTATACGTATCTTAGTTGCACGCTTTTTCTGTTTGAATTAAGCAAAAATGAACTTTATTTCTTAGAAGTTTTATCAAGTTAGTATTGAAACAGTTTGCAACAGTGACAGGTAATGGGGGTCTGATTTCGTACCCCCAAATTTTCACTGTTTCAGTCTCTTCAGAATTCTTCAGTTAGTGTAATGTAAACTTCAAGATAGAACTGTTAATACTACTTTTACGTAGCACTTTCTTTATCAGATAGCCCAACATTCCTACGGCACGGCATCATGATCATGTCAGTACCTACAAGACGGCAATAAATTATCAAACAAAATGACACAAAGATATAGTTATTAATATATTGTAATTAAATAACATTAAAAAATTAAAAAGTTTATTATAAAGAGGTATAGTTTGTGAGGTTGTAGGTAATCTCTGGATCTACTGAACAGATTTTGAAAATTATTTTACCAATAGAAAGCCACGTTATTTGTTAGTTTCATATGCTACATTTTTTTTTCTCGGGTAACGCCGGTCAGGTCAGCTAGTTAGTAAATAAAATACGAAGGACCGTTATAACTGAAGACGAATAGTAAATTAAATGAAATGCATTTATTTAATTTAAGTTGGATCTCTAGTATTTCTGGGAAATACATCACGAGCTTATCAAAAAAATTTGGATGTTTGAAAAATTTAGCACATTCAAATATGTACATACTAGGCAATGTTAGAAATTTAAATTTATTAAAATAAGGCCTGCAAGATTTCCAAGGGCGTATTCCAGCTATAGCACGGATACATTATTTTCTTTTGCGCTATAAACGCTCTATGAATGTCTGTAGAGTTACCCCAAATAATGAGACAATAGCTTAGGACAGAAGAAACATATCCGTAATATGCGGACATCATAGTTTGTATTGCTGTTTTAGTCAATTTATACAAAATATATATTGTATATAATATCATTATTCCATAGAATTTTATTATACAGCGTATAATATAAGATAAATGATGTAATAGTAGGAATTAAATCTCGTTGTTTTTGATCGCCGTAAGAGGACTTCAAATTCAAATTCAAATAAATTTATTGCCAAAAGTTTAAGATATTAAAATTGTCTTATGCTATATTTTATTCCATATACTTCACTCTATACATTAAAGTTTATTATAACACTTGTGTGGGGTCCGTGCTATATTAAATCCCTCATTATTATTCTCAAGAACGACATTGTAAGAATTTAAAAAAAGCTTTATAATTAAAAATAGTATAACCATCGAGATAGGAAACAAACCTCTACGGTTAGCTACAAAATCCTTGAGTATAACTCAACTTCTCGCGTCAGATAGCCCCTATTATCTATCTCGGTTGCAAGCAGCTTCAATTTATTTTAAGAAAAAATAAACTTTTGTTCTGATTTCAAATTGAAACTGATCGCAACATAGATAGAATTCCTTATGACCTATCACTGTCGTGAACAGTTTCAATTTGAAAAAGACAAAACTACTAAAAAGTTAGGTTTAACTTTACGTATATTTATTTATTTTATTAACGATTTTTAGTATAAAAGGATAGATTAGCATGCAGTTGGTTGACATGGTTTTTTATTTCGTTAAATTATATCTTCGCAATATTGTGCATTTAGCCAGTGTTAAGTTATAATATATTTAAATTGTATTTCATATTAAAAGTCCTAGTCAAAGTCAAATAAAAAAAAAAGAGTTAAGGTCCAGTCATAGTCAAGTCATGCCCTAGTAAATTGGTAGAAACTTTACTAGAACTTCTATTGGAGTTTTGGATTGAAGTAAAAAAATCACGTATTTCAACTTTGTACGACTTGCCTATAACACACACACACACTTATGCACGTTTGCTAAGTATTAACAGTTAATAATCTACCACTATCACACATTTACACTCGAAGAATCACAGGTATTGGAAAATTATATAATTAGATTTTTTTACTTTCGCGGCAAAACTCCAGCATCGAACTTGAAGATTACCCTGCTTACGATTTTTTTTTTATTATTATTTCATGGCCATGGATGCATAGTCCTTCAGTCGAAATATTAAACAAATATTATCAATTTCTATTTTTTATAGTAAAAGTCTTAGTCACAAGTCACAGTCAAAGTCAAGTAGTCAGTCATAGTCAAGTCATGCCCTAGTAAAGTGGTAGAAACTTTACTAGAACTTCTATTGGAGTTTTGGAGCGAAGGCGAAAATCACGTTTTTCAACTTTGTATGACTTGCCTACACTTATGCACATTTACTTAGTATTAACGGTTAATAATCCACCATTATTACACATTAACACTCGAAGAATCACAGGTTTTAGAAAATTACACAAAATCAACAACGCCACTTTTTCACTTTCGCGGCAAAACTCCTTGCTTACGATTTTTTTTTTTTATTATTATTTCATGACCATGGATGCATAGTCCTTCAGTCGAAATATTAAACAAATATTAACAATTTCTATTCTTCATAATAAAAGTCTTAGTCACAAGTCACAGTCAAAGTCAAGTAGTCAGTCATAGTCAAGTCATGCCCTAGTAAAGTGGTAGAAACTTTACTAGAACTTCTATTGGAGTTTTGGAGCGAAGGCGAAAATCACGTTTTTCAACTTTGTATGACTTGTCTACACTTATGCACATTTACTAAGTATTAACGGTTAATAATCCACCATTATTACACATTAACACTCGAAGAATCACAGGTTTTGGAAAATTACACAAAATCAACAACGCCATTTTTTCACCTTCGCGGCAAAACTCCTGCTTACGATTTAAATAAAAGTGTTGCCCTACAATTTAGTTCTACAAAAACCGGTCATCATAACTCTTAAAACAACCGGTAAAAATAATTGCTTGTATTTTCGTACTGGCAACCCAAACCTGAAATGCCACACGTTCTGGCTGGATTTGTTTGTCATCTGTGATCTGTCTGTCTGACTCGTCTGACATCTTTCTTTGTGCAATTTCTGTAGGGTCGTTCATTAAAAATCCCGTTATTTCGCTTTCGTAATTCGTATAACAAAGGTATTTGGTGGTTTCGGTGTGTGACGGCCGCGGTCGGTGGAGCGACAACAGTGAATAGTCCAGCGCTCAGTGACACCGCGCCCAAAAGTTATTTTCGGTATAATAATATCGATTTTGGTCATCGCGCTGAGAATTGTTTTCATGCTGTTTATTTATTAGTGGGATCGGGTGACGGGCGCACGAGCAAGAGATTTCGGGACACAGTACAATCCAAGGTACGTCTATAGTAGCAGTGAGAGGACAGCCTCGGTCAGTTCTTAGTGACGCGATACACAAACTTAGCAGCGTCTGGCGGTCTCTTAGCAGTCTAATAGCCTGCTTTTGATTAGCTATCGATCATGCGGGGTTATTTATAGCAACCGATCAGTGCCGTGACAGGTGATGGATGTCCCGGCGGCTGATAAGCTGGTGTCTCCGAGAGCTGGCTATAGTTTAATTTTAAGTTACCTTTTGTCTCACAGTGGAGTGAGTTGCAAAGGTCAGTGACTGCAGCTCACTATACATGTATAGTATCCAGTTGTCATTGTATCCTTGAGTAGCCAATCTGTGCAATTGCTTCCTTATTTGCTCAATGAAAATCACTTTCGATTTGTCTCTGACATTTAATCACCTACACTTACAGTCTGATAACTCTATAAAGAGTCTGTAGCAAGTCTGTAGCAGTCATTGTAGCAATTATATGCCGTCCAAAACTGTTATTCATTATTCCAGACACAGGTAAATAAGCTATGGAATAATACCAAAAAAGTGGTTGTCAAACTCAAACCAAAAAGTCTCATGCTATGTTAATCACTGTTGCAGTCTCCCTGCATTTCTAGGAAAAGGAAATTGATTTTTAGGAGTGAAGTATACTTTATATTACTATCACCTGCCTCTATTTACATCCTATTCCATTAGGGACTAGTTATAAACCTGGTATCCAATTATGATGGATCTCAGTTCACCTCTGAACTTGGTCAGCTTGTAATATTGTTAAGTAACTGAGAAGGACAGCCTACTTTTTACTATGATGCATTGTGTTGAATGTTGGTGAAAATGTGGGGCATAGTAAGTACATTATGAAATGTGGAGCACAATTCAAACTTACTATTGAAGTATTGTTCTTTTGTGATTGAAGTAATTTATTCAAACTAATTTACCTCTCGTTTACACTTACTGAAATATCGGTTATAATGAGTTCAATACAAGTTTTCATTTAAAGCTATCGAAAATAATGTATAAAATACTTTGGTAATATCAATAAACTTTCAATATATGCAAGAAAAAGTTAAAGATGGTGTAGAAAATCTTTAGTGATAAGTTCTGCCTAGCATGGCTAATGCAATGTAAATAAAATCTTTAATGTTAAGTGCCCAAAAGTTGGGTGCATTACTGCGGTATATAGCAAGGCTCCTCTGCCCCAAATACATAAAAAATAAATATCATATTTGTAATAAAATGTATCTGTTAGCAAAGACCTGGATGTGGTCAGCGCTATGATTCACTACAAAAGGATGCCACATACAAAATAACATAATCCTGATGCATTTATTTTGATATACAATGTTTTATGAATTCCTAATTTAAACAATATGTTCAGGATGGAAAATAAAATACTTATTTTAATGCCTATAAATTTATTATATAACTCACTCAATAGCTCAATATGGAGAAGAGAGTGAAAGCATAGACAACACAGTTTAATGCAACATATGAACACAGATAACAAAACAAATTGCAAATAATATGATTTAATTAAAAACAATCAACTAATAGCATAGAAATGAAATGCAAGCAAAGCTTAAAAAAACTGACTTCGCCGCTTTATCTTCGGAACTTTGATCAAATTAGATGTACTAAACACGCATTATTAAAGATATTTCAGGAACTACTGATCAGATCTTGATCTCATTCTCTTGATGAAAATCGGTTCCCGTGGAACGAAGTTATGAGGTAACGCACACAAAAAAAAATACAGTCAACTTGAGTAACTCCTTCTTTTTTGTGGGTCAGTAGAAGAAGTATGCATATTCTCTATCTATATAAGCTTATTCTTAGCACTTGTTAGTAGTACAAATAATAATTTTACCTATTATTGTTTCTATTTTTATGAAAAGCTACAGAACACTGCTATAAATATCCCTTCCATATATTTGCTTGGCTATTGTTTGGCCACTATGTCATGTGATGGTAAGTGATGATGTGGTCGAGGATGGTAAAAATGCTAGGTAGAGATAAACTATTATATGCTTGGTATCCCACTTCTGCCACATTTACCTCATATCTGCTCAAGCAGATAGAAGATACTTACCATCAGGTAAGATAACGGCCTTAAGCATACTTATCTGGCATAAAAAAATATATTGTATGATGTCTTTCTAGTTGTACAAGAGATATGATACTTTAGGTGGCAGAACCTTAATCAGCATGCCCAGTTTCATCACAATTAGTAGAGTGGTTTGCCATAAAACATATTTACAAATAAACACATTTTACAGTTATTTTAACAGATGTTTAATATATAAAACATAAACGCTTCTACACTCACAGTCACACTTGTGAAAGTTAATGACTAATCACCAGATTGGTAAAACTAATTTGTGTTAAAATAAAGTCTTTTGTTTATGACTGATAGTTAAGTATTTGGCTGCTATCTCACCTGATGGAAAGTGACGATAGCCCTTACAGGTATTAGTAGCTAGAGTTACTTAGAATGCAGACACTAACAACAACACCTAGGACAGTACTGTAATAACATTTCTCATAAACATATTATTATATTACATACTAGCCGTGCCCCGCGGCTTCGCCCGCTATTATCAAGTAAAAAGTAGCGTATGTGTTAATCCTAGGTATAATCTATGTACATTCCAAATTTCATCCAAACCAACGAATTTGGATGAACGCAGCTGTTAAAGTGTGAAGAGAAAACAAACATACTTACACACAAACTTTCGGATTTATAATATTAGTAGGATTTATATATAGGATAGCATTTCAAAAATGTATATATAAAAAAGGTTTCCTATAGGTTTCTACTTTCAATTAGAGAGATACATTAGTTTACTGACTATCTCACAAATGCCTGGCCGAGTTTCTTGCCAGGTTCTTCTTGAGACGGATGTAATTTATGAGTCTGGCAGTAGAGTCATTAACTTTCGTGAGTGCCTCTTTGGAGCCCCGGTGAATAAACGATTTTGATTTTGGTTGGTAAGGTTACCAGTTAGGCCTAGAATATATTGCTATATTCACTGTTAATTTGACCCACCAGGCTTCAATTATGTCATGGTCATCTTCTTGTCCAGCCACTGAGTGGGGTCAGTGCAACATGAACTCACTTGTGAATATCTGTTATGTCTGGATACATAATTAAAGCCCAGACCGAGAAGTCTGGCATTGATACACCTTTTTTAGTTTATGATCCACAACCTATGTGGATCATAAACTACTGTCTCGATTCTGATGTACACTCATTAAATTAAATTTATACCATCCCTGTCTCTTACAAAATAGAAACACAAGACAGAGATAGCATACATTTTAGTGCTGTCAAGCTAGTTTATCAATTAAAATATGAACAGCAGAAGCAGATAGCCACGTGTTTTTAGTCAACACTAATAACATACTCGACTAAGCTTGCATAGACATCTAAGTTCTGACTAACTTGACAGCACTAAAATGTATGCTATCTCTGTCTTGTGTTCCTATTTTGTAAAAGACAGGAATAGTTTAAATTTAATTTAGTGTGTGACATCAGAATCGAGGCCAAAGTCTAGTAAAATAATAGTTCAAGTGTATTATTCATATTTAGCTTCCTATTCTTGTGAATAGGTCACAATCAAAGTCAAGTAAATGAGTGAATAGTTATCTTCTAGTCAAGCGTGCTACAACTTCGGCCGCATCATCACTTTCCATCAGGTGAGATAGTGGTCAAATGCTTGCCTATCGAGAATAAAAAAAAAAAAGTTGGAATCCAGTCATAGTCAAGTTATCCCTAGCAAATTGGTAGAAACTTTACTAGAACTTCTAATGGAGTTTTGAAATGAAAGTATTTTTAAATGATGTATGATTATCCGACACCCGTGCACATTTACGAACTATTAACGGTTAATAATCCACCATTGTTACACATGGACGAATCACAAATATTGGAAAATAATATGAAATCGACAAAACCATTTTGGCAAAATGCCAACATAAACTTATAGTAAAGTTATTTTGTTTCCTCATGATCGCAGCCAATAAAAAAACAGGTGTATGTATTACAGCTTCCCATACAAAGAAATGTTAAATGCAAACATAGAGAGGTGTATCTCTAAGTAATACCATTTAACTTTCCATCGGGAGAGATAGGGGTCAAATGCTTACATATCCACCATAAAAAACCCATTTATTTACAACAAGTTGACTAAATATTGTTCAAAGTAATTTCTTATCATGTCGTAGCACAGTGTGTAACACATATAGTGAAGTATTAGAACGGAACTAACTATTCCATAAAAGAGATCATTGAACCCAGTAGAAATGTGAATATCTGATGCATTAGAATAAACCCGTTGGCTTAGTTGGGTGGCGTTCGCCTTCTAAGCAGGGGTATCAGGTTCGATTCCCGGCGGGAACACAAATTTTCTCCCCATGAAAAATTTGTGTTTCTGGTTCTGGTTGTGATTGTGTGTGTGATATGAATGTTTCCAGCACCCACAACACAAGTCATCGAACTTAGTGTGGGCGGTGAGTGTGAAAGTGTTTATGTTTTAAACTTACGCGAACTGCAATCATGTTTTTATGAGAAAACCAGGTCATTTCGCACTTAAGCTTTGCAGTGAAGTTTAAAATAATGGTGTTTTGAAAAAGTCTCTGCCCTCTGTTCTGTTGGTCCTAGGTTTGATTCCTGGCATGGGCACAATTTTCCTTCCCTGGAGTTCCCACCGGGAAACATACCCCATTTCCCTGCTTAGAAAGCTGATGCGCACCTAACTAAGCCAATGGGCAGTTCAATGTACATAATTTCTTATATACATTGAACTGCCCATTGGCTTAGTTAGGTGCGATTCAGCTTTCTAAGCAGGGAAATGGGGGTTTGTTTCCCGGTGGGAACATGTGGTTAACAAAACAATTTTATATTCACATTATGGGAGAATCCCACTACACAATTATACACTTACAATAACAAACAAACAAACAATAAATACTTAAATGCAAGCAAAGCTTAAAAAAACCAACTTCACCGCTTTATCATCGGAACCTTGATTAGATTTAATGTATAAACACGCATTATTGAATATAAATTGAAAAACTAGAGATCAGACCTTAATCAAATTTCAATGGGACTACATAAAAAGCACCAGCCTTCAAATAAAAAAGATTTACCAAAATCGGCTCACAACGAAAGAAGTTATGAGGTAACTTTTGAAGTCGGGTAAACGAGAACATCGTCAAAGTACGTATTATTCGTCACAAAATAAACATTATTGACGATATTTCAAGAACTACTGATCAGATCTTGATCAAATTTAAATGGGACCTAGTAGAAAGCAACATCTTTCAAACAAAAAAAATTTTCGAAATCGGCTCACTTGGAGAGAAGTTATGACCAATAGGTAACACACATTAAAAAAAAAAATACAGTCAACTTGAGTACCTCCTCCTTTTGTGGGAAGTCGGTAAAAAATGTATATGATGTCAAATATTATAGTAGGTAAATGTCAATATGTTAGCATGTAATAAACTTACATATTTCTCTACACTGTAATTAATAATAGAATGAACTGTAGTATCATTGTTTATGAATATATCAATATATTTAACTTTGATTTTGACTTTGTTGCAGAGTGAGCCGTGTCTTGGGGGAAAAGCACCCCGGGCACTACGGTGGCCCCAGACACACCGGCGCCAGCGCCCCAGCCTCCGGGTGAGTGAAAATCCTCTCATATTTATTATACAAATATAAATAACTTTATTATGGGTTAATTTACCTGAAATAAATGGATTTTATTTTTATTTTTATTTTATTGACATAATTAGTATGTACATCGTTAATGTTGAATCCATAGGTTCCTGAACTAGTTAGAAACTGTGTTTCTGGAGCCAGTGGCTTCTCCCATAATTATGTTTTAAATTAGATTATGCCTAAAATATTATGTTCTACTGCTGGGAGTCCGGTCTCCGTATAGAGATATATAGATTGAGCTTATATCTATAATATGGATGCTGGTTGTTACTTTGTTATGCCACTATAAAATGATAACACATGAAGCTCATGATACCACCGCACAAAACTACTTTTTACACATATTCTGTTACTGTGACTGCGGTCCAACTATGGAATTCTCTACTAATGGAGATCCGTGAGGTGTCATAAACAAAGATTTACCACCATTATCACCCTTTCATACAATTCATGCCTTTTAAAATAACTAGTGTCTACATGGAGCATTATTTAGTATGTAATAGTATGTATGTAATTATATTTTGCTTCATATTTAAGTAATACATGTATTTATGTACAAGTACTTTTATAGGATTATATTTATTGTAATTACAGTAATTAGTTATTTAAATATACTATATACAGTGAAACTTGGTTAAATGGGACCTGGATAAATGAGAAACCTCTATTATTGAGAGTTACAATGAGGTCCCGGTACTTTTTCATTGAATAACCTCTATTAATGGGACTTTTCAAACCTGGTTAAATGAGATCTGATTTCTAGGATTTAATCGATATTTACCTTTATAATTGGGACTCTGTAACTCAATTCCCTCTATAAATGAGACAAATTAACAGGTTGCGACAGGTTTTGACACTTTTGTTTACACATTAGAATGTCTTTCGCATACGCTTTGTTTGTCAGTACTATCTCAAGTTTTGACCTAAAAACAAGGGAGTAAAAGTGTACAAAATGCCCAAACGTAAATATCAAACTTGATGAAAAAAAAAAAAAAATCCACGTTATACATAATGTTTGTACATTCATACCTACATAATATATTAGATTCATTACACCAAAAATACGCATTTTTATTAACATTTCCACCTCTCCCTCTAAAAATGAAATAGCCGTACATTTCAACCTCTATAAGCAGGAGCCTCTGTAAATGAGACAACCTGCCTAATTGGAAAACTGGATTAATGGAAACACTCAATAAATGGTACAACATTCTTGGTCCCTTGAGATCCCAATTAACCAGGTTCCACTGTATTATAATTTTTTTAGTATATCGACTGTAAAAGTAATAATATAAAACACAGATTTAGAGCATAGGATCCAAGCAATCCGTAATACACAAAGGTTAGCTGGGAGAAAATGCTATTTAGCATTAAATTCGCACTTACGTGTATTACATAAACATAAACGTATCACACTCACAGCCTACACTAAGTTCATTGACTTGTGTCGTGGGTGCCGGAAACATTCACATCACACACACAATCGCAACCAGAACCAGAAACACAAATTATCCTTGGGGAGAAAACTTGTGTTCCCGCTAGGAATCGAACCCGATACCCCTGCTTAGAAGGCGA
This sequence comes from Lomographa bimaculata, assembly GCA_948107665.1. NCBI lineage: Eukaryota > Metazoa > Arthropoda > Insecta > Lepidoptera > Geometridae > Lomographa > Lomographa bimaculata. The sequence continues at coordinate 26,733,984 of OX403584.1, read as the reverse complement.
ATGCTCACCCAGCTCATCCAACGGGCAGTTCACTTTGTATGGGTGCCCCCTTAATATTTTCTTTTATATCATTTTAAATTGCAATTTTGGCTTAGACCTTTACTTATTCTGGGAATTTAAAGTAATTTGCTTGCATGGTTTCGACGTTGAATGCCTCTGACAGACAAAGTGCTGAACCACTTAAGTCAACTTAAGAGACTCGCCCGTTCGTCTAGGTTTGTTTGCCATTCGATCTCGCTGCACCTCCACTCGGAGAGCACTAACTGGAGGCACGCCGTATGTTACAGTTTTTGTACTACTTTGTATTTTGCCTATCTGTACAATTTGTTGTCGGTTGTAGAGATAACACTCAATCAAAATCAAAATCGTTTATTCACATGGGCCCCAAAGAGGCACTCATGAAAGTTAATGAATCTATTGCTTGATTCGCAAAATTACAGCTATCTCGAGAAGAACCTGGTAAGAAACTCGGCGGCGCAATTTTTTTTCATTAGGTAATTAAAAAATAAAACATTCTTGATTTCTAATACATAATTTTCTTAACCTAGGTGTTATTATGGTAGTCGCTAGAAAGAGCCTGTGCAGTTTGCCTCCAGGCATCCTCGTCATTAATATAGTCTGTGGTTTTATAGTAAGCTTTCTAAATTAATGCCCGTTTTATTACAGATTTGAACTTTCCCAGTGGTAATTCAGTTACGATTTTAGGAATTCTATTGTAAAATCTAACCCCGTTTGCCATAAAAGATTTATTCGTTTTGCTTAATCTAAATATTTGGCTCAAATATTTGGTATGCAGTTCCTGTGATACTGATGTCGTTGAGTATATTTAAAAGCAGTTTGTGACTAACGGTGAAATTTATACATATCAACGAATTTTTAAAATTTGTACTATCTATCTAAAAAATCCTCAGCTGCGTCTGTGCTTTATCGCACCTTATCCGCCCTTGGTATTAAATTACGGAGAGCCCAATAAGTACCATTCATAAAAAACTAGCGTCCCACCCTTTGCACAGTTCCAAAAAATAACTATTTATCTTAGAAAACACAACAAAAAAGCCCAACCAGTCGAGACGTTCACAAATGATGATATTTCATATAATTATGTATTCGTATTTTTTTTATATATTTTTGAACTGTCCGTTGGCTTGGGTTAGCGTTCGCCTTCTAAGCAAGTATTAGGTTCGATTCCCGGCGGGAGCACAAGTTGTCTCCTCAAGGAAAATTTGTGTTTCTGGTTCTGTAATTGTGTGTGTGATGTGAATGTTTCCGGCACCCGCGACACAAGTTATCGTACATAGGTGTGGGGCTGTGTTCAAGTGTTGATGTTGCGTTTGTGTTATATAGGTAAAATAAATAAATTCTATTCCAATACTTGATGAAATTGATTTACATTTAATTGATTTACGATTCGAATATAAGATTTTTTCTCTTTGCCTATTTGCGCTCCATTATGTCCTCTACGCAGATTATACACAAAAACGCATCGATTATTTCCGTACAAACAGTTGTTGTAATCTATAGCGCCGTGGGCACGTCTATCGCGCGGTGAGCCGGTGACGTATAGCGCGCGATTCGCCTTGCCCACTCGATTACGACATGGTCGCTAATCAGGCCTCAGGAGCGATGATAAACAAGCTGCCGCCGCGCCGGTTAGTTCTGATAGTCGGTACTTCACCAAGGGCAATTGGGCTCGCCGTGTGGTTTCATTAAGGCGTGGAAACTGAATTGATAGAGTTCTGATCTTATTGCAATAAGGTTCAAATTGATCTGAGAATAAAGGGGAATACCTAAGCTAGTATTCGGTTACTTCTATAAGCTTCCTCGTGTTAATAGAAATACTACTATTTTAACGTTCTAAAATTCGAGCATACATCCAAAAATAGCCTCAAAGTATCGTGGATCACCTATATGTATAACTTTAATTTGTAATTATACTCGTACTTTTCAGGTCTTTTTGTTTTTAATCTACTACCAAGGAAGGGTTTTATAATAAATAATAATAATACATTTGATTTATCATCATTAAAAGGTGATCACATGGTAATTAAACGCAAGCAAAGCCTAAAAAATACCGACTTCACTACTTAATCTTGATCAAATTCAAATGGGACCAATTGGTAAGCAACATCTTTCTAACAAAAAAAAAATTAAATTTGATCAAGATCTGATCGGTAGTTCTTGAAATATCGTCAATGATGCGTGTTAAGTACATCTAATCTGATCAAAGTTCCGAAGATAAAGCGGTAAAGTCGGATTTTTTAAAGCTTTGCTTGCGTTTAATTATTAGTACATTGACTTGTTGCAGTATTCGTTCACAGGCCGTCTTTCAGACAGGTCTTTGACGGCCACGGTGACATATTCTACTTATTTGTAAGTCGTTGTCTTTGAAATCGCTGTGAGTTTCCCGTGCTCCCGGGAATCCCAAGGGGATTGACGCACCTTTACCTGGGTTTTACCAATTTACTAATAGGTACTTATACTATCATACATGGTAGTCGTACCTGCTTTGGTAAACAGTTATTTTATTGTGATTCACGCATATAATGGAAATAGGGACGTTTCTCCGAAACTTTCCTAAGGTTGAATCATTTGAATGAACAATTAGTGCTTACGGCTAATGATTCCTTTTAAAACCTACTTTCGACTGAGTAATCCCAGATAAGGGCCTCGGTCATGAACTTTATTTTATTAATTCCGTTTGAATTTGAAAATATTAATTAGTCATTAAATTCCACGAGTGTCAATATAAGGCCCATTTTAACTAATAAATAGTAATAAAAGTCCATGGGAAGTTCAAAATGCACGCTATTGGATACATTGATTCGTGACGTCATTACATCTTTAGCCACATCTTCACTTAGGTGAGATAGTGGTCAAATGCTTGCCTATCACAAAAAGTACTAAAATGGTTTTCCGTAATTTAACACCGAATACAATGTTTTACTTTATTACCATATATTTTATATTTCTTAAATGGCATATTAAGCTGTCGATTTATTTGTAAGTCGTCCATATAACGTAATACCCCTGTATTTTTTCACACCAGGACAGCTTAGTATTGATATCAAGCCCAAGTCCGATCTTGTACGGAATACTGTAGCCACTTTGGGATGGATCAGCCAAGTATGAACTTGATGCTCTTGACTCCGATGACTCCAATGCGGCTTATTGGTAATGACAAGCTAGTTGAGTCAAAGATGGTGAGCCTCTGTCGTCGATGTAAGGTAGCTAGGCAGCTAGCCTATCGGTGTTCTATCGCTCACATTTCGGAGAGTTTGCACTCGAATTACACCAGTTCGCTTTAACCTTTATATCTCCGGACCACAAGAAGATCTGTTCAACGTCATCCATATACGGTTGATTTGCCTAATTTCCGCTCGAAGCGTTTTGCATCTGCATCGTTTAGCGAAGGAATGGAACTCACCCGCATCTTTGTTGCCCGAACAGTATAATCTAGGAGTCTTCAAGTCTGGAGAGAATAGGTATCTTATATGTAAGTATGTTACATCTTCGGCCGTTTCATCACTTTCCATCAGGTGAGATAGCGGCCTATCTTAGGCTTATCTATCTTGCATAAAAAAGTGCAAATTTATCAAATGAACGTGTCTATATAGCTCACCTCGAGTGATGCAACGATACTGTATTATAGGTACCTACCTAAAATTAGAACCTATTCACCGGCCTCATGTTATTGATTTATCCTATCGGTACTATCTTAAGTATAACGGAAATTATTGCTAGTAAGATCCCAAGTGGATGATTGATAAGGGAATTGATAACAAACACGAGCGGCACACGCGGCCTATAAAACTACATCAGACGTGCGTCTGTTTGTCGAGTGTTTCGTGTCATCACACCAACGATGGCATATAATTAACATAACCTAGTAGATTCGTACGATAAATCTCGCTCCAGCATCCATGTACCAAAACTGAATATAAAGTGTTTGCGGTTACATTTGCATTGTTTTTTAAGATAGATAAGCTTGCATTTGTCGACTATCTCACGTGATGGTGGAAAGTGATGATGTATGTAGCATGCAGAGCTGTTCACTCTAGGCTTGAAGAATCTTAAATTATATCGTTAGGTGAACAACAAAGACTAAATATGGTTATATTATCTTTGGTGAACACCGTCCGGTTGGTAAACGTAGAAGCGAAACTCTTCGAGCAAACTTGTATGGTACTTATTTTGCTATTGTATTCACCTAGATTCTGTTGACCTAGAATCATGAAATTTGGTAAGAAGCAAGATACAGCACGAGTAAAAGGAGTAATCGTCACTTCGAAGTTAAACATTTAAAACATATTATGATCAAACTGTATACATACAAGTTTTTATAGAACCCTCTGTGCGCGATTCAGACTTGCACTTGTCCACTTCTATTAGTAACGACGCGCGATGACACGGGGGCTATGATTCGGGCGTAGCTACATCTGTACCTGTCGTCTAGGCATTCTAACATCACTACTCGAGATATTTTAGTTTAACAACTACGCTCGTGACCATTATGCCGACAACCAGCTATTAAATCAAATTACCCATCTGTTTATCGAACAAAGTACACCATTTAGTAAATAGACAATAGATTACGGACCTAATTATATTACCGACTTTGCTTTCTATGGCTTGTCAAGGTCAAGATTATGAAAGCGATTAAAATGTTAGTGTTAGTGTTTCATTATTGGTTGTAAATAATTCGTTAGTGTGGTGTCACTTCGCTGATATTGCGCAAATGCTTACTTGTCTGTGGAACTAAAGTATCATTATTAAGTAGCGGATTTTTCTGCACCTCCTTATAGTATATGTTACCCTGGTAGTTTTGCTGATAGACTGAGTTAGAGGATAACGACCAACTAGCAAACTTCTCTAGATCTCTATATGGTATATGTTTCCCCGGTACTTTGGCTGGGGGAGCAAGATAAAGGCTACCAGAGCAACATGTGCATTAACTATATTTGTTTTTGTATCGTAACTTTAAAACTAACATAATTAAAACGATTTCGTTTTTTGTACCAACTGTACAAATCACATCAGGATCGCGGGTCAATTTGACCTATTCAAAATCGCTATTGGGTGAAAGGAACCGCGTTTCCTTTCTTTGTGGTCCTTTTTGCCCGAATACTTGAACGCGGAAGTGAGGAGGTGAGGTGATTAGCACAGCTTCATTTACCATCACGGCTTGGTTTGACGACTTCCGGTTGCTGTTCTTAGTTCTCGCTTCGCTCTGTTGGACTTTCAACCTTCATGTAGAGCAGACAATAGCACTGACAATATCAAAAGACGTTTCCTCGACGTGACTATGCTTTCGTTACAGCATCGTAAAAACCGCTATTACAATGCCGCCGCTGCACGCGCATCGACGGGTTATGAATCTTTGGACATGATGTCATTGTTTTCAAATCAATTTATGTGTTCTTGACGTAATGTCACGGATCGATACAAGATAAGTATCAATAAAAAGCTCGTCTTTGAGGAATTATGCTGTGAACCGTTAGATAACCTGTATATAATATCGAATATGGATGACCTTAAAGTAGTGATCTCATCATAGTCATAGAAAACAATTTTGGTCACCGATGATGAAAAGACAACAAAGTTATGTCGATTGAAAAATAGTGCGAGTTTACTGTGTATACAATAAAATACGCCGAACGCAGTGAAGGTCAAGATAAATAACACGGTTTTGGATGCTTTTGGTCTCGGTTCAGTGATTATCAATTTAAAAATTATTTTCCTTGAAATAGAGCACGAAATAGTAAATCAGATGACTATTATTTCTGTTGCGTGTTGTATTATTTGGTATTTTTGTGGATCTCGTATTGTAACCAATCTCAACAAAGATAAGTAATAGGGAATAAGATGCGAAAGTAAAGTATGGAAATCGATAGCATGCTTTTGTTATGATCAACGTCATTATTATAGATCGTAATCATATTAATTGGTTCAGTCGTCAGTCGCTTCTTTGTAGGCGTATGTTTGAAATCTTTGCACCTTTCTTAGTGTACCTGTGTGTGTGCAGTATTGCGAAATGAGTCACTTTACTTACACATTTAAATGAATAAATATCGGTGTTCTATCGTATACACTTTAGCGATTGTGCGCAGGAATTACATGGATTATAATACATTTTCACTCTCACAGCCACACACTAAGTATGAAGACTTGTATTGTGGGTGAGGATTGACTATTTTATGACAGCATTATGTTAACATTACACCATACCATACAGGCTGCATACTATATTATGCATGGGGACCCAACTATAAAAATGTGATAGGACTTCTAATGTTTGCCTGGCTGCGTAAGGAGAAGCAAAAAGGACAGTTATGATTTTCGCCTCACCGTTAATTTTGTGAGTGTGTTTGAGAGAGTAGTTTTAAAGAACTAAAGAAACAAATCAACTTTTTCGTTTCTTCAATAATTAGATTCGATAGCCACTTCTTATTAATTCTAATTCGTCTATGATATATTTCCGGATATAACACTGTCAACTTTACAAACTACATAATCTTCATTAAAGGTATTGTGTATTAGAACAATTTATACATGTACAAATAATGTATGTGTATTGTGTATCTTAATATAAACAAGCATACAATACTACTTTCTACGGGCCAATTGCCTATATTTCCTAAAACTAAAGTAAAACTATATACAGCAAAGAACTAAGTTACCTACGAGACATCAAGCTTATAGGTAAAATAAAAAAAAAAAACAATATGGTGAAAAAATTTAAAGCATACAATATGGTCGGTGTTTGCTGCGGGCTATACAGCCATCTCGCAACTCAATCTTGTGTAGTTGCGTGCAAATTACTGACTTAATAGTACCGTTACGTAAATTAATTAAGAAATTAATAGAGGTGTTGTTAATTACTGCTGCTAATAAAAGCTATTTAAACTTAAGTAACGTAGAAGTAAAATAAGTCCCTATCGCTAGAAGTGGTAAATATAATGAATGTATCAAATGTCGCTTAGCTGTTTGTCTGCTATTTCGATACTATCCTTCGGTCTTATTGTCGCTAGTTTTTTAATTCTGGATAGGCAAGCATTTGACCACTATCTCACTATATGGTGTAATCGACTTGAGCCAGCATCATCACAGATTTCCTTATAATTCAATGTACTCCATTAATGCTTCGTCTTGGGTGGTTCCATATCAGGTTCTTTGTTCCGTCCTTGTTTGTGAGAAAAAGTTGACATTGCAAATTACTGTCGAAGAGAAAGTGGCCAACCATATCGAAGTTACTGTTTTTTATTGAAGGGGCAGTGGCTGCAGTGAAGTTACAGGGCTTAAATAAATTTAATAATATAATTCCTCCATGCCCTTTTTACCATCTAACAACAAGACAAACTGTCAAAAGTCATCCATTTAAGGTTGATATGCCTCCAGTTCGCTCGAAGCATTTCGCTTCTACGTTTATCACCCGTACAGTTAAGGGGTGGAATTCATTGCCCGCGTCTTTGTTCCCTGAACGGTACAATGTGGGTGTCTTCAAGTCTAGTATTTTTTTATTGTATATTTGTCTAGGAAACTACTAATTATCAAAGAACTGCGTAACTCAAATATCCACGTAGAGACTCCGGAGACACGGAGATCCACAAAAAAATAAAGAGCCGTCGACTGAATTGCCACAGAAAAGTACAAAACAACAAGCTATTAAACCGTTCCAAAGCGATGAGGTCGGTGAGGCGTGACACGCGCCTATAAGGAACTTTTCATTCACTCTCACAGAATTTAATGGTCATATAGATCTATTCCTTTCTAATACCAAAAACTAATACCAATGGTATTTGTTTATTGTCGTAATACATGTTCAACGAATACCAAATTTTAAATATTAAAATGAAGTACAAAATCTATGATATTTTTCGTCTGCTCGTTGATGTTTTTGTAGCTCTCAAACGGATTAGCTGATCTCTAAGTTTTTTTTCCAATTTTAATAACTGGTTTTGTTTGCTTTGAAATGCCCTTTGGCTTATTTGGGTGCGCGTTCGCCTTGTTAGCAGGGCGTAAGCACGGTTTGACTCCCGACTGGAACACAAGTTTTCTCCCCAAGGAAAATGTGTATGTTTCCGGCACCCAAGATACATGTCATTGAACTTAGTGTGGGGCTGTGAAGGTGAAAGCGTGTCTAGTTTTTCTTATTTTTATCTCTGGTAGGCAAGAGGCACTATCTCGAAGTGGTAGTTAATGATGACGTAACGGTTCTTAGTCACACGAAAAATAACCAGTTCTTTGGAAAAACTATGCTGCCGTTTTCTACACATCCAAAACCAACAGACGCCAAGCATGGCTAATGCCTATACCTAAAACAATATCAATTGATTTGTGTGGAGGTTATCAACACAACGTTGTAGCTAACTGCAATTTTAGACTCGTTGGCCGTAGTAGTTTCTAAAAACTGTTTCTGTAGATGACGTCACACGTCCCCGTAAGACGTTAATAATAAGGAAAGGATAATTTTGTCGCTTCAGGCAAGGCTTGAGTAGCTCAGCGGTTAGAGCAATAGGGCATAGACCGCGTTTTCAAACCCCGCCTAAAGCGATAAATTCCTTTCTAAATTTATTAACATGTTAAATGTGGATGTTTATTGTTGTTTAAGTATTCATAAAGATCTGTAGGATGCGATATATTTATGTTCATATTTTACGCTCTGTAGGAACACTTCATGAGATACGGCCTGTGACAACGCTGTTCCAAGCAAATGGCGATGGCGTCCCTGTAATTCCTTTGAAAACCTACAATTTGTAGCTGTGCTGCACTCCATGCCATAACTTTATAAGTACGATATTAGTTACGACTTATGTCTAATTACCTTCTCACTAAATAGAAATGAGAGGCTTCATTGGAATTGCCCTTGTATTTGGAGATAAGCGCTCGTGAATCGCATGTGTGAAATCACAGTCACGTAAACGACGATAAAAACACATGTAAGACTAATATCAAAGTTGAAATGGGAAAAACATACTAGAAATTCAAAAGAATTCGTAGAATTGTCATTCAAAATGATAAATGACAAGAGAAATACACATAACACAGATCGTCGCCTTTTATTTTTCACAATAGAGATAGAGGGAGATAAATCTAAATTTAATCTAGATTACATACAGATCTAAAATTATCCTATGTTAAGGAAGAGCAGGGATTCCTAGTACAGGCATTTTTTGCTTAAAAGGAATCTCTGGTCGTTTGAAATTGTCTATATATTACTGGTTACTGAAATAAAGTTTATTATTATTATTTATTATTATTACAATATGGTGTCTGGTGGCTGCCATTTTGAATTTTGATTACTATGATGTATTTAGTGACACTCGCAATATTCAGACGAATCGATTGACTAAAGAATCATCAAAATCGGATCGCGCGTTTGGTCTCTAGAACGCCACAAGGGAACAAACATGCATACGTATATATGTAGGCTGATAATGATAACCACATTACCCTACTTCGTGTCGCGTATTCGGGTAGAAATAGGGTTCTGTCCGGCGTTAGTCACGCCTGCTGCTAAGTATCATCATGTAAGCATGATTGACAAATGTTGTTTGTTCATAGATTGCATTGTTTATTGAAGAGATGTATTGATTTATTGTTTATTATTATACGTTAGGAGTATTTCTATTCGTTCGTTAGTTAGCGCTGAATCAGTGCGCGTGGGGGCTGCTCGTCGGATCGACACTGCACCGTTAGCGTGGTAGGTCATTTATGTATCCTGTATCGTTACATTTCACTAATTATATATTGTTTATTATTTCAAACGTAACTGTTTTTAATATAAATACTTTAGTTTTTAGGCAGTTCCTATGTCGATTTATATGAAATGTACGCTACTAAGAGCTTCCAATATAATGATTATACTGATTTTATGTACCTATTCTTAAAGAAGACGTAACTTTTGTTTTTCCAAATGTTTAAATTGCAAGTTCAGATGTTTTAAAATGCAATAAATTTCTTGTAAATTATAATAAATCAGTTAAAATCCCGCGGCCACAGGACGTTTTGCTTCAATGTCCTTCCGATACGAAAGAGTCTATTCGAACGTTCGCATTACGATACCGTCTCATTATAAGCGTATAGAATGGTCGATGTTGCTGTCTCTTTCGTCAGTTTCCGCCATAACAGTTTTCATATGAATTGCCCATTGGCTTAGTTAGGTGAGCGTTCGCCTTCTAAGCATCGGGTTCGATTCCCGGAAAGGAAAATCCAAGGAAAAATCTTTCCAAGGAAAATTTGGGTTTCTGGTTCTGGTTGTTATTGTGCGTGATGTGAATGTTTCCGGCACCCACGACACAAGTGATCGAACTTAGTGTGGGGCTGTGAGCGTGAATGTCGTTTTTTTTTATATATTTATTTCCCTATTTACTGTAAGGATCGGACTAAATTAAGCTTGAAATCAATACTGAAATCTTCTTGGTACATCTTAAATTTTGATCTGTTTCAATCCGATGAGTGAATGTTAAAACATTACGTGACATGTGGGTGTAGTGCGAAATCATTACAATACCAAAACAAAGCTTAGTCAGTACTAATGCATGCTCCGGTGTTGTTAGTTAGTACCACAAATGTAGCGTCAGCTCAATTCCTACGTTGATCTCAGTTTCGTCATGTTTGAGGAACGGCTGCGAACAATGTGTTCACGCTGCTCGCTGCTTAACATTGCATCAGTAATAGTACCCGCCTAAAAAAAAAATGCTCTGTTATTATAATGTATTTCACTAAATATTTGGGCTCAGTGGAGACGCCACGTTTTACATTTAAACAGATCTATGAAATCTGCGCGATCTTCCCTGTCTTAAGAGTTAGTGATAAGTTATTTGTGTAAAGCGGCTGGCGACAATGGGCAGTTTCTTTGCGAAGAAACGCTTGACAGGTCTTTATTTTTTTATAGTAGAAGTGTGTTACGGTACATTTATTATAAAGACACTAATCTGTCTTATTCGTGTTTGCAGAATTAAGTACTTAACGGTATTAGTGAGTGGTGTTAAACGTTTTCGGTGTAATTTCTTTTTATTAAATATATCTTTCTGAGAAACGGAGAAACATATGAGTTTCTTTTTCTTCTAGAGTTAGTTTTTTTTATTCGATACATGTATCTGTGTGATTGTGGTAAAGTTGGTGGGATTTTTGTTTATATGTTTGTGTTTTGTTGCAGGGGTGCTGGAAATGACTGGGACGGATAACATCCGTTTCAGCGGGCACACGCTGGACAAAGCCACGAAGGCGAAAGTAACCCTCGAGAACTTCTACACGAACCTCATCACACAACACTTGGAGAGGAAGCAAAGGTATGCCGCGACGACGTCACTGTTGCGAACTATCTATAGGTACTCATATTATAAAGAGGTGAAGTTAATTTGTTTGAAAAGGTAATCTTTGAAACTACTGATCCGAACTTTTAACTGCCCACTGGCGTCTATTAGGTGCGCGTTTGCCTTTAAAGCACCGGGTTCGATTTCCAGTGGGAACACAAGTTTTCACCACGGGAAATTTGTGTTTCTGGTTTGGCGTGAATGTTGTGTGTGTGACGTGAATGTTTACGGCCTCGACGATACAAGTTATCGAACTTAGTGCGGGCTGTGAATGTGAAAGTGTTTATGTATATATTTTAACCAGCGACGCTGGCGTAGATGGGTGCGCGTTCTTCTTCAAAGCAACGGGTTCGATTCCCGGTGGGAACACAAGTTTTCTCCTCACGGGAAGTTTGTGTTTTGGGTAATGTTTACGGCCCACCGACATAGTACTTTTATTGTGGAGCTATGAGTGTGAAGGCATTTATGTGAATTTTTTTTGCACATCGACGAAGCCGGGCGGGTCAGCTAGGTAATAAAGTCCAATGGGAACTCCCAGATGGAGGTTTTGACTGGTTGTATACTTTACTATTCCGAACGAGTTATAAAGATTATTGTTGGATAAAATTCTCGGTTATTGGGGGAACTCTTTATTTTTATTATATCACATATCATTCTGTCAAGATTGGCATTTGAACTATAATAAAAACTCCGTTTCACTTACCAACACACATTTTATCACGCACTAGATGTACTTAAATAGACGTGTTCTCTCCAAGACGGCCGTCTTCCATCTGCCCGCTTATCCCATTAGTCTACCACCGCCTTTTTTTTTCTAATCCGCCCAACAAACAAGTATTATAGTATAGTCAAAAGACTTTCCAATATATTAAAACTTATATTAACTATCTAGTCGAATCAAGTACTCGAAATTTAAATAACTTCCAAATAAATTAAAACTTAACACTCCAATATCGAAATAATATAAAGTTAAATTACTGATTAGCCATAGTTTGGCTGGTTTGTAATTATAATAGGGCACTTTGTAAGAGGTACTCTAGAAGTAAAAAAAAAAATACTCCAATATCTTTGTGAAATGCTGATTGAAAGTTATGGTGTAGTCGAGGGTGGTAATAAAACAGGCCCGAGAATGTTACTGGCTCTAAAGGTTAGCTGCCGGAACACAGTTTTATTTTTTATATTTTTATATCTGGGAGGCAAGCGTATGAATACTATCCCACAGTAAGTGAGCTTTTATATCTTCGTGATAGGATCTCGTTGAGTTGAGGCTGGTATGTTGGTATGTAGCTAGCAAGGTAAGCACGAGAAGTATCTCCATATTTCCCCTGAAGCACAAGCCTGTGGTACGATTTATAACTCTTACCGCCTGATTGGTTAATATTGATGTATGATAATACCTACTCATATTAAAAATTATAAAGTTTGTTTTAAGTAAGTAATTTTACTATTGATTGTTAATTAACGTTAAATATTAAAAACGGTTATTTTAAAAATTACAATTTACTTATTTTTGTTACTTTCTGACTTTGACTGACTACTCATATTGTTTGTTTTCTTATTGTAACATTGTGGAACATTTGTGTAATATAAATCATGTTTGGTTAATGTAAGTTTAAGGAGCAAATTGTATAAACTTTTTCATAATTCTTCTTCCAGACTTGAGAAATTAGAAGAGTCCCTCAAAGATGACAGCCTGACAGAGAGTCAAAAACAAGAGAAGCGACAGCAACATGCGCAGAAAGAGACAGAGTTCCTCAGACTCAAGCGGTCCAGGCTTGGAGTCGAGGACTTTGAACCTCTCAAGGTAAGAAATAGTGGACTATGAGGTCTTGCTCCGAGAAATGTCGGCGAGGGCAATATAATTTACAATACAGACCACTATAACTCGATGTTAAGTGACGTTACAGTCCACAATAAAGCACGTTTAGCTAAAAGAAACCTATTCACTATCGACTCTGCCAAAGAGTTCCACTCCTTTGGGGTGCGCAACGATGATAATAAACGTACAAGCAAAGCTCTTGGTGCACATTTGAGGAACATCGACCATGGATCAATCGCAATGCAGTTTGTCTGGTGGTCCTGGATGGAGGAATTAGATCGTGTAATCCCGATGATATTAAATTAACTATACCAAAGACGAAACTTCGACAAATGAGGTGGTAGAACTTTTTGCGAGGACAGTTGTGGCAGGGCCGAACAGTCAAATTCTGGGCAGAAAATCTGGGCAAGCAGTACCAAATTAGCATGTTCCCAGCTCCCGGAATTTTGACACAAAACAAATTTCTGCCCTAGAGATGTTATAGGGTGGTAAACGACTTGCTGTCTTACTCGTCTTCATTTAATACATTATCAAGTGGATTGAGTCGACAACTTTGAACATCAGGTCAGGGTTAGTATGAGATGGAGTATGAGATATGCAGCTAAATTATTGTAACATGTCAATTATTTACAAAAAGTAAAATAAATTAAAACATACACAACACAGACTCTAGAGTTCCTGGACTTCAAGGGTACTTAATTATGGTAACCCAAAAAGCAATAACCGTCGGTATCGACGAGCAGATCTTTGTGTGTGTGTGTGTGTGTTATTGAACTGACTAAAGAGATTACTAACTGAACGATCCTTGGAATCATAGTCATCCACTGTTGCGCTCAATTTTAGATAAGATAATTTTTATTCATCATAATTAATAACATAAGAACAATTTCGACATGTATGCTAATATTCTTTCTTAGTTAAATGATGAATAAAAACATCATTTTTATTCGTCATAATTAATGTTCGCAGAAGTGACGTTTACCATCAGGAAAATATCTGCTTGTCTTCTTTTAAAATTCAATACAATAATTAATTAGAATTGTTCTTACCATCGTTTATGTCCGAAAGCTAATTGGAGCGTTATTATCCGAATACGAGATTGAGTGCCACTGAACATTATTATTTATTTTATTTATCTATATATATATAAAAATCAATGCCACTTTTCGTTGTAATTTTATAACTCAAGAACGGGCTCACCTATCCAAACCAAATGTTTAGACTTTGTTCGGACTATTTAGTAGATAGTTTATGTGAAGTTTGCACTAAATCGGTCGAGCGGTTCTTCATGTATCACACCCGGGCGAAGCCGGGGCGGATCGCTAGTTATTTATAATACTTTGGATACTGTTACAAATTAACAATTTTAACCGACATTATGATTTAATATTTTCAGGTCATCGGGCGAGGGGCGTTCGGGGAAGTTCGGTTAGTGCAGAAGAAAGACACAGGTCACGTGTACGCTATGAAAATACTCAGGAAGGCAGACATGCTCGAAAAGGAACAGGTAATACATACGAGTATACGTAAACGTTTATTGGAATGTAGTTGACATTGTGGTGGTTCTCATTTGCAGGTTACTTAAGAAAAATCTTACCGGAATCTTTTAGAAAAATATTCTTTCTTCTAATAATTTTCTCTATGGATATAACCAAAGATTGTGCAGAGAAATGATATGATAAAAAATATATATAAACGGTATGATCTGGGTGTCTTCAAGTCTAGAGTGATTAGGTACCTTCTAGGCAAGCATGTTCCATCTTTGGCCGCATCGTCACTTTCCATCAGGTGAGATAGCGGTCAAATGCTTGCCTATCTAGTATAAAAAAAAGATAAAGGACAATGCAGGTAGGTAGTTGTACCAGCCGGCTTCACCCGCGTTCTTTATTATGATATAGAACTGCCCGTTGGCTAAGTTGGGTGAGCGTTCGTCTTCTAAGCAGGTTCGATTCCCGGCAGTGACACCACTTTTCTCCCTATGGATAATTTGTGTTTCTTGTTCTGGTTGTGATTGTGTGTGTGATGTGAATGTTTCCGGCACACACGACACAAGTCATCGTACTAAGTGTGGGGCTGTGAGTGTATAAGCGTTATAGCTATTAGTATTTATTTTTATATCTCCATAGTTTAAGCTAAGTTGGTAGCGGCATAGCCTTGAAACCCCGATGCTTGTAAATTGTTATAATTATAGCTAGAGCTATTAGGTCTTTATACCTGCATAATCAATTTTTTTTTATTTTCAATCAACTTCAAAAAAGGAGATTCTCAATTCGACATAATGTTTTTTTTGTATGTATGTCACAAGATATCTCCGCCAATTATTAATCGATTTTGATGTTTTATTTTGTTTGGTAGATTATACAGATCATTCAGATGTAGTTCCATATAAATTTTATCGAATTCGGTCAAGCCGAAACCAAAACATAAGCTATGAAATCGGTTCTTTTAAGCTTTGCTTGCGTTTAATTATTGTATGGTATAAAAGTGTTGTGTTATTACTAATTCTTTTTACATATATTTTATTCATTCATACAAACAGACGCTTGAAATAAAGGCAATTTATTAATAAATTGTAATTTATTTAAATCGCTGGTAGTATACCGGGCGAAGGTGCTAGGCACAGCTGGATATACACTTATTATGAGTAAAAATTGTTGACATTGGAAATGTAGGTAGTGTTTGTGTATGTGAGTGAGAGAGTGCGTGTTTTTACTGTATGCTTGGTATATAGTTAAAACACGTATATAAAAATAAATCGTTGTGTGAATGTGTTTTGACGGACTATTGTTTGATCAGTCTCACCTATCGATAAGTTATATCGTTTTTTTGAGCTTAACAGCACCCTATCTCACGTGGGGGAGAGGGGTCTCAGAAAATATCACGTAATTTTTTTTGCTAGATACAGTTTTAAAATCCGCGAAAACTGGGTTTAAAGAAGTAAAAAATACGTATTTAAAACAAATCTCTCAATCAAAGGAGGTCGTGCAAAATCTCACAAAATCTCACCAAGGGGAGAGAGGGGGTCGAAAAATCGCCAAAATCATCTCATGTAATTAATGGATGCCCCCTAGGTATTGATGAGATCGAGGTTAGTAATTGCTAGTCCTAGAATGTGTCTGGCGGTCAAAGAAAGCTGCCGAACACAATAGATTTTATACTTACGGTACTACGACTGTATTTTATTAACAACCAGGCCTACTGACATATTTGGTGTAGAGGCCACAGTAGAGCTGAGTGGTTTGGCTGGAACATTCATGATGGCGGCCAAAGAACCGAAAAAGAAAAAACACGGCTTCGCTCAAGTTTTCCAGGAAGGCGTAAGGAAGGCCAGTCTTGGCGTCAGGTGGCAATCGGTCGTAATAACAAAAATCTCCTCGTAACATGATCAAACACAATAAAACTAAATCATGCATGGAGTATCCAAAATCTTGTATCCTGGCGCAGAGTTACGAGAGGGGCCCACCTCACATCGACGGAGAAAAAGGCCCAATCAATAAAACAAATCAATATACTTAAGATTATAAAAACCCGACTGCGAAAAATGTGAGCTTACTTTTTATGTATTCCCCTTTTAATTTACTTCGTATTGATACCCTATTCGATAGGTTTGGTTATTTTTATTTCTTAACGTATTCCTATTTCGCGCCAAAAATTCTCCATTTTGTTTTTTTTTCACACACTCATCTAAGGACACTTGTGTTTTTAAGACGAATATAACGATACCTTAGCTGTCGAAATTCATCCAGCCGTATGGAAGACACTAGGTAATGAAGCAATTTACAAATATACACAAATGAAAACATACAAGATACCCACGAAAAATATTTATATGGTTATATTTTTCAGAAGTAGGGAAAAATAAACACTAAAATGCACATAACAAACACGACTGAATAAGTTAAACTCGTTCAGTGACGATTCAAGATAAAATGGTAAAAGAAAGTTTAAAAAGTAAAAAAGTTACACATTGATAGCATAAGTGATCGGCTCAGGATATCATTGCAAAATATCATATTTTTTAGTGTATTAATTCGTTCTTCATTACACTGTTTGAGTACCGTATATTAATTACTCAAGTATAACTCCTTCTTTCCAATTTTCGATACGCTCCACGATTTACAAAAAGGGATACCTTGTACTGTGCCATTTGTTCTGTACACTTATTATTTTAAATTATTGTTCGTTCAGTAATCGCGGACCGCTTGTAACTGTATTTGTTCGACAATGCGTGCACTTGGTCAGTTTAGACGATCATTAGACGTATACATAAAGCTGCGTTTAGCGGGCAGACAGGCAGTTCAAGGTTGACTGTATCAATTTTATCATATATCTCGAAAAGTAAGTTAAGTTATGATTCAATATTTATTTGAAAATCATTTTTTCTACCCGTTGGTTTAGTTGGGTGCGCGTGTGCATTCTAAGCACCCCGATATACCTAACAGGTTGAATCTCGGCTGGAACAAGGTTTTCCCTCAAGGAAAATATATATCTGGTTCTGGTTGGGATTGTGTGTGTGTGTGATGTGACTGTTTCCGGCACCCACGACTCAAGACTTCGATCTAAGTGCGGTGCTGTGAGTGTGCAAGTGTTTGTTGTTATTTTATGCATTCCAATGTTATTCTTCAGGTGGCTCACGTGCGAGCTGAGCGCGACATCCTAGTGGAAGCGGACCACCAGTGGGTAGTGAAGATGTACTACAGCTTCCAGGACCCCATGAACCTTTACCTCATCATGGAGTTCCTCCCGGGCGGAGACATGATGACGCTCCTCATGAAGAAGGACACGTTGAGCGAAGAGTGCGCGCAGTTCTACGTGGCTGAAACGGCGCTAGCTATAGATAGTATACATAAGCTGGGCTTCATTCACAGGTGAGGCTCGAGCGGTCTAAACTGCATTTTGAAGTTTATTTATGAACTGCCCCTGGCGTAGTTGGCAACATGTCTGCGGGAGCCAGGTTCGATTCCCGGTGGAAACACATTTTCACATTAATACATTTTAGAGATACGCTGGTAAAAATGAGATTTTTTGTTAACAATTTTCGACGAGACCGCAGCGGCTCAGGCCCTGTCCCCTTTGTGTTTCTGGTTCTGGTTGAAAAAAATTTAATATGTACAATTGTAAGTAACTTGAGTCTTATTTCCAGAGACATAAAGCCCGACAACTTACTCCTTGACGCGCGCGGTCACATCAAGCTCAGCGACTTCGGGCTCTGCACGGGGCTGAAGAAGAGCCACCGGACGGACTTCTATCGCGACCTCTCGCGCGCCACGCCTTCCGACTTTAGTGAGTATTAATCTCCATCTCACCTTCATATTGAGCTGGCCGTTGGCTTAGTTGCAGCGTTCGCTTTCTAAACATCGGGTTCGATTCCCGGCGGTATCATAAGTTTTCTCCTCAAGGCCACATTGTGTTTCTGGTTCAGTTTGTGATTGTAAGTGTGTTGTGGATGTTTCCGGCACCCACACAAGTTATCAAACTTGTGTGGGGTTGTGAGTGTGAAAGCGTTTACGTTTAAAAAAAATTGTTTTATAAAGACAGTGGTAAGACCTAAATATAACCTAAATATCAGACCTCAGCGTCCCTGTCATTTTGCACCGAACTAAGAGAGAGGCAACGATAGGCGTGTACATTACTCAAATGTAATCCTACTTATATTATAAATCCGAAAGTTTGTATGTAAGTGTGTGTGTAAGTATGTTTGTTCCTTCTTCACGTTTTATCGGCTGAATGGATTTGGATGAAATTTGGAATGTATATAGATTATACCTAGGATTAACACATAGGCTACTTTTTAACTTGATAATAGCGGGCGAAGCCGAGGGCACGGCTAGCACGGCATCGCTCAAATGTAATTAAAGATGACTATATTTTTTTTTAATAAGAACCAACGAATTATTTGAAAATAAAAAGTCACATTGCCATTTTATTACTGTCCTATGCATAATTTCTTCTTAATTGTTTTTATAAAAAAAAATACTAAGTTATTTGTAAAATAACTCTGTTATTTTACAAATAACTTCGTACATATAAAAAAATAACTTAAACTATAATATATTTAAATCCCTTGCATATTTCCCAATGCGTTTTAAAATTAAAAGTCTCATGTTCCATCAAGTGGTTATATTTTACTGCCTGAGATAATAGATGTATCATCATCACAATAACATTATAAAGGCGAAAGTTTGTGAGTGTGTTTGTATGTTTGTTACTTACGGCTGGACCACTTATGATGAAATTTTGGTAGCTGACACCCGGGATTAACACATAGGCTACTTTTTGTTTTGGAATCCCCGCGTGTCTGGGACTTCGCGGGTAGAACCGCGGGCCGCAGCTAGTTATTTTACAATTATGAATAACTAGCCGTAGCCCGCGACTTCGCCCGCGTTAATTAAGTTAAAAAGTAAAAAAACAATTTTCATCAAAATTGGTTTATTCGTTACGGAGATACGTGTTAACAAACATTCAAACACACAAACTTTCGCATTAATAATATTAGTAGTAATAGCTCAGTGTGCTGTCACTGAAGAAATTAGAGTCAACACTGGAATGCTAGAGCAACATTCCACAAAACATAAAGAATCACTCACAGAATTCTCATACAAATACTACACGTTATGCCAGCACCCAAAAACCACACTCCGTTATTTTAAGGAGCTGGGGTGGATGGGGTTGTTCCTGGCAGGGGGAAATGCACAATACACCCCAAGCGGGACGTCAGTGCAGGTCTTAACGCCCCCATATTGAATAAGAATAAAAATATTAGTAGTAAGATGTTTGTATGTGATATATGTGAACACGTCTGCCGGCACGTAGTTAACAGCATTTTGTTTTAACGGCCAGCAGGTTTCTTCTCGTTCCCAGTATCGACGTCGTCGTCCGCGATGGACTCGAAGCGGCGCGCCGAGTCGTGGAAGCGCAACCGCCGCGCGCTCGCCTACTCCACCGTGGGCACGCCCGACTACATCGCGCCCGAGGTGTTCCTGCAGACGGGCTACGGGCCCCAGGCGGACTGGTGGAGCCTCGGAGTCATCATGTCAGTATACCTCCACTCTACTCTATTACAAGCCCCTGACTTAGTGTATGACAAGCCCTCTCTCTCTTTGTGTATCAAAAGCCCTATTTCTATTTGTGTATGACAAGCCCTCTCTCTCTTAGTGTATGACAAACTCTTTCTCTCTTTGTGTATGACAAGTCCTTTCTCTACTTGTGTAAGACAAGCTCTCTCTCTCTTAGTGTATAACAAACCCTCTCTCTCTTTGTGTATGAAAAGCCCTTTCTCTATTTATGTAAGACAAGCTCTCTCTCTCTCTAAGTGTATGACTAACCCTCTCTCTCTTTGTGTATGACAAGCCTTTTCTCTATTTGTGTATGACCAGCTCTCTTTCTCTTTATGTATGTAAAGCATTTTCTCTCTTTGTGTATGCCAAGCCCTCTCTCTCTCTTTGTGTACAACAAGCCCTCACCCTTAGTGTATGACAATCTCTCTCCCTTAGTGTATGGCAAGCCCTATCTCTCTTTGAGTGTATGACAAGCCCTATCTCTTCATGTATGACAAGCCCTCTCTCTTAGTGTATGACAAGCTCCTTTCTTAATGTATGACAAGCCTTCTCTCTTAGTGTAAGACAAGCACTGTCTCTTAGTGTATGACAAGCCCTGTCTATTTCTTAGTACCTCTCACTCTTTTTTGAGGTTAAACTTAAAATGGCGGCAGAAACTGTTTTGATATTGCAAGGTTTGATGCGGACTTAAAAACAGTCTTTGAGTATTAGTCTCTGCTCTTAGCCCCATACTTAGCTACCACTTTAAGTTCTAACTCTAACTGCCTCTCTTTGAGAACTGTTATTTTACATTTTTCATTTACAATGCGATGTTTATTTGTAACACTTATTTGCTTCTCGCGAAAAATATGCAAAAGTACTAATATGCAAATGCAATTTGTTTTTGTGATGTTTCCATTTATGCTTCTGCAATTGTTAAAATGCGTTTGATATATTTTTTATGCTATATAGGCAAGCATTTGACACTATCTCACCTGAAGATAGCGATGATGCGGCCAAAGATGATGCTTGCCTACTTATTCACTCTTGATTTGAAGACTCCCAGATTATACTCTTCAGGGAACTAAGGCGAAGGTAATGAGTTCCACTCCTTCGCTATATGGATGATCAAAGTAGAAGCGAAACGCTTCGTGCGAGCTGGACGTCTGTCAACTATAAATAGACGACGTTTGACAGTTTGTCTTGTCGTTTGAGGGTAAAAGGGGCAAGGTAGAATTAACTTATGTAACTTCTGCGCACACTTTCTAAAATGTAAACGATAGAATGCCAATAAGCTTGCGACCTTATGCGCCATTATTTTCAATATTGAACCCATGTCTTTGAACTTGTCTAAAAGTGAACTGAGGATGCAGTCGATGATGGAGAATGTTAGTGTATAAAATATCTATTTACTAAGATTATACTTTTTATGAATAGCAGCGATAGCTTTTATTAAATAAAGCTGATGCCCGCGACATTGGACGCGATATTTTTTTATCTCTAATAGAATAGAGACAAATATCTTAAATTTTAGTAAGCGGTGATGTAGTCTAAAGTAACGAAGTAGGCCTGACTCTTGAGATTAGCTGCCGGAACATCATTTAGTACTTGCGACTGATTTTTGGTGGTAAACTATGACTGTATTGCGATACTTACTTAATTTCTGAAGTTAAAACGTAGAATGTTTTCATCTTTGAGAACATCTGATGGTAAGTAATGATGTGGTCGAGGATGCTGATAACATGTGCATTGACACATCCTATAAAATAGTTTGTTTCAGTAATGCTTAGTATTTAGCAAAAAAACATTTTGCTTATGGCTAAGCAGTGTTACTTCTCAGACGAAATAAAAAAGGACATGGTATTATTACATTTTGGAACGTCGGAGATGAAAATATCTCCGTTTAGCGGAAAAAAGATACGCCTGAGTTTTGAGACCGGGCTTGAGCAGATCGGCAATGTGTCGGTAATGTCTCCTGTTGACCGGTTCCGGCGAAACCCATATTGCCGGTCATTCAGGAGGACATTTACTTCGAGGTAGCCCAGGAGTTTTTTTGTTTAGTACACGTTCCATTGTCTTACAGAGAATGTACGTGACTGATATGGGTCTGTAGTTGGCAGGGTCGGCACGACTTCCCTTTTTGGGTACAGGTTGTACGTTGGCAAACTTCTATGCTTTCGGCACTTGTCTAGTCTCCAAAGAGAGGCGGAAGAGGCGTGTCAGAATCGGAGTTAACTCAGGCGCACAGGTCCTCAGAACTATACCTCCACTGGCCTAGTTCACGTCCAGATTGCGTAACGCTACGAACATCGATCTGTCAATGCGGATTTCTTACGACTCGCAGACAGATAAACTCCATGGTATAGCGCTACCAGCATCTGGATGAGAAGATTCCGCAAAGAGAAAGCAAATAAGTTTGCTTTCTCCTTAGCGGTGTGAGCCAATGAGCCATCAGGCTTCAGGAGTGGAGGCATTGAGGTACGACAGAAGTTCGCTTCAACTGACATAGCCAGGGACCAGAATGCTTTACTCCCTGCGGGATAAGAAGCGAGTCTGGCTGGTCAAAACGAGCCTTCTTAAATACCTTTTCTTGACAGCTTTGCTGAACGAATAATAGCATCAGCTCAAGCGGAGTAGGCCTTTAGTTTTTGTGCTACCGCGCTACCACATTCAGCACCAAACAGGGGCGAGCTTTGCTTGACAGATGTACGTCTGAGAATGGAATTTATCCATGCCTTCTCTCTTGTTCTTCTCATTATCTTACCTCATGATTTGGTCAAGGGTGGTAAGCACGCAGGGCTCGCAGGCACTTTCTCTCTTGGCGGAACCCTCCACCTTTTCTGTCGCGTTATGCACCGTACGGTGTGCAAAAATTCGGCGGATTGCCTACAAACCAGTGTTAACTACAGATAAGGTAAATGCATTTTAAAAAAATCAAACAAACGCTTTTACTTGAGAGTATGAAAGCGTTTGTTTTTTTTACCCACATTAAGTTCAACTAATCGTATCGTGGGTGCTGGAAATATTTACAATCATACCCATAGCCAAAAGCATACATCTCCCTTGGGAAGGATTTTTTTTCTCCTGCTGGGAATCGAACCCAAGGCCCACAACGTAGAGGGCAGACCGCTGCGTTACCTGGGTCGTCAAATTCGTGCGGTCTAGGTTGAGAGGTTGTGCAAAACGAATGCTCGTATTTATCTCCAAAACGGTTAGACCGATTTTGATGCCGTTTTTTTATTTGAAATTTTACTTGATCTAGTTAGTGTTGTGTTGTCAGCAAAATCGGTGCAGCTGTTCTCCAAATAGCTCGTCGGGGGTAATTTCAAAATTTTGGTTACGGCCACTTGGCGATAAAATTTTACGCTTCATGATAAACTACGTGGTATTAATTTCGTGACGATGTTAACTTTATCGGCGTCTCACGCTCGTCGCAAGATTCGAAACCGTGACCGCTGGATCGGGGGAACACTAAGGAAAAAACAACTCTAGTAAATGTCTCTATGCAACATAAATGCAATTGAAGCGCTGCACTGATCTTGATAAAAATCCGGAATATTTAGTAACATGCAGAGCGCTGGATTGTATCTATGCTGATACATCATCGTCACTATCCACGTTTATCATCCTTACGGCGAAGGAGTAGAACTCATTGCCCGCGTCTTTGTTTCCTGGACGGTATAATCTGGGTGTCTTAAAGTATAGAGTGAAAAGGAATCTTTTAGGCAAGCATGCTATATCTTCGACTGCATCTACACTATCCGTCAGGTAAGATAACGCGAGGTAGAATCGGCAATGAGCATATTTTTGTGTTTTTATTTCATTGCTTAGTAATATAATACATTGTCGGTATAAAAAAATATGAATCAAAACATTACTTTTATGGCAAAATAAATATTTGAAAAGGTTCAGATAATTATAAAAGCGGTCACCTTGACGTTCTTTCTCAGACCTCCACGACCCAATCGCTGCTGGCGTCTAGGAAAGTTGACCAATCATTGACATCAAAAATGTGTAAACTGACGTCACAAACCAATTTAGCCAAAAGCGTGCGTTTTGCTATTTTGGGTTTCCTATATATGTATATCACTTTTTATTCATTAATGTTTTTATCATAATAGCTATAGAAATTCAAAATATTAATACTTGACTTATATAATAATATAAAACTCTTTCATGTTTTCTATTAGATTCGAGTATTCGGTCCTTTGTAATATTTCTAGAGTCTTTCTCTGCGTCAATAGATAAACGTAATATCTGATTGTAATATTGCCTGTTATGTATGAATTTTGCCTAAACTTTCAATAGTTTTAAAACTTCTGAGCGCTTGCAATCGAAATATAATTCAGCTGGCAAATAAAGCGAACGAAAATAAGCATAATACTTCTGTGCAAGCGCTGTTTTCAACCGACTTCAAAAAAGGAGGTTCTCAATTCGACAGTATTTTTTTATTTATGTTACGCGATATCACCGCCAGTTATGAGTCGAATTTGATGATTTTTTTGTTTGGTAGAGTACACTTCAGAGGTGGTCCCATATAAATGTTATCGAAATCGATCAAAGCCAAAACCGAAATATAAGCGATGAAGTCGGTTTTTAAGCTTTGCTTGCGTTTCAATTATAAGCTATAATTTACTGTTGTAGATTACTTTAGAATTTGTTTGGTCCAATATCTTCATGAGAGTAATCACGAGGCATTGTAATAGTTTTAAAAAAGAGATTAATAATGATACACAAATGGAAATGACTTTTACCGCATTAGTTCTCTCCACTAATAGCTGTACCCTGAAGCATATTTAACGGACCAGTTTTACCTTTGCACTTTAAAATGTACTATTAAATTTGGATTAAAGGTAATAGTGACTTTCGAATTAGTAAATTGCCTCTTTTTCAAGGTCATTATGACGCGTATTCTGTTTGTCTAATGTTTCATTGACTAGCTGAGCTGCGGCTTTCTCCGCGTTAAAAAATTTATATGAATAAATTTCGGTATTCGTCGATAAATTATATTTATGATCAACAAATGAGGAAACCAGTAATCTCTCATACTGTTTTATATTTTATGCAAACATTTGATCTCTATCTCACCTGATGGTAAGTGATGATGCGATCGATGGAGCATGTTTGCCTAGAAGATTTCTGTTCACTCGTGACTTAAAGACGCCCACGTTATACTTATCGGGAAACAGACTCGGGGAAGGAATGCCATTCGTTGTGCACATAATAAATGTGGAAGCAAATCGCTTCGTGCGTATTTGTTGAATATAAACTATGTAACGATGTCGCAATGCAGTTGGTCTGGTTGTCCGATAATGAATATTAGATTGTGCGATTCCGCAGCGCATTCTCCGAATAACCGATAAAAAACCGACATAATTATTGTTTTAAAGGTTAAAGATGATAATGCTGTCGTTAATAGCTAAGTTTGCAATGGTTTAACGTGGCGTGACGCTTTGCAGGTACGAGATGCTGATCGGCTACCCTCCGTTCTGCTCGGAGTCCCCTCAGGAGACCTACCGCAAGGTGATGTCGTGGCGGGAGTCGCTTACCTTCCCGCCGGAGATTCCGATAAGCGAGGAGGCACGCGAGACCATCCTGCGCTTCTGTTCCGAGCCAGACCGCAGGTGATTATCGTTATGTATATAAACTAAATAATATTCGAGCGCAGGTGAAATTTGTGTTCTTCTGGTTCTTGTTGTAATTCTGTGATGTTCGTGTTTTTGGCAACCGCGTTACAAGTCTTCGAACTTAATGTCGGGCTGTGAGTGTGAAAGCGTTTACGTTCACGTATCGTATTGGACGAAACTAGCTCTGTGGAAGCTGAAATGTACTAACCTAGTTGACCTACGACACGGGTCATTGAACTTAATATGAACTAAGATTCGATAGGACCACAATTTTCCCCACACTAAGTTCGATGACTTGTGTAACCGGTGCCGGAAACATTCACAACTCACACACAATCACAACCAGAACCAGAAACACAAATTTACCTGGGGGAGAAAACTTGTGTTCCAGCCGGGAATCCAACCCGATAAATAAAGTTGAAAAATGTAAGTAAATTACTATGAGTCAACCGTAACAGATAGAGATATGTCATCACGGAGTTTTCCTTAGGATTTTAGAAGTACTACTATTTTTAACCGACTTAAAAAAGGAGGTTTTCAATTCGTTGTTATAAATGTTTATTTTTGTATGTATGTTACGCGATATCTCCGCCAATTATGAATCGATTTTGATGTATTTTTTTGTTTGGTAAAGTTTCTACCAATTTACTTGAGTATGACTTGACTATGACTGACTATTTGACTTTGACTGTGACTTGTGACTAAGACTTTTATTATGAAAAATTGAAATTGTTAACTTTTGTTTAATATTTCAACTGAAGGACTATGCATCTATGGTCATGGAATAATTTAAAAAATAACAATTTGGTGGGAGTTTTTGCCGCGAAAGTGAAAAATGGCGTTGTTGATTTTATATGATTTTCCAATACCTGTGATTTTTCGAGTGTTAGTGTGTAATAATGGTGGATTAATAATTAATAAACGTGCAAGTGTACGTAAATCATACAAAGTTGAAAAACGTGATTTTCACCTTCGCTCCAAAACTCCAATAGAAGTTCTAGTAAAGTTTCTACCACTTTACTAGGGCATGACTTGTCTATGACTGGACCTTGACTCTTTCACTTGACTTTGACTGTGACTAGGATTTTAATATGAAATACACTTGAAATATATTAATACTTGACACTGGCTAAATGCACAAGATTGCCAAACCAATATTCAAAGAAAAAAAAACATTTTTAAGTCCTGCCATTTCAGCTCTTAAAATTAAGTATAAGGTATAATCAGAATAGCGCTAAGGTATTCCTTGATTAAAATTAGTTTCTTTTTAGGATAGTTTAGGTTAGTGCGATGCTCTACCGAATTGCTACCACTATCTAATATTAATAATCTATATGTATATATGAAAGAAAGTCGTGTTAGTTACACTATTTATAATTCAAGAACGGCTGAACCGATTTGGCTGAAAATTGGTGGGGAGGTAGCTTAGAACCGGATACGACGGACATAGGATACTTATTAGGAACATAATTTTTTTTTTCTTTATAGGTGTATAAAAATCATTTTCTCAAACGTCACTCTGATTTGGTAAAGTACTAGGCAAACATAAACATGAAGGAGGTAATAATATAGTCACGTGACATTGTAACGCATGCCGGGTTTGGCTTCCTAAACATGCACATTCATTGACTGTTAGGTGGAATGAAGGTCGCCGGGACACCTAGTATGTAATAAAGGCTTAAATATCCGGATGACCGAGATTTGCTTGGTTTTTTGGTTTTTGGTAGAATATGTTTGAATTTGTAGCCTCAGAAAGCTCCATCTAGTGTCGAGTAGAAACACTTTTTTAACTCGGTCATGGCGTAATAGATGGCGCTGATAGTTTCTTAAACCCGGTTTTTCAAATGCAGTTTGGGAACCGAGCATTTCTCGGACCTGGAACGTTGATAAATCGATTCTTTGGGCCGAAGAACCTCTAATCTGTAACTTTCATGAAAATCGTTGGAGCTGTTTCCGAGATCCAGATTAAAGGTATTAGATATAAGGAACTAAAGCTAACAGGCAGTTGAGATACCGTGTGGTTGTGTTCGTTCAGACTGGGGTCTGCGCGCGGCATCGAGGACGTGAAGTCGGTGCCGTTCTTCCGCGGCGTAGACTGGAGCCACGTGCGCGAGCGGCCCGCGGCCATCACCGTCGACGTGCGCTCCATCGACGACACCAGCAACTTCGACGACTTCCCCGACGTCAAGCTCGAGATACGTGAGTTAAACTTGTTACCTTTTAGTATTGACCCGACTAACTATGTGCGTTTAGTCATCAAACACATGAAACAAAGCAAACCCATTTACACTCACAGCTCCAAACTAAGCTCAAAGATTTGTGTCGTGGATATGTCACACAAACAATTACACCCATAAATAAAAAACATAAACGCTTTCTCGCTCATAGCCCCACACTAAGTTCGATGACTTGTGTCGTGGGTGCCGGAAACATCACACACACAATCACAACCAGAACCAGAAACACAAATGATAATTTGCTTAGAATTGCCCGGAATTGAACCCAGGACCCACGGTGTAGAGAGAAGAGACTTGTTCATCGCGCTAACTGGGTCGTCAATCCTATTCGGCCTAATGCAGTCCACTTGGATATTATAGGCCTCTCCCGAAGCGCGCCACTGAGTCCGATCTTAGACGCTTCCTTTCCAGTCGTTACCAGCAGCCCTACGTATATCGTCGCTCCTAGCCATAGGGCGTCCTCTGCTACGCATACCGATTGCATTTAGCCAGTGCGAAATTCAAAATCGTTTATTCACATGGGCCTCAAGAGGCATTCATGAAAGTTAATGACTCTCATGCCAGATTCGCAAAATTGCAGCTATCTCAAAAAAACATGGCAACAAACGCGGCGGCGCATTTTTCATAAATTCTTTTAAACAATTCTTAAGTTACTAATACAAAAATATTATCCTAGGTATATATATATTATATATTGAACTGCTCGCTGGCTTAGTTGGGTGGCGTTCGCCTGCTAAGCAGGGGTATCGGGTTCGATTCCCGGCTGGCACACAAGTTTTCTGCCCACGGAAATATTTGTGTTTCTGGTTCTGGTTGTGATTGTATATGTGAAATGAATGTTTCCGGCACCCACGACACAAGTCATCGAACTTAATATGGGGCTGTGAGTGTGAAAGCATTTATTTTATATTTTATTTATTATATAGTCGGCAGAAAGCGCTTGTGCAGTTTCCCCTCAGTGTACAAGTACTAATCGAACATGTGTGTTATTCCAGCCGCGGCGCCTATAACCCAAGACGGAGAGGTAGCGTACAAAGATTGGGTATTCATCAACTACACGTTCAAGAGATTCGAAGGGCTCACGCAGCGCGGCACGCCCACCAAGAAGTGAGGACACGCCCTCAGCGGGTCACGGCGGCCACTGACGGCCGGCCCTTGCCGGCTCGGCTCCGCTGGCTGCTTCGCGATCTAACGTGCCGACATATCCACCGGATATTGCACCTTCGGTAACTCCAACAATGACCAATGTTGATATTTCAGTTTGACGCTTTTATCGATTGAGCCTTGTCGATATCGAATTTCGAGGCGTTGTTGCATCTCTATGAAGTAGTTATATTTATTGATTTGTCCATTTGACGGGAATGTAGACGAGGTTCCTATTGCGTGTTACTACTCACAATGTACGGTTGTGAATCTGTTGCAATACACATCGAATCACTCTTGACTTTGTCATTAATTAGGTTGTACGATCATTGAAGCTGTGAGAGTATATATTTTGAGTTAACGTTGACTTTGTTATTTAAAGCGGCTGCGTGTGATTTTTAATATTTGCTTTTTTTTGTCGCTCGTGCGTCATCGCTCGGCATCTTCGTGTCGAATGTAGCTGAAACAATCTTCCTCGGTGTATGCTCCGATGTGTGCTTTTGTCTTCGCATTTTCTTGAAGCGATTTGTCAGTCAATTGTTAATATAAGATAGACTTGAAGTAAAACAATCACCCATCATCTAAAGTTACATACCGTACCATTGTATAGAATTACATGATGAAATATAGACATTATATTATATATTTTGGCAATGACATTGATTATTTTTGACATTGAATTTATTTGACGACGAAATTGTTAACGATAAAGATGATGTAATGATAATCATGTTGGATTAACGTTTCAGAAAGCTTACGTATATTTTGTCTGTCTGTCATTAAACAGATTAATGTATACAAATTAATTGACTATATTTATTAATGATTAGGACTATTTATTAGGACAGCTGAACATCACAATACTTAAGGCGAGGTTTTCCCGAGGTTATTTAATTTTCTTAATTTTACAAAGTGTTTTTTATGTTAAGGATTTTTTGTAGTTGAAGAATAATTGTTAAAAATAAAACTACGAATAAATAGTTATTTCTAGGTATTGATATACCTTTGATAATATTTTAGTGACGGAATCTCTTGCAGTTGACATTTCATATAGATATAATAGTGTATTTATTTAATTATAAAATCGGATTGTCTCTGTAACTTTACACGCTTGTATATCTATGTATACATTTGTGGTAAACTTGATCTAAAGTATAATATACAGGTTAATTTATAAGACAACAGAAACCTCTTAGGATATCTATTTAACCATTATATTGAGATCAACGTTTTAGTGGTACGGCTATTGTGAATTCTGTTTTTTATATATTTCAAATAAAGTTTGAAATATATTATTTAACTTCTCTATTAAGTCTAAGGTGCCAAGTGTTCATTGTCGCGGCAATGCCTTTCTTTGCGTGGGCAGTTTAAACAGTAATTTATAGATTGTTTAGAATATATCATAGTATATTAGTTATTACGTAAAATATAGCATTCAGAACAAAGTCGTGAATGAGTAAAGGGTTAGAACAAGAATCGATCTGAGAGCTTTCTGGTATTTTACAAAGAACCCTGTATATTATTTTATAGCAAGATATAAGTATATAAAAAAAAATGATCATAAATACATGACGCATTACTTTATGGTCAGTCATAAATAACACCTTTGTCATTATAAGATCTAAAAATCAGTCATATCTACGGGCCAATAGCCTATATTTCCTTAAACTAAATATAGCAAACACCTAAGTTACCTACAAGGCATCGACATATAGGTTACTTAAGCCCACTACCAAAAAGGAGACAAATAGAGCCAAATAAATGTAAAAAAAAAACCTCGCCTTAAATATATCTTCACTAAGAAACTTGAGATTAGCGACCATTTTTTAATTTATTTAACTAATTTATGATACAATAAGTAATAAATGAAATAATCGGCATTCAACCGACCGTCCTCTGCGTACATTGTAAACAATTATTCTCTAATAAACGTCAATTATGCTGAACGAGGTTGAGTTCACCAATCGATAACCATCGTTTTAAAGTGTTTATTTACATAATGTAAGTACATTTCAAGTAACAAGTGATTTAAAGAGCGATTACCTGAAGGTCGTGTAGGCTAAGTATACATGCCCTTCGCCGCGTCGCACCGCCTGTACTCGTGTATTGTCAACTTACTGCCAACGTCTAATTGTATAGCATATGATGATCGACGATCTAATAAAAATACAGATTCTTAAACTACTAAAATACAGAATACTAAAAAAATACTAAACATTATATCACTCTATGTCCAATTTTTTTTGGTCATTAATTTTGGTTCCACAATCTATGTGCATTTAACCAGTGTCGTATTTTTTATTCAAGATAGGCATACTTTTGACCAGCATCTCACCATCTGCCTAGAATATACACTCGCAACTTGAAGACTCCCTTATGGTACTCATCTGGAAACACCGACACAGATTTATCAGTAATAAATATTTTAAGTTTTTTTTGTTCTTAAACTACTTCTAGTCAAAGTCAAGTATATAAGCAATGACCCAGTCATGCCCTAGCAAAGTGGCTGAAACTTTACTAGAACATATATTGGAGTTATGTAGAGAAAACGAAAATTACATTTTCTAACTTTATATGATTTGCCTTCACTCATGAAAGTTCACGAACTGTCGACGGTTAAATGAACTACTATATTACAAATGAACACTCGAATAATCACACTTTTTGGAAAATAAAATCTATGACGCCATTTTTTAATATTCGCGTCAAAATCAATTAATGTACTTATTTAAAACAATTGGTTTGGACGACGCTCTACATTTTAACATACTTTGTTTGAAGGTTGTAAAATTAATCGATATTGATTGTACCAAATGTGAATGTGCTATTAGTAAAATGTACGTATAACATGCTACTAATAGCTTCACTCCGATGTTTGGTGCGTTGTATCTGTATTTTTAGTAGATCGATGTATACAATAATGTAAGCATTTAGTTTTCAGTCGTTTATAATTATGACAAATGAAATGGAATAAGTGTCAACAACCTCTGTTATAGCTTTGTTCAGCCTATATCCGGATCGCCGGGAAGGCACCGGATGTTTGTCTGCTCTTCAGTTCCCTTCAATTGTCACGTCCACGAAGTTAGATTATATGATGGTCTCATTCTCTATTAATTCTTGTAAAGTTTTTATTTATGTCGTAGTAAAACATTCTCCTCTTTGAGTTTGGCACCTTTTTAGGTACTACTTTTATGATTTATACGCTACTTTTTGAGAACAATCTGATCGATAGCGACGATGCGGCCAATGTAATAAAAAATAATAAACATTCAATCGAATAATAAAGCGGTGCAATAGGGGAATATATGCATACATTTTTTCATGATTTAATCGATTGTCTATCTCTTTGTTTATTGTTTTAATACATTGCCTGATGTAAAATATCATTAATATCAAAATGAGAACAATTTAAAACGTGGCCATTTTGATGTTCTTTCTATGACGTCCATAATCCAAATATTCCTAATTTATAAACATTTAAATAAAACAATAAATTTACAGGCGTAATTCTATAGCAATAAAGATAAAAAACATATATAAATGCATATTACAAATTGTTATTTTATTAGTTGCTTAAATGCGGCGGAGGCGGGGGCGTCTATCGCAACATATTGTAGTATCACCATTTTTGATAAATAATAAAAGAATGCCTATTTACCTTGGTCGCGTCATAACTTGAAAACGTCTTCACCGATTTAATTCATCTTTTTCTAGTTTTCTAATACTTTGTAGAAAGTTCTAACGTAAAGAAAACAAGAAAATTGTACATAAAAGTGGATTTTTTTTGAAAACTTAACAATTTATATCTATAAGCTTGGCGTTTGACAGTTCTCGTGTTTGATGAATGTGAATTTACCAAACATCAGTTTATAAATTTGATAGTTAGAAAAGAAGATGTTTTTATATAATTTTCGATGTTTTAATATTACCAAAAACATGTTATTAAAGTACCAGGCAACCATAATCGTAAAAGAGGCAAAATTCTTTTTTTTCTTTGCGTACGTGGCATTGGTAGTACATTAAAATAATACAATCTTATTATACTTTAATATTTGCATAACAAAGGCTGTTGTTTCGCTCTTGTATACTGTCAGATGTTATTGAGATCTGAGTCCTGTGTTATGTTCATGTCACGGGTCACACTATCACCTCTACACCTCGCCCTTGGCTTCATTTATATAAAGACGTTGTTTAAGCAATTTGTTGATGTTGTTCTTTCTAGTAATGTAGAAGTGGATGCGATCCTCGATCTTAAGTTTATTGTAATTAAGTTTTAAATTAATTATTGTGTATGTAAAGGTACAAAACACTGGCGTAACATTTTGTGGTTCCTCCGACCTCCGTTGTGATTATAAACCTTCAAAATTTTCGAATAATTAATACATTTTTGAAACTACGCTTTCATCTTGTTTTCTAATTAGATTTTTTTTAAATTCTGTAATTGTTAATGTGTTCGAATGATATATTTAGGTATTTTGTTTCAAATATAGATTAAACAACTTATTTAAATTATTGGATTTACGATTGACGCTGAATTTTTGATTTAGTTCCACACTAGAGTGGATTAAAGTTTTGCAATGAAATTAATTCAGAATATTTTTTCGTTATATACAAAATACATTTTTGTATTGTAAATTTGTCTTTATTATTATATAAATCTATTATATTTTGAGCTGAGGTATTGGGTAGGCTTATTACGATTAGAATTATAAAAGGACTTTTAATTATTAATTTATAAATCGTCTAATGTATTTGAAATGCAATACAAAAACAAATAAAGTCTGATATATGTTGTTATACATCAATCCATTGTTACTGCGACAAGCAATTAGAAAAAAGCAACTGTAATACTTCTTGTATTCAGTTATTTGTAATACACATCGGTGTTAACCCGTTAACCCTCCTGCGGGCGTCACAAAACCTAACCGATGTCCGCTACAAAAGCTTTTGCCATTTGCCAATAACGGGCTTTATATCGTAGTTCAATTGAGTAATGGTACTTCTTGGTAATTTGACGACCTGTTTGCTTAAATTTTTTCTTAATTCCCGGTTGTCAGTGACTAGTTGGATTGCCTATATCCTCCGCTATCATATCTATTTTCATAGGGTTGTACAAGATAATGTATAAATATTATTACGTAGATTGGTCGTGGGCGGTATTGCAAAAATCAGATTTCTAGTGCTATCTATTGGAGGATAATACTATAGCGAAATGACAGTGACGTCGGTTTTATGTAAACTATAGGTTTGTGTAATATCAACTCGAATTGATTGAGTTCGCAACTTGGTTAGCATTATTTGTATTTATATGTATAATTCTTTTGTACGCGACCGAACTCTCCCTAAATGGCTGGACCAATTTTAATGAAATTTTTCGTCTGTGTTCAGTATTCAAAAACTATAGATTCTCAATTCGACCTAACATTTATTTTTCTAATTTTTGACGGAGTTGCCGGGACAACTAATGTAATATATTAATAAACATCTGTATTGAGTACAATGGTTAACCAATTACTCGATAAAAAAGTAAGATTACTACATTGTGCTAGCTTTTACTTAGTTTCCATCTGTCCCGGTGTCTACCTGTTTGTCTGGAATCAAATCTTGCAAAAATAATTTGATCCAGTTGCCGGTTTACGATTGAGCTGGAATTTTGAATACATATAAATTGGATGACATTGCAATATTATTACAACGTGGAGCTGATCTGATGATGGACCTTGAGGCCACCTTCAAGCTCCATCATGAAAACTTTGTAATAAAATTAGGCAACCACATCGAGTTTGGGCTCGTTTGATTCGTCTTGACTTCCCTTGGATTTCTCTGTTCTTTTTAGTTTTTTTTATTAACAACCATTAAAGCTTGTTTGTAAAAAAAGTACTTAGTCCCACTTGTTTTTTTACACTATCTAATGATGGTTATAACCAATTTGGAACTTTCGAAAAATCTTGTTGTTCGCGTTATTATTAAGTTAAAAACATACATCACATTATATTTTTACAACAAGCAAACAGCTCACAAGTCCAGAAATTAGCTTCTTTATAGATAATAGACGCC
This sequence comes from Lomographa bimaculata, assembly GCA_948107665.1. Taxonomy (NCBI): domain Eukaryota; kingdom Metazoa; phylum Arthropoda; class Insecta; order Lepidoptera; family Geometridae; genus Lomographa; species Lomographa bimaculata. Next base: position 26,698,749 of record OX403584.1, on the reverse strand, counting down.
TTGGAACTTGTCCTTCTTTACAATGCAAGTTATACTCGACTCGAAGTATTCAACATTTGTGTTTGCTTCCATAATTAAATATAATAACATTATTTATAGTATATACAAATCAAATGACATAATTTTATTTAGTCTCGTGATAATATTTTAGCTATAGATTATTCATACAAAAACAACGAAGTTTCAATAATTATGATTACAATAATTATTGCTGTTCACGTATTGCTGTCTCTATACATAAGGTTAAAATATAACCTTGCACTAAAAAGATGAAGTTGATATTTAAAAAAATACCTGCAATTGAATTGAATATTGCCAAAATGCACTTTCCCATTGTGACATACACAACAAAAAATAACCTTAGTCAATAAGTTCATGGAAAATATATTTGAAAAAATATAATATAGAACTCAATACTCATTTATAGATATCATAAATGTATTAACATAGAGGCTAATATAATGTAATATTAACTTCGGTCATATTATCAATCTGCTGAAATAGAATTCCGTCCAAAATTACGTTACTAAGTCACGGCAAATAGCTATATTTCTACACAATTATATTACACTTCTTATGAATATTTAAATGTTACTATACAATTACGTGATTTCTGTAAAGAAGGACAAGGGTTTGTAGTAGCCGTATAAAGGTGCCAAACGATCCCGCGTCGCGCTTTCGATGTCGGTCAAACTTAGGTTCATAGAGGTCGTTTATATATATCGCTTTTGAAAGCCTTAGAGACGCTTCGAGACTTATAGTTTGACCTGAACTACGTATGTAGGACCGCTGCACCGGTTGGTGGCTATATATTTGATACATTTTACTTCCGGTAGGGATGAGGTAGTGTGAAAGCGCTTTGTGCGGCTGCGATCATAGCTTTGTAACAGCTTATACTCATTTGTTTATACTTAATAGCCATTTGGATCTTAATTCGGCAAAGTTAAACTATTCGAAACTATAGTCAGTTTTGACTGCAGCTGTCTCGTAGGACTCAAACTCGTATATCTTATCTATAAAACAAAATGTCCAGAAATAATATATAATTATTTACTAATTCACTTCATACTGAAAATTTATTATGGATTAGGGAACAGTTAGCCATTCTAGATATTTCCGAAATGTCTTAGCTTGCATATTTGCAACAATCAATTGTTGAATCGATCACAGCTGGAGTAACATGTACACGACTAAAACATATAATATACACAATACTCTTCATTTAACACAAAATCAACAATTATTCTTCACTAAACCTGAACGCCTCTCTAATACGCTCACATACTTATTTCACCACTTTACGTACATACCGCACTTAAGTATGTTTAAAAATTGGACGCAGGTCGTCATGCGATCAAAGGCGGTGACTATTTATGTATATAGTCAGTATCAAACCGAGATTGTTCAGTTTTAGATTACGATATCAACTTTTTGTTCAACTTGTCGAGAAGACATCAACTGAAGTCGTGTAAATCATTATTACATGAACATATAATGTTTCCTAATCGATGTAACCGATCGACACGTATTCGTTTAATGTTACTTTCGTAGCCGGTGTTGGTGATTCGGTCTCAGCGGAAGATCTTGCCCGTAGCTTAAGTACAAAGATTATTTTTGTTGTTATTGTATACCTTTCAAACTAAATCTTATGATTTCCACACAGATTTATAGACGAAACCGTATTTTTAATGACAGTATAGAACATTCTGTCCAAGCCTAGTTTCTAAGCGGATACGTATGAGCTATCGCTGAGATACAGTGTATCGATATTTTTGCGTTATTTTAATATTGCGATGGCGCGTGTCACGCGCGCAGCCCGATGAATCCTGCGGCGGCGGAGTCCGCGGAGTGCACACAACTTGAAGGCGCTGTGCGTAACGTATAATACTAATCTCGTAGAATTTGGTGTTGTATAATTTTGAACTTAGCGTTTTATTTAATGTATTTGTAATGCGTTAAGGTATGTACTAAAATCTTTAGTTAAATTATTTTTGGCGTTTTTGACCACTGCTTGCGTGTTTGAACAGATTGTTGTGTTCAGCTCGGCAGGGTGTCGTTTAGGTGTTTTAGAATTAACAATTTTAGTTGAATATTTTGCCTTATATGTTTATTTTTATTTATATCGAATGTTTCTTGGATGACCATATCATAAAGCTCTTCGAGCGCTCTGAAGATCGTTCAAACGTTATATATATATACACAGTGTGTACATGACGGGTATTGCTTGCTTCTCCTATGCTCCTGCCTTCTCCTATATACCAGGCTCGGACCGCAAACCTATTATTTACTATTCACTATTCGGATTGTACAGTAAGTTCCTTTTGTAATTAATCTCGAACCGTATCGGGTTCGTTTGAAATTGGGACCAAAAATTGCTTCAGTGAACAGACAATATAGAAAGTATTATAACTTGATTTCAGTCTGGTTTGGAATGGTTTGTGACCGGGAATACTGAGTGAGATTTAAATCTGGCAATAATTTCTTAAACTACGTTGGAGCCAGTTATTTTCATCTCGACAAGGAGCGCGTTGTATTCTCTGCGTCTGAATTTTCTTGTTGAAAACTGTTTATTCGGAAAGATTTACAAGTAATTCTCCGGTATTGCATTTAAGAATAGTCTCGCCTTGCAGTACCCGTCGAGTACCCACGAGCACGTTTCGAGAGCGACCGCGCACTCTCTCGGCCGCATCGTCACCTGCATTGTATATTTAGAATACAAAAGAAATGTACAGTTGTACTGGACAATGAAACGTATCGTAAAATGATTTTTGTCATGTTTTATCTGCGTGTTATTTCCAAACCAGCGAATGTAGCCAAAATCATTCAGTGTTTTGTATTGCTTTATATAAACAGGACAATAATATTTTATGTATGCAGCGCACGACTGATAGACGTGGTTTTTTTGGGACTTTTATATAGATCCAGCTGTATTATTTACATTTAAAAGAAAAAATATACATATAAACAAAAAGCACAGATTGATGCAGTTTCATCGACAAATATTTTTAAATTTCTTTCGGATTAGAACGAAGACATTGTGGAATACGAATCGCTGGTGGAGATGTTTTGACTGTATTCGCTGGTTCCTTTATTCCCTTAGCCCACAGGTTTCCGCCGCTTTCCAAGTTCCCTGTAAATGTTAAACAACGCTTATTTTGTCTAAAATGTTGTTCGTAGTGGTTAGTGAGGGACGCGCAATCACTCACATCAATAATTTGTCCTCTAAGTGATTTGCTTTGTTATTGTTATTCAGAATAATAAATAGAAATATGAATTATTTAATTTCATAAATTGTAAGTGATAAATTGTATTTTGTTTTTATAATATGTTTCTTCCATGTGATTTATTAAGAAGTGGCAATATGATTAAGCATTAAAGCAATATGAAATTGATATTATGAATTTCATTTCTTCTTATTTCCGAGTCCTGATTCAAGAAAGAACTATGTCAGTTTCAGTCAGTTCTACCACTGTCTCACCTGATGGTAAGTGACGATGTATTCGAGGGTGGTAAACATTGATTGCTTACCATCAGGTGAGATTAGTGTTCAAACTTTTGCCTATCTTGATGTTTATGTAATCCGGGTAGGTAAATCATTTTCTATAATAATAAGGCTGTGAGTAAAATTTAGTACTTACATTATCTTTGCTTGTGAGTTTGAAAGGGTAAGTGATCTATTAGACGACGCGAAACATGCGGTCGTCGCGCTTCTCGTATGTTAATGGTAAATGTGGATTCTATTTACTATGGTAACAATGTTCAATATCCTGATAATGATTTAACCCTGCGGACGCCAATCGTAAACCACGCGGTCAAGTTGTTGTTCTTTAGTTCTTTAAATTTAAAAGAACTGCCCGTTGGTTTAGTTGGGTGTGCGTTCGCCTTCTAAGCAGGGGTCGGGTTCGATTGCCGGCGGGAACAGAAATTTTCTCCCTAAGGAAAATTTTCATTCTGGTTCTGGTTGTGATTGTGTGTGTGATGTGGATGTTTCCGGCACCCACGATACAAGTCATAGAACTTAGTGTGGGGCTGTGAGTTTAAAAAAAAAACAAATAAGTGGATCGTATTTTGCTGTTACAATGTGAATTCTAGACAGGAGCTACGCGGCCGCTGATAAAAAAAACTTGACTAATGCTTTACCTACATGTATCGTGTGTATCGTGTATGTAGTACTGCTACCACCCCGGGATGAATCCGCTAAGTACCAGCTTGAATGACTTGAGTCTATCGACCGATGAGCTACAAGACTCATTAGCGAAGATAAGTCGAGTCCAAGTTGCAGTTTCGGTCACCAACGTAAGGTCACTAACCTATCGATACTCTAGCGTTTACATTTGGAGAGTGTACGCAGGAATTAGAATTATTTCCTATCTTCCTCCTATATTTATTAATCCTCCATGCCCGTCTTACCACCTAACAACACAAACTCAAACAACAACCTACCTACAACTGTAGATATCGATGTCTCAGCCTTAGATGTCGACATCACATCACTATTAGTAAGTGGTATCGCTTAACTTTAAAAGACCCACCGTACCCCTGGTTACGGTGGGTCATCCATGAGCGGGTATCATCCATATAGCGAAGGAGTGAAACTCATTGCCTGCGTCTTCGTTCCCTGTAATATAATCTGAGAGTCTTCAAATCTAGAGTGAGTAGAGGCATCAAACATCATCCATTTATGGTTGACATACCTCTAGTTAGCTCGAATCCTTTCGCATCATCCATACTGCAAAGGAGTGGAAATCATAGCCCTCGCATTGTTATTGTTATTGCCCGATTGGTATAGGTACCTAATCAGACAGTGCGACAGTGGGTCAAATCATCTTTGGGTCAAATGTTTGTCTATCGATCATAAAACCCTAGAGTAGACTATTCGCAATTTCCTAGTGTAGTATAATATGGAGGTACATAATATTATTTTATTTCATCATTCTTATATTTTAACATCTATTTACCGAGCCGTAAAGAGCGTGTGGAGCATCAGCAACTGGCCCATCCATTACCTATTCTTTAAGACTAGAATGATTTTAATCACAAAAAGACAAAGATCTTTTGCAATTGTTAATGTTTTATTCTGAAGTGGCCTCTACTCCGACTTTTTTTTAATGCCAGATAGGCAAGCATTTGACCACTATATCACCTGGTGAAAAGTGACTTTTGGTGGCGCAAGAGGATAGTGGTTCATCCCTGTCTTCAACAGTCCTCCTCCAACCATAAACTATGAAAAGCTAACTTCTTATAAGACTATGTTTTAAGCTCCCTGAAGCACCCTGATGTACTCAATAAGCAACTCTAAGCACTCTTAAGCAGTTTAGAATTAAAACCGGCCTTATGAGCATAGATTCTTTTAGTTTGACGTAATGTCGTAAGCCTACAGGTGTTCTCTTTTATGTCTGATAGGAAAGAGTCAGACTTTAACTGCTCTGTTTGTAAAGTGATGTTGTTGTCGAGAATGTTTTGTAGGGTAGAATAAAGAGCAATCTACTTATGGAAGGTTACCTATTTCACCTTTACCGAAACCTCAATCCTGTCGCTAGAATCGAAGCCGCAACCACTACGCCCCGGGGCCCGCTTCCTCTACGACTACTCAGTGCTAGCTACCTAGTATACGTAATATAATGATATGCCATTTGGCTTAGTTAGGTAAGCGTTCTTCTAAGCAGCGGTGCCGAGATCTATTCCCAGCGGGAACATACATTTTCTGCCTAAGCTAATTTGTGCTTCTGATTCTGGTTGTAATTATGTATGTGTGATGTCAAATTTTCCGGCACCCACGATACAAGACATCGAAATAAGTTCGGGGCTGTAGACTGCGTTTTATGAGTAGGTAAGGTAAATATAATCTAGTAATAAAACACTAAATACTTTTTCAATCTTTATTAAATCTGACAAAGAATACATGTACTATGAGAATGACAAATTATAATTAGGTATACCTAAAACAATGTTGTGCTTCAAACGCCAAACTAACTTAGGTAATAATCATACAATAATTACCTAGTAGTTACGGTAGGTGTAACACAAGCAAGAAACACATGCATTATAATATGTTGCTAACACACTTCGGTACAACTTAGTTTTAAGTATAATAGAAAAAAAGCTTAAATTTAACTTGTTGTCTAAACTTAATCATAATGAAATCAGACAAGATGTCTCAAACACGTGACTTACATCAGACGGTACCTTACTATAACACCAAACTAACATTTAATATAATATACTCGTAACAATACGATGCTTGCCCTCGGGAACGATAGCGGTGAAACGCTAGCCTATCACATAACATAAGAAAAAAACTAAACATAATAAGAACTCTTGAAACTAATCCTTGCATAAATGTGAAAAAAGTGAAGTGTCATTTATTTAAGTTATCCCTTCAAAAATTTTTATTTTTAAGTTTTATACCGTATCATTATTTACTATCATATTTTATATACTATCTATAGAACTATAGAATACACATGTCGCTTGCCCTTAGGAGCAAACGCATATCAAACATAAGAAAACTAAACAATATTAGGTAAAAACCTTCAAAACTATTGCATGCAAAGAAATTAAATAAGTTTTAAGTGCCCTTCCAATTGTTACAGATACCCTTTTAAATAAATAAAAAAAAAACACAAAATTCTTTCGAGGAAATGCAGCTAAAGTAATATAAGAAAAAGTTTACAGTACGTCGTTCATATACATGTTAACATACATACATATTCTTTAACTTAAGGTTTGCTTCCAAATAAACATAAACTGAATCAATATGGGTAATTCTGCAAAGGGCAAGAGTGACGGTTACCATATTTTATGGCGATCGACTGACTCGTCACGTATCTCAATTACATAAAAAAATTGTTCTCTTCTAAAATCTTAAATAATAGTAAGTATAACAAATTAAAATTTAAGTTATGAACTATTATAAAACAAATTATATACATATCATTCTGTTTCTGTTAACAAACCAAAATTAACTTAAGCATAGTCTCTTAATACATAGGTACTTAATGTTACTTAACAAATGTATGTAAACATTCAAATAATGTAAATAAAACTATACTATCATTTGTTTGGCCGGAACTGAGACCCTTGACTTTTTAGCTAGAGCATAAAGCCTTTGTTCAATATAAATATTTGATTTCAGCGTTAAGTTCAAGATGTATCAACAAAAAACTCAAAGAAAGTAACAACAGTAAACATAGGTACCGATTATGATATAAACAAACAAACAAACAAAGTTAGATTTGGATCAGAGCTTTACATATTGTGTGAGTAGTGACGATTTGAAAAGATAAGCTTGTTAAGTAAGCTTGCTCCTGACATGAACGGACTATGCGCTGAAATCTAACACCTATTACCCTTAACTTGAATATCAATTGTTGTGTATTATAATCATACAAATCTATTGAACTAATATTGAACTCATCTTTTGTCACTTTCTTTAGAAACTATATTGGTATGAGAATAGCAATACTACAATGATAATTTTATACGATGTAAAATAAAGTAATAGATAATAAATGAAATGATACCAACAGAAAATACATCAGAATAACAACAGTTATAGAAAAACACGTAATGAAATATAAAAAAATGGTTAACTATTGCGTTTACTTTTAATGTGAAATAAATGAATTAAAACGATATGAAATAAAATAATAGGTAGATGATAAATGAAATGACACCAAATGAAAATACATCAAAACAACAACAGTTATAGATTGAAAGGATATGAAATTTATAAATATAGAATACTACAACTTTTAATATGAAATAAGTGAGGAAAAATTATAGCTTGAGGCGGGGACAACAACACAACGTGTAAGTTAGACTCGTTGGCCGTAGTAGTTTCAAACTATTTCGGTAGTTGGTGTCTTAGATTCCCATAAGACGTGCTTTAGGCAGGCGGTTCAATTTCCGCCTCAACCGATAATAATTATTTTCTAGATTTACTCCTTTAGTTATAGCACGGCTCATGCTATAAAAACAAAATCATGTTATAATGGTATCGATCACATGAAATCAAAAGTTATTTTACACTATATCTTTTAACGTTCTTATTAAAGACCTAATAAAAAACGCGTTATTTTTGTCCACAGAATCACTCCCAATTTTGTATGCATATAAATATAAATAAATGAGTACCTACTAAAGAACTAACTTAGATTTAGCCAGTATCAAGTGATAAGCAAGATATTAATAAAAAAAATACATATTATGTTTGAAAAAAGAAACTAGAGGGGATGTCAGGCTGTCACCCTCGCGTCATGTCCATTCGCACACCCGCGTTGGATAAATACCTTATTTGTCCAAGCACGCGCGCGGTTTTCATAATTTAGCCGTTTCAAATTGATTAATTAATTATTTTTTACATATAATAATATGGTTGTAATTTTGCGAAACTGGCAGTAGCGTCATTAACTTCCATGAGTACGACTGGGGCCCATGTCAATAAACAATTTTGATTCTGATTTAGGGTTATTGGTTATCACCTCTGTTCGGGCGTGCCAATGGTTTTGTTGGGTGGAAACTCAAAGACATGTGAAACTAGAGCTAAGTGAGACTAAGCTATCTTTATAATAAGTTTTGAATGATATCGGATCAACAACATAAGATCGTCGTCAGGTTATCCTGCGTGTATCAATTACTTATGCTACAAGGCGGAAAACGACGTCCATAGGATAAGCTCATAATAAACGAATAAATAATAAGAAATAATACTAATTGTTTTTCATTACACACAAAAATGATGAAGCTTGACATATTTTTGTTGAATGCGTTTAGAGCCACGGCGGGCTTTACCTAACAGGTACGTGCGGGGACTTTTTATATTCTATTTTTTTTTTATTAAGAAAAAGTTTATAAGAAAAAACTTAAAAAAACTAACTACTATGTGATAACTAGCTTACACACATACACATGTATTTGTAGTATACGACGGATATTTTAAACAATGGCTTTAAAAAAAACATAAACAGTAAATTATACTTTGTCATAGACAAAACTTTGAGTAACAAAATGTGCATTTCATGCTTATAAGTGTGAGAACAATGGAAATCACTGGTGTAAATGTCCATCCGTGTAATATACATGATGGAGAGGCCGTGATGGTTGTGTTGATTGTTACTTCTTATATTTGATGATTTGTATTTATGTAATAGTATTAAATACTTGTAAGTTCATATACAAAAAAGTCAGTAAACAAAAAGAAACACGCGCCATCAAATCCATTTCGAACCGTATTTTTTTTCTGGGTTTTTTTTATTTTTTATTTTTTTATTGTATTTTTTCTAACCGTAACTTTTTTTGTCTTTTTTTTGTATTTTATTTATTTTTTTAACTTAACTACGAGTATAAACATTAGTGAATGCGGAGTGACCTGTCATTATATCCAATTTAAATATGATCGTTATTCATTGTGGTAGTAACCGGCTAATAATCACGTGATTTTTGTGACTCCGACCAGTTGGTCACGTATACGAGGATCTTCTTCGCGACGATCACGTATATGCAGGACGCCAACACCCGCCTTGTTAACGTCCTGCTCCCAGATGAATATTGTACACGCTTTAACCGGACGAAGTATTTATATGATATATATATTGATAAATAAAATACATTTCATAAATACTGAAACACAAATCCGTTCAAATGTTTGCGAATAATTTTTGTATTTCAGCGCTTAATCCACATTACCGTGAGTCTGTCAAGGGCTTAACTTGAAACCAAATTAGCTCATTACTTCAAATTCTCACGAAGAAAAAAACGGCATTTATAATAAAAAAGTGCAAGTGCACAAAACATGATTTAGAATGTCGTCTAGACATTTTTCCCGGGTTCTGTCTATGTATTATGTCTTCAATTGTGGCAATTACCATTAAGTTTCATAAGTGACTATTTGGTGTCCATTTGAATTACGAATGAGTAATGATTAGTATTCGAATAACGGATTAAGGTCAGAATCTGTTATTTATTTATCCAAGTTTTTGTTGTTATTGAACATTGTATTTTATGTTATTGATGACATTTTGTTAACATTAAAGATCATTCGAATCAGACGCTTTATATATGCAATAATGTGTTATTATAATTAAATTCTTATTTATTTAATCAAGGGCTCAGTCCAGCAAACGACTAGCTCTATTTATAATTACATAGAAAACAAACTATCACCAGACTTCTCTTATAGAAATATAAGACATTTGGTGGAAACACATTTACTACACTAACTACTAGGTATTTGGTTTAGAACTACACTAATAAAGATTGTACATACTATATATTACCGACAATGTGAGATGAAACCATTCTTATACTATGTACGGCGATGATCGTGAGCGACTAATTACATAAAGGTACTTAAAGTAAAGCTGGGGTAACCATAGCGACGAATGCAACAAATAAAAGTGATTATAAAAACTGGAAAAAAAAAAACTAAAGTGACTAATAGTAAGTACATAAAAACTAGAGCATGCTATCGTTATTAAACGGAACCGGAGGCTTATAAGTGAGGGATTACCGCCCTTGCGTTATTACAAGTAATGACAACAAATAAACCTGATAATATAAAAAAAAAAACAAGTACAAAATTGGCAGAATGGCTGCTTTTATCAAATAATAACATCGTTATAAGGAATCTAAAACTAAACTATCTATCGTTATTACAAAGAAACTCGCGAGGGCAAGCGATAATAAACAAAGCTTGTAATCTTAACAGATATGATATTACCTCAAAACACAATCAATTTCGACAAGTGTGTGGCTGACAGGAACGTTGTGTCTAATAAAATTAAGAAGTTATCAAAAGGAACTAAAAACAAAAGTAGGTGTCGTAGATACGTGCCGGGAATTATCGTAACTATAAATAATTACGTCGTGGAAATGTAATGAAAGTACTTAATCAAAAACAAAATTCACTTAGCTTCCTTATCTTTGTTATTTTTATCTGAGCTAGAGTCGGGCTTACGGTTTTGGGCGTCTTTGGCGGCGGTAGCGGCGGCGAACTTTGCAGCTTCAGACGCGTTTTCTGCGGCAAACCCAGCGGCGTCGGCAGCGTGCATTGCCTGCCTGGCGGCCGCATTTGCTTCGTTAGCAGCGTTCATTGCGGTGAAGGCGGCACTGTTGGCGTAGGCATGCGCGTGACTGGCCTCCGTGGCAGCTTGTACAGCTGCGACCGCGGCGGTTTCGCAGCCCACGGCCTCTCTTGTTTGAACATCATGGGTCTCCGCGAACAGTGCCGGCAGGATGAGGTAGTCGCTCTGCTCGCGGCACCAGCTCATCTGCTCGTTGTGGCGGATGCCGAGGTTGTGCGCCTCCTGCATCAGGATCCCCAGTGTCTCCAGCCGCTGCTCGCCGTCCACCCCGCCGCGACGCAAAACCTGATCACATGCGATATAACTTTGTACTCCGACAAGTAGCTATCATTAACATAAACGCTTTCACACTCACAGCCCCACACTAAGTTCGATGATGTAGGTGCCGGAAACATTCATATCGTGCACACAATCACAACCAGAACTAGAAAAACAAATTTTCCTCGGAGTAAAACTTGCGTTCCCGATGGGAATCGAACCCGATACCCCCTGCTTAGAAGGCGAACGCGCACCCAACTAAGCCAACGGGCATTTCATGATTATCATTGTTCAGTTCAGTTCATCATTATAATATATTGATAAACAGGTGGGATAATCAACAAACGATAACATATATATATAAATATCAATGGTAAAATATTACTATAGCCACGATCAAATGATTAATGAACAAAATAAAAAACGCTTCAATATTACTTTGTAAAAGGTACTTTAGATAATATCACTACAGAATAGAACTCAAAAAAAATTTTTTTTAATGATAATCTTGACTTGTGAGACTCTTACAAATAAATACATGTTGATTTTGATTATGAATATAAAGAAATACGTGATTGACGCTGTGTCATTGTACTCACGGCCTGGCGGAACGCCTCTTTGAGAGCGTCATGGAAGCTGGAGACCTCATCAATAGCCGTCAGGTTGGTCCTATTCGGGCACACCAGGAGGCAACAGATCATTGCAGACATCTCCTCCTCACTCAGCTGGAACTGCAGAATGCTCCACACGAAGTTGAGCAGTGAATTAGCAAAATGTGCCTGAAACAAATTACCATCTTGACCTATCTGACATCTCCGTTCTACAAATACAAAACAATGTCTATCGTACATAATTGCAAAAAAAAATACATTTTATAATACTATAAACATTCGCTATCGCAGTAATAAAAAACCAGTCAGTGACGTACTAAAAATTACAATACAAATGAGACCAACAAGAAGGGAATAGTAGCCGTTGGAGCGGACCACTATTCACGTCCTGCCACCATCATTTTCAAAGTTTCATATCGACCTACCGATTAAAAGTAGGTTTTAATCGACTTTTATACACGCATTCACGTACATAGTAAGTTAGGTACAAATTACATAACAATAAAACAAAAATGTGAAACAATTGCTTTTGCGGAACTGAAATCGCGTCTGCATTAGGTAATTATATCATTTAAATCAATGAGGAACGATTTTCTCAAAAATACTTAGGTACCCAGTAATTAATTGAAAAGCTAAAACTAGTTTGACCTCCTCTTCTGTGATAGTTCTGTCATTTTGACGCGTCACATACGTGCACGTCGAAAACGTACATAAATATTTAACCTGGAATTTTACCCCCTGATTAATTGCATTTGTATACATTAATTGTATTAACAAGTTAATTAATATTAATTATTCTCAATAGGCAAGCGTTTGACCACTATCTCGAAATATCTCAGCGAAGTCAAAATGACATGAATAGCACCCATTGTATTAGCATTACAATTCACAGAGGCAATGCCGCCAGCATTATAGGAACGCTACCCACTGGTAGCGGCCAGAGTTCTTAAGTTACCTTTAAGCTCTGCTTGTAGTGAGCATAAGCTCTCTACAAACCTTCTATAAAAGTAACTTTAATCTTTTTGTTTTTTAGAAGTATAGGCAATAGAAGTATAGACCGAAGACAGTATATTTTTTTTTTTTTTAAATATACACATTTGTGAAAATAAAAAAAGGCGTTTTGGAATAATATAATGTTCTTACGTCATAAACCGCGGTGAGTTCCCGTCGCGACATGGAAAAGTTATTTTGAAACACGAGGTGGTTGGCGGTAGACACACGCGACACGCGCACCAACCACACCTCGAAGAAACCACGCTGTGAACAAAACGCGTATTTAATAGCTAAGGAGGTAGGAATACAATATTACGTATATTTTTATAACAGCATTGTACTAGTAAGAAGATGAAAGCAGCACACAGTGCAAAAAAAAAGGGTACTTGCCTTAATGAGGATGAGCTTATCATCCTGCCTGAATGAGACAAAACTCGGCAGGATATTAACAAGATCTACAGCTTGTGTTATAGCAGGAGTCAGGCGGATTGCCATTTGCTCCCACATCGCGCGGCGCTGGGCCTCTGTGACGACGGAGCTGCCAGCTGTCCCCGGGTTGGCGGCTTCCTGAGCGCTCCTGGCGGCTGTAACGGAACACAACACTTCAACATAACAGATCTAAAGAAAAATCCCTATTACACGTGCACCCCTATCAATTAATCAATTCATTTATATAACTTACTTAAAAACAGAAAAAATAATCACGGATGGATATTGCGCTTGTCGTGCCACCTGTACCGAAAATGTCGTAAACTCGGAATACAGACTGATCCTAAAACTAATAACAACTTCTTTAAAATCGCTGATTTCATTCGGAATTTAAGTACGATGCGATGTGACTTAGACTGTTAACATATTTCGAAGTTATTACAATTTAATGGGTCGTTAACTTGAATAAATATTAAGTTAATTTACAGAGCGCAGAGCATTTTACGAAGATTGCGTTCTGTTGCATTCTAAAGACAAGTGTTTATTTAAATTACTGGAATAATGCTACCATTGTAAAGCCTAATTACTAGGCTTTAAATATGTAAAAGATTATACAAAGGTAAAATGAGTAATTGTTAAGAAAAATCACTTTTTATGCGCACTTGAGGCTTGAGTCGATTTACTTGCACGCGAGTGTATAAACAAGCATATACATGCAAAAATTGGGTAAGCGAAACGATTATCGCATTTGATATTGATGGTAATCGAACATCTATTTCACTAAAAAAAACTACTTAACGAGACAAAATGTCGTCATCAGGACACGTTTCTGGCGTTTTGTTCTTCCCAGCCTATGCAGTGGTGTTTGGACCCAGCCTTGAGAGACATACCTAGTTAGCGAGCGCGCATATTGAACGGTCTGTCAGGGTGCCTTGATATCCTCCGACCGACAACTATATAAGTGCATGTTAATCAAATTGCAGCGGGGAGCTGATACTCTCGCGTCTGGAATCTAGGCCATCGGATGTAGCACCATTTAGGCCACATTTTGCAACAGTTGCAAATTGAAGGAAGTTGATGTGATCTGGAATAGCAGTGCAAGTGATGTGGAAGTAGAAATAAAGTGGGAAAGGTGGAATTAAAGTGAAGCCAAAATGCCTAATTATGTTTAAAACATAGGATGGGTATGTAAACACATGTTTAGAGTAAAACAGGATGTATCGTAAACACTCGATAAAAGTGAAACTTTAGTTATTCATCACAGTGCTTATTCCCACCACATTACGTCAAAGAATGCGGCTCAGAATTTCAAAGCCCTCCCCTAAAAAGTTTCACTTCAATAAATAAGATTATATTTTAGTGTTTTTAGTTACCGGGAACAACAAATGCCAAATTTAGACACATTAAGGTTACCAAGATGCTGCTGATCGAAACTGAAAGAAAACTACACGGTAAAAAACAAATAAGCCAGACAACTGGACTCACCATCCATAGCTGTCAATTGATCTAGCCGGTCGTAGTTGATGGTCATCCGGAACTCTTCAGAGTAAGGGTTGCTGGATATATGCGCGCTTGTAATTAAAGCGAGCAGCTCATCAGTTGTCGAGTTGATTTCGCCTTCGGCGGCTGGAGCCGGCACTGGTACCGGGACTTCTTCGGGCGGCGATGGCGCCGCTGCGGCTTCCTCGGCTCTCGTGACTTGGACCGGTGGCATTTCCGAGCTGTCTGGAGATTCTTGAGACCTCTTTGGCACACGCCCGTATCTAACAGCTGGAAAGTGATTTCGATGAGAATTGTGACGAGACAGTGTTTAGGAAATACGTGTACGAACGTCAGCCCAATGCATCAAATCAATCAATCTTTATGTGATACACATAAAGTGTATCACTATATCAGCGACGTGTTGATGTTATGTATTTAGGTCTCCCTGCAGTTCATCCGCTATATTACAAAAGTATAAGCATAGGTATACATACCGTTTTTTTTATCGTATGGACTATTGGCATTCCTGGTGTCAGGATTTTTCAAGTTGTCTGAAGGCATTACATGGCTTAGTGGCTGTTTTCTTACGACTAACAAATGGGATTGATAGCTTAGCGTGGCCTCCGAAGCACGGTAATATTCAGTAGAAAATCCCACTACATGGACGGACATCCATCCAAGCACGCCGGTGCAATTTAGTGGACGCAGTCTTAACCTTGTCAATCAGTTAGTATCGAGCAGGCCCACCGCGCCACGAGGGTTACTACCTCCTGATTCGAAAACTTTGCATGCTTTAGTTACAAAATTGACGACCCTGTTCGCCAACAGGGTCGTCAATTTTGTAACTGCGCCCAGTGGACAGGTGGCCGCCCTCTGCGCCGATTCTGGGTTCGACGGTCCTGGGTTCGATTCCCGGCAGGAGCACAAATTCCTTCCCAAGGGATATTTGTGCTTCTGGTTCTGGGTGTAATGTGTGTGTGATGTGAATGTTTCCGGCACCCCCGATACAAGTCTTTGAACTTAGTGTGAGTGTGAAAGCGTTTTCTTTTTTAAATGTTTGTGTTTGCGACATACACGAGTACGTTACCTTAAAATGTTTGTACTATAAATTAAAGGGAGTGGTATTAGAATGTTTCTTGAAACACGTGACTCATTATGAAACATTATGCTCGGCTTAACAAAACGTGATAGATTAAAATATTCGTTGCAATTTGTACGATATGATAAACAAACATATACATAAACTTACTCACTCACAACCCCACGCTAAATTCAAAGACTTGTGTCGTGGTTGCAAGAAGAATATTCTTTTTTTTATTCATTATGAAGGAAATCATATATTTAGTACGACAATCAACTCTTTCCTAACCAAAACAGAGTAAACTAATATTTGTATAAGAACTAGATGATGGACCTCTTCAGTTTTTTCAGGAAATTTGTCAAAAGCCATAAACGTTAAAGATTGAAACACGTGACCTTACGTAATCGCCAGCGTTTTTAAGATATGCAAAATGCACCTTGACATAGTACATTATAAGCGAAATAATTCTGACTATAACTGAGATAAGACTGACTCATAAGAACAACTAAAAGTTACATGTTAGTTGTTTAAACAAATCTCCTAGCAGTATAAGTTGAGTTCATCTTATTTAATTGGCGGCTGTGTTGACATCAATTCATTATGCAATTATTAGGATTCCTAGTAAACGATAAGATAAGCTTAGAAAACTGAGTATATCATGTGATTCAGGGCGTTGCACCTCGCACATATACGCAGTACTCACAATTGGAAAATGAGATCTATCCTTACGCACTCGGGAGCAACGCGCTCAACAGGTCAGCTAGTGCAAACATGTATGTTATTCCTTTAGTGCTCTATCGGTGAACAGTAGCTCAAACATTAAATCTAATGATCATATGTTCTTAATCTCCCCATTTTATATAATCTCTGTATTTCTGCAGATATTGCATCGCCTTAATGTAAGCAACTACTTAGGTACCTATAGATAGATAGATAGATAAATTCTTTATTTGCACACCAAAAAAAATAACACTTACAAAGAAATCTTAAATATAACATAGGAGCACAAAGGGCGGTCTTATCGCTCAAAGCGATTTCTTCCAGACAACTAAAGGGAGATGATAAAAATATTACAAACAGGGACGGTGGTGTACCTCGACACGTATTTAAATTAATAATGTTGTATTTATATTTTTTGGTTGTTATAAATGTATACGTGTAACTATTATACGTATTCTATTATATACCTGTATCAGGGTGAAAGAAACACTGACGTTAAAAAAATGCATGTATCTGAAAATGCCCCCATCTATAATATGTTCCAATTTCTTGATTTGAGAATTTCCGTCCGAAACGATTACATCATTTTATAACTTACTAGCTGCGCCCCGCGGTTTCACCCGCGTTGATAATGATGAAAATTGATGATGATGATGATGATGAAAAATAGATGTTGGCCGATTCTCATAGATACCGGATAAGCACAAAAAATTTCATCAAAATCGGTCAAGCCGTTTCGGAGGAGTATGGCAACGAAAACTGTGACACGAGAATTTTATATATTAGATTTGGTCAGTGTTTTGTAGATTTTATTAATAATTTTAAATTAAATTAAATCAAATCATAAGGTCCGACTGAATTATATTTTCTGACATAAAATAATCAGCTTCCTAACAATAATGCAAGTTACAAACATTTTCATCGAAAGTGAATATTTTACGTCTGAACAAGACAAAGTTGAATGTTAAATATAAATTACAAATCTAAAAAAATATTCAGTCAGAAACTATTCTGAGCGTTTTTTAAAACTTTGCGGGACTTTAAGCTTTCATAGTAACAATATTACTTAGTAGGCTATTATTTGCTATGATCGGTCTTCAATAGTTATTGATGGGAAAATTACCCTAGATAGTAATTTGATGCAAGCAAATTATTATGGACTATGTCGTCATACCAAAGGGTAATTGGGATAGGAAACTCCTCAAATTAAACTTAAATAGCCCACTAATCAATTCAAAAACAAAAGACTTTTTTTCAAGAAAAATTTGTGGTTCTTTTATGAGCATGATTGTGTGTGTGATGTGAATGTTTCCGTTAAGTTTTAAAATCGCTCAGAAACTGAGGACTGTTTTTTTTAGTTTTTTATTTGATGTTGAACATTAAAATTTGTTTTACTGTCACGTGTCACTTAAGATCAGATTTTTTTTATTTGCATTATTACTAGCAAGCTTATTTTATTTTATTTCGAAGTACAAATGGATCGAAAATTTCACATACCCCCGAGGGTGAGGCATTAATTTTTTTCTTTGGACGTCAATATTTGGCTGGCCCTGATTATAGTTACTTTTTATGTAGGTATATTATTTATGTTATAGTTATTATTATATAAATTTATTAGTGTATAAATATTTGTAACTAAGGTAACACGGAGTTTGACATCACCCGCGTGTTTGCCTGAAAATCAACGTCGAGTTTTGTGCTTGACTTTTGTGCTGAAGCAAACCCATTTTGGCAGACATAATGATGAGTTTATTAGTGTAAATGTGTGTGTTATATATCGTTTAATTATTATTATACAGTGTTCATTGTGCTACTTCAAAACGTAATGAAGTATTATTTTTCCTTTTTTCAGGTCCTTCGTTTTTATTAGGAGAGTAGTTTTTTCAATCAAGTGTGAATATAATTTAAACGCAAGCAAAGCTTAAAAATACCGACTACACGACTTTATCTTTCGAACCCTTGATCAGATTAAATTAATTGAATACCCATTATTGCGAATAGCTACAACTAAAACTACTGGTTAGATCTTGATCAAATTTAAATGGAACCACATAAAAAGCACCAGCTTTAAAAAAAAACAATAATATCAGTTCACCTAGAAATAAGTTATAACATAACACACATAAAAGAAAAAATCAGTCGAATTGATAACCTACTTCTTTTGAATAGTCACATAATCATCAAATCGATTCATAACTGACGGAATTGTCGCGAAACATACACACAAAAAAAACATACAGTCAATTTGAGAACCAGCTCCTTTTTGGAAGTCGGTCATAATATATTAATGCACAGGTGCTTCTGTACCTATGAAACTAAAGAAAGGTAAACAAGCATGTCATTTTTAAATACAGTCGGTGGGAATACTTGAAAATGAAAATTAAAAATATGAAAATTATTTTACTCGATTATTTTAATAATCACTCTTTAATTAAGGTAATTAAACGACTCCTGAGTGATCCAAAGAAATAGACATACGTTTGCTCTCAAAACACCAATCTTGTAGTCTCGTCAAAATATATAACTTAAGTAGGACTAAAGTGTTAACTGGAGGTTAAGTACTAGCTACTTACAGTCCTTAGACATCCCGGCAATCAAGCACTTTCTGAATCGGCAGAATTGGCAACGATTTCGGTTGTGACGTACTACTTGGCACTTCCCGTCCCTGAGGCACCTGTATTCTATTTGTTTCTGAATGCTTCGGCGGAAGAAACCCTGAAAGGAAACGACCTGTGAGGATCTGGTCTGCTTAGAGGAAGTTGGGCGAAAGTGTTGTTGTACATTTTACTATTATGTTTTACAGGCATATACTAGCAGAAGAACGACGCAGCTTCGGGGGGTTGAAATTGGTAATTTGTTATTCATTAAGCTAGCCAGAACAGAATAAACCAGCTTTTATTTTTAAATTATTTTATATCTAATATGCTTGAATTTGACCGCAATTTTAGGTACTTATTGATATGTGATGACGCAGTCAAAGGTACCATAAGCTAGGCCTAGAATGTGATTGGTTCGCGAAGATAACTGCCGTTACACTTTTTGTGCTTATCGTCAGATTTTATTACTTGAGAATATTTCAATAGTTACTAAATAAAATAGATATTTAAATATTATAAACTACATATAATATACGCATGCAAAACAAGTTGCAAGTAGTTAATGCTTTTAATTTAATGAAGACAAGTCCAGAGGCAGCGATTTTTTTGAGAAAATAACCAATGTTATTTGATGTAGGGGGTATTTTAGACGTTGTCAATGTTCTGCTGGTCTTTAGTTGAGCTTTACCATCGATTGGTTATCATTCAGATAATTGTTAATCCCGCAGAAAAAGTTGCAGCATGCAACGCCTCACAACAAATACTTACCTAGTCGGCACACTTGTTATCTGTTTAATATTCAACAACGAAAATAACAACTGCGAGGCCTATAATGTGTAAAATTAAATCAGCCATCAGTCACTGGCATTGATGTTAATGCATAATATTTAGTTAAGAGTTACTAAAGCGGCGAGCGGGTGAGTATCGCGTCCGTAACAGTGCACTCGACGGCTTGAAGTCGCGTTCCCGATCGCGTATGAGTATCGCGGGCGAGTATTATCTTTGGCCGAGGCGCATTTGCCTGACCTACATTCAGTACCGAACAAATAAGATTGGTGATTGCATTGTTATCCGCCGAGATGCATACACTAAATGTATCTACTAAGTTTGCATACCTGCGATGCATGTGACTCCACAGCGGTAATACATTACTGAAATGTTTTACACTCAAAGACTCGTTTTCGGAGACTGTTTCGTGTGCCGAAGAAAATATCAGTAATACTAAATAAATCCAGCATGCAAAAGACACGCTTAAAGAAAACAAATATGAATCCATATCAAATCAAATCAATCAAGATCACAAAGAGGCACTCATGAAAGTTATGACTCTACTGCCAGATTCGCAAAATTACAGCCATATCGAGAAGAACCTGGCAAGAAACTTAGCGGCGCTTATTTTACAAATTTTTTCAACATACTTATTATTATATAAAAGACAATAAAGTACTTATAAAAAGACAATAAAGAACTTATAAATACTTATAAAAAAGACAATATTTATTTATCTCCCAATCTTCGTATGAAGTTACGGCTATAGTTGTGTAACTTGTGGTATTATTCCCTTTTAGGAGATTTTAAAATACTCTGGTACATTCAGCACTGCACGTACAAACACAGGTATACTGGTAGTAAGGCGAAAAGGCATCGACCTGAGCTGATGACATAGTCTAAAAAACACATTCACACTTGTAGCAACACGCTAAATCCAATAAAATGTGTACGAAATCTTTATCAAAACAAAAAAGAACCTTTTTATTTCAGTCTCTGCTATTCTTCGCATAAAGTAACACAAATAAAAGTATCGAGAAGAAAAGAAGGTGATCTAACGACATTGCACCCTTATGAAATTCACATAATTAAAACGCAAGCAAAGCTAAAAAAACTGGCTTCACCTTCGGAACCCTTGATATAACTCAAAAACTGTTGGTCAGATCTTGTTCATTTTAATGGGACCACAGGGAAAGCACCATCTTTCAAATAAAAGGTCCAACCACCTAGAAAGAAGTTCTGAAGTCTTATAAAAAATGCAGTCGAATAGAGAAACTCCTCCTTGTTTTGAAGTCAGTTATACAAGCCAAAGTTGAGCTTACCTTACAGCCTTCGCATGAAGTCACACCGTAGTGATACCCGGATGCTTTATCCCCGCAGACTTTGCAGGATGTAGCACGTTTTCCCCTTCCACTGGCGCTGTCCGCTGCGTATTGATTTTCTGTTGATGACAGATAACAACTTAACTACCGAGTCCGTCAACAACAGCCAATTACCAGTTTAATCCGGCAAAATTGGACAAGCATAGGGTAGGTATATATGTACCATATGTGTTAGTCACGTTAAACATCTGGAACACATATAAAACATAAACATATACGCTTTCACACCCCTCACACTGAGTTCGATGACTTGTGTGGGTGCCGGATGCATTCACATCACACACAGTCACAACCAACAAGAAACACAAATTTTCCTTGGGGAGAAAACTTGTGTTCTTGCCGGGAATCGAACCCGATACCCCTGTTAACTAAGCCAACGGGCAATTCCCTATATTATATTCCCTATATATGTACCCTACGTAACGTGACAAACACATATGGTACATATACCCTACGCTTGTCCATTTTTTTCGGTTTAAACTAGTAATATGCTGTAGTTCACGGACTCGGTATATTTACTCGGTTATATATATATACAAACTCACACACTACACAGACACATACACGCATACACACACACACTACTCACACTCACACACACACACACACAAACTAAACCTTGGCAGAATTAAATAGTTTCATAAAGGGAGAAGACGCTGGTCCTCGAAACAGTGTAAACTACGTCGGGAATCATATGTATAAATAAATATGTAAGATATAAAAAAAACAACAAACGCATTCACACTCACAGCCCCATACTAAGTTCTAAGACTTGTATCGTAGGTGCCGGAAACATTCACATCACACACACATTACACCCAGAGCCAGAATCACAAATATCCCTTGGGAAGGAATGAAATGAAATGAAATGAAATTATGTTTATTTATCAGAATATTGTGCAGTACAGGTCTTAAATATAATAATTGTTCAAAATATTCTACCGTTTCCGGTGTATAAACATTATTAAAAAAGGCTAAAATAAAGAAATCTCGAAATTAAATCATTAAAAAGTAATAATTATTAAAAATAACAAATTGTGACCATCAATATCAGGCGATTATAAAGAAATTAATATACATGTCAAAAATTATAAAATGTCAAAAATATAAATGTTGGTTGGTTGGTTATTAAATTGGGTAATCAAGTCAAGAATGGTAAAGTCAGGATAGAATTAAATAATATGTCAATAGATGTACAAGAATTTGTGCTCCTGCCGGGAACCGAACCCAGGACCCACGGCGCAGAGGGCGAACACCTGTCCACTGCGCCAACTGAGTCCTCAATATAATAAGTATATATGTTAATACATGTATAATATATTGTAAAAAATATCTCGTTAATGTAGAGACTAACGGAGATATGCATACCAGTAAACTATTTAATTTTCATGTTTCTTTTATTTTCATTTTGATATTTTAATCTAGTAGCGGCCTACTGTTATTCAACTCATATTAGCATGGTACAGTCAGCTGCATTAACATGTAAACTTCTTCAAATTTTCAAAGATACCAAACTACTAATATAAACATAAGTTGAGCATAACGTTTAATTCACAATTATGTTTATTAAAATTCTCGTGATGTTTTGGAATTAGTTAAGTAAATACACAAATTCCGTTTAGATTTTTGGTAACATACATTTCAAAATTTGGAGATGTATACATGTTATTGCAGCCGACTGTACTTCAGAGAGGCAACGCTAGCTTGATGGCCAACCTTCATCAAAAAATTGTACTTAAGCACTTAGCTTATAAGCTTGGCTTGTAGTAAGCTGTACTTGTTGTAAAGATGTGTTGTTTACGTTTGTCCAAAGATCATATATAATATTAACCCGAAGAGTATTTTAAGCTTGCTATTATGATAACAATATGATAAGGACAGAGTATTATTTACAACGTAGATACCGGGCAAGATACTAATATAGCTACTTCCTAAACAGACGATATATTAAAGTTACTATCATCGTAGCTACCTATGTCTTTTTAGAAGGAATAAGTACTGATTCACTTTATATAAGAAGACCCGTTTTCTATTTCAAAGAAACATGTGCTAACCATCGACTATAGAGCAAAGAGCTCAATATAAACCATCAAGGTTATAGATAACTCAAGTGCTGAAGTCAACTACCAGTAGGTAGTGTGCACACTAGCGGCATCGCCTGTCTGAACCGCAATTTTAATTACGTTGAGCCAAATAAGTACCAGCGATTTGATTACATGTCGCCTTATCGCTTTGATGGAGATTTGACAAAAGTTAATAGACCCTACTAAACGGTTTTTATATTTTAAAGCAAAAAAATAGTATTTATAATCCGGCATATTTAATTTTGTTACATATTTTTTTAAGTTATATTTAAAAGACATTGTATCTGTCCCACTTTTAATAAAAATATTGGTATTGATTTTTAAAATATATAAGTAATTGACATCTAGGCTATTCTCATTGATATCAGTATCAGAGTTTAAAATCCCTTCTTTACATTAATATTTAAACTTAAACTTAAAAAACTTAGACGCTTTCACACTCACAGCCCCAAACTAAGTTCCATGACTTAATCGGACTCGATCGGATCGGAATCGAACCCGATACCCCTGCTTAAAAGGTGAACGCTCACTCAACTTAACCAAACGGGCAGTTCATCAATATTATACAGCATTTTGGGTACTTTGCCTACTGGTAGCGGTCTATTAGATTAAGTTTTGTACATATTTATACCTAGTTATTGTACATAATATGTATTTATTAAAACTTTCGTCTGTATTTTAATGGATCGAACTGTAAGGATTATAGTTCTTTTCAGGATTCAGTACTTATGTAATTCTCCGAAGTGGTAATCGTTATATAACATCATGATGCAGTTGGCTGCATCATGATGTATAAAGTGCTATAAGTATCTACCTAAATGATCAAATAAATAAATAATAGTTACATGTAGCCTCAGAAAAGTAACCGAATTATTTTATGTTTCCGACTGATTGTGAAGTTAAGTAATTTTTTTTCGGGGATATTTAGGTTTTATTTTTTTATGAATAATTTCGTAGATTTTAAGTCTATTAAATATATACTTGAAGCATAGGATTAAAGATAACTCAACGATAGACAAAACAAGCTGTAACAAGTGGCTGTGTGAGCTAAAGACATTGTGTATTTTTCTAAATGGCTGATATATGTTTTTTTTTTACGTTTTACACCCCGTTTTTACCCCATATATAACCCGATCACTGGTATCAACGCTATTTTGAAAAATATCAAAAACTGACATATGATCATGGAACCTGCTCACAACATTTAATCGGTTAAAACGTTAAATACGTTAAATTAATACGACCTATAGAGGAGAACAATTTTAGATACCCCGGACATACGAAAGCATTTTTTGCTCAAGCGGAAACGGAGACCTTTCGCTCGGCGCATCTAGCTCGGTCAAATATATAAATTTACTTAAATACTCCCATAACCCCCATAACCCATTTTGAAATATTTTCAAAAACTTTATAAACAAAATTTTATACAATTATCGAACCGGGCCACAAAACTTCACGAAAATCGGTTGAGTAATGCGAGAGGAAAACAGCCGGACATCCGCCGGATAATCTTTCGGACATACGCAAGCATTTTTGCCAAAGCTAAATCGAAGACGCTTCGCGCTTGTTCGGTCAATAAGTTCGATCGACACTGCAGTGGGTGGGTATTGCTCGTAAATAAAAATATTTGGTTTAAAAAATATAAATGATAAATAATTAAACGCAAGCTAATACAGACCCCAAAAAAAGCATCAGCTTTAAAATAAAAAAAGAATCATTAAAATCGGCTCACAACGAAAGACGTTATGAGGTAACCTTTGAAGTCGGTTAAACGAGAACATCGCCAAAGTAGGCGTACAAAATAGGCATTATTGACGATATTTCACAAACTACTGATCAAATTTAAATGGGACCAATCAGAAAGCTACTTATCTAGCTAGCTACGAAATCGGCTCACGTGGAGAGAAGTTATGAGGTAATACACAAATAAATTAAAAAAATACAGTCGACTTGTGTACCTCCTCCTTTTTTGGGAAGTCGGTAAAAAAATCAACTTAAAAAAAAATTAGAATAAGAAGAAGAAGTTGATGTAGTGTAGTTGTAATAAATATCACCCATTAATAAATAAATAAAAAAATGGTATGACCGCAGATTGTGCAACTTTAAAGGTCCATTTTTAATAGTTTTTTTAAGTACTGTACTTTTATGTTGATAAACTAATCAAAAGCCATAAAAGAGCGATGAACCAATATGTGAGCGTAGCGACTTACTGCTTCTGCACGCTGATGACCTATATATTTTTACTAGCGCTCCGCCCCGGCTTCACCCAGGTGCAATTACTAGTGGATTAAAAAAAGAGTTACATACAATCATTGCCTTGACAATTACTAACACAGCAAAAAGAGAATCAGCCAAATCGATCGAGCCGTTTTCAGTTTTTTTGTGAAGCTAACACATTATTGATTATATATTAATCAATTGTTATGTAACAATTGGTTATATATGAATCAATTGGTATGTGTACTATATAGATTTATATTTTTTTATTGTTTACAAGATTTTAGTCTGTTCAAATTGACTCCGTTTAGTGGAGAATAAACACGCCTGTATCTTGGTGGCATTAAACTTGACCAGGTTGGCATCACCTCAGTCGGAAACTGCCTTTAAGGACAAGTTTAGACGCTCAACCATTGTCTCCCTTTGAGACTGGATTGTGCTCCACTAGCTCGTGCGTTGGAAATGTAACTCTCTACAACCGTGCTGTCATCTGCATACCCAAATATACCGGGTATCAGCAGATTGCACGTGCAGCAGGAACAGCGTTGCAGAGAGAACCGACCCTTGAGGAACCCCGGCATTGATAGCCAATTGATCTGACGCGCAGCCATCAATGACCACACGAATAGATCGATCCCTCAAGAAGTCTGATATCCGCAGAAAGCTCTCGTATTCTGACTTATAATCAGTTCAGGGGATAGAAGTGTTAACGCATGTTCAGGTGATCAAAAAAGAAGTTTTGTATCCATATTTAATATAATCTTTATTCTATAAAATCATGTTGCAAAATCTAAATCTTCGTAAAGAATGCCCACACTCAGTCTATTCTTATTGTGAGATAAGTAGCTTTGTCTACGCAGCCGATACTTTTTCCTTTTTCTCAGTTATGTATTGATCTTGTAGATACTCGTAGTTGATTGACCTGAAATCAGACTGTGTTGTGACTATTTCACTAAATATAATGAAGTAAGAGGTAGAATTAACAGCGAACATAAATGTTTATTCATCTCTTTGTCCACCTCCCACGGAAAACACGGAGCACGACACTAAATCAATAAAATTGTGAATCCATGTTGAAGATTTTAAAAGTTTTTATGATAACAGATAAAATAAGATATGTCTAAGATACTTTTACTAACCTATTAATATTTAAAACAATGTACAAGTATACGGAAATTACTTACTTATGTTGAAGTTGCTTCAACCCGTCGCCGTCGGTTGTAATTAATTCGAAAATCACTTAACCCCGTTATCGTATTTGTTTCAATTTTGCGCAAAAACAATTCTATTGAAGACAATTAAGTAACATGTCTTTATGTTATTATTACCTGGAAAAGGCATATTGACCGAGGCCAGTTATCGACCACATCAAAACAGAACTTGTGAATAATTTAGCCAACAATGCATGTCTTTAAACGCCAGCTTCTGTCCGGTTAAATTTTCATTTGACAGCTATCAAATTGAAGACAGGCATCGATTAATTATTCATGTTTTAATTTAAATTATTCGAGTGTTGTGAATCGGGAGACAATTCTCGGGAAATAAATGAAATGAACAAATTAGCGAGTGGTACCAGAATAATGTCTACAAATAAAGACATCAAGCTCTAAAAAATTAATTTCATTGGTGCCTGTTATCATACTTTGGACCGATATTACAGATTAAATATATTTAATCAATTTGTACAAATCTTTGTATCTAATTAATTACACATAATATTAAATTTTATTTATAAAATGCACAAAGTGATTTATGACTTCGGTTCACACATTTTATTAAAATTTTTCTTGACCTCTATTAGTAGGTCGTAGAAGTCACAGAATGAACGTCAAAATGACAGCTTTTAAAAATTCCCAAACTTCTCATTTTATTTTAATTTGTGTTAAGGATAAAAAATAAAACATTTAACGTATAAAGTACGATCTCTCGTACCTAAAAAGCAAGATACTACTCAAAATATTTCAACTACATGATGTGTCTACCGAAATCCGTCCCTTAAAATGTATCTTACCAAAAATATCATGTAACTGGTGTTATTA
Source organism: Lomographa bimaculata (assembly GCA_948107665.1). Classification (NCBI taxonomy): domain Eukaryota; kingdom Metazoa; phylum Arthropoda; class Insecta; order Lepidoptera; family Geometridae; genus Lomographa; species Lomographa bimaculata. The sequence continues at coordinate 26,671,004 of OX403584.1, read as the reverse complement.
TTTGCGGGTAATATTAATACGCGTATATGTCAATTTGCAAAAAAACTGAACGCTGATGCAAGCATTTTATAGCTAAAAAAACGTAGATTTGTTTCCTATCTCGATGTTCCTCTTTCTCTGTGACATAAAATAAATCAAATCGATCGATATTTAAATCTGTTTTCTATTTATAAAAACCATTAATTATTTTATAATAATAAAACGCAAGCAAAGCTTAAAAAAACCGACTTCACAGCTTTATCTTTGGAACCTTGATCAGATTTAATGTATTAAACACGCATTATTGACTATAACTCAAAAACAAGAAATCAGATTTTCAATGGGACCACAAGAAAAGTACCAGCTTTCAAATAAAAAAAGAATCATCAAAAGCGGCTCACAACGAAAGAAGTTATGAGGTAACTTTTGAAGTCGGTTAAACGAGAACATCGTCAAAGTACGCGTACAAAATAGGCATTATTGACGATGTTTCAAAAACTACTGATCAAATTTAAATGGGACCAATCAGAAAGCTACTTATCTAGCTAGCTACTATCTTTCAAACTAAAAAAAAATTTCGAAATCGGCTCGCGTGGAGAGAAGATATGAGGTAACACAAATAAAAAAAATAAAAAAAGAAACAATCGACTTAAGTACCTCCTCCTTTTTTGGGAAGTCGGTAAAAAAGACTTAACAACTGCTTGGAATAATTCAAATTAACTTTGCGAATATGCAATATTATTAGTAAAATAATCAAAATATCGACAGTTCAATCCGTAATTTAAAAATAATACGCGTCATCAATTAAATTTTCACTTTTTAAAGAATACTCGCCTTGTTCGCTGGTCTCCAAGGTGTTGAGATGTTGAATATAAACACGAAATGAATCAACAAATTGTTTCACTGTAATATGTGGCCCGATAATATGTGGCCCGATGTGCAGAAGGACCTATTTCTATGGAGATCACCGCGCGAATGACATTTAGTTCACCGAGTCTCTATTTATATAGCCGGCTGAAGCCCTGTAATACAAGTATATTTTTTCTATCCTACGCAGTGCAGGGTGAAATCACTGGAAAATTCCATTCCCTTTACCCGAGAACTAAGACCATACTTCACAGGGAATTTTATTTTAATTACAATAACTAGATAAAAACGGGTTATGTTTTGATTCGTAATTTTGATAAAAAACATTGGTATAACCTAGATCATCATAGCATTTCTGCATTTCTTTACCTAGCTACCTACTCTTTTAGGTTTACACGATATTGTGTATATTTTTGTCTAAATAAATATGATTATTATTAATATTATTATCATGTCGGTATGCACGATACTTGTACGAGGTATTTTGACTTTGAATCAATTAACAATTCGTCATAAGGTATATTCATCGTCGGTTTCCGTCAGGAAAGACAGTGGTCAAATGCTTGCCTGAATAGCATAGCTTTTTATACACGGCGGAACGGAGGGGGTTGACAGTATATATATAATAATATATATGCGTTTAAGGTGAAATTGTTGATTTGCAAAACGGTATGACCAATTTAGGTGCAGATTTTTTATTAACCGATCGAGTGCTTTTTATCTGGTGGAAATTAGTGCAGCCGTTTACCGGATTGTATGAGGTCATCGGGGCTATTTTCATAGTTTAGATTAAGACCCCTTGTTTATTGTTTTTGAGATATCAGAATTTAATGACAAACAAATAATTAGGACAATAATTTGTAATAAATTACTAAGATAGAATAGTAGATACTTTAATGTCTCATTGCTGTTAGTAAAATTCTAGAGCTATATACCGCCATGGGTAAGTAGTGCACAATACTGCAGGGGGTGGTTTGGGATCGATAACTGAGCAAATTAAAAAAAAAAAAATGTGACCTCTCGTCACATGTTAGTTCAATGACCCCGTAGCACTCGTAGCACTCACCTACTCTGGAAGCTATTGTTGTAGCGGTTGTCTGCGGAGGGCCATACTTTACTTGACAATTACTACTGAACTGCCTGCAGGTCAGTCGATTAAAAATTGAAAAAAAAAAAAAAAAAATTTTTTTAATTTGCTCAGTTGTCGATTCCAAACCACCCCCTGCAGTATTGTGCACTACTTACCCATGGCGGTATATATATTTAGTACCTATGAATCACTTAATTATTTGGTGATAGCTAGTTTATTTTGTAAAAAGAACGTAGGAACTGTAATTTGGACTAGAAAATAATTATGTTTCTGAGAACTTTAGAAGCCTAGTTGAACTAATTTTTTTTTCCGTGTACCGGGCACTTATATATTTGGGAAAAATATGACTAAAAATTTAAGAAAAATATGCCAATATGTTTTAGACGGTCAATAACATAAAGTTTATCTATTTAAAGGCGAAAATTATGGACAAACTTTGAGGATAGGTTATATTGTAAATCCTATATAGAGGTACCTGTGACCTATGTTGCAAGCATACTATATATATAACGATGGGTTTGGCTAGCCAATACAAACCTTTAAATGTGTCTTGTTAAGGTTTCAAATCTCTAAGACGATTGCGAAGATAAAACTCTTTGTCTGTAGATTTTATTTATTTAGCATAAGCCATGCTAGGCAGAACTATAGTGATAAATTTAGAATTGAAAAATAATGCCGCCTCAAGCGATAATTTTTTTTTCTTTGTCTGTAATAAACTATAATTTGGTGGATAAAACCATTTATTAAAAAAAAGGGTTGGATTCTAGTTGCCTTGCTTCATTTAAAAGTAGCTTTAATTGAGATGTAATTGGAACTGATGTCGGTTATTCATATATATATTTTTTTATAATTTTTAAAATATTTACTTAAATTATTGTTTGGTTTCTGGCAGGGCGTGTAAATAAAGTAGTAGCTTTTGTGACTTATTAAACAGGATTTCTATATATCCGTCTTGTCTGTAAAGAGCTTCTATTGAACGACTACGGAACCCTGAACTGACAGCGTCTTAACAATAAGCTGGTCCTTGTTGACTGATTGTAGCTCATTTGTTCGAGTATCGTTATCGATAAATGTATTAGTGCTTTTATATAGTTTTGTGTGTTTGTATGTATGATTCAGACTTATTTTATTTTCGTTTTATATCATAAATAATTACTAATATAAAATTCCAGCTGAAACTTAAAACATGGTGTACCTCGTGTAGATTTACCTGCACGCTTGACTGATTTTTTAGATTAATTGTTGCATAAATTATACATAGATTATATGGCGCCTAAACATTCTAGAACTTTAGTAGTAGATATACAATTTTATATGTTGAGATGGCTCATTCTTCGTTGCATTACGTGTACCTGTTATTAGCATTAGATAAATTTATATTTTAGGACGTTACATTGTTTATCTAATTGACTATTCAGTACTTGGAACTGCCCGCTGGCGTAGTTGAGTGCTCGTCTCCCTCCAAAGGGTTTCGGGTGCAATCTCCGGTGGGAACATGAATTACCTCCATAAGGGAAATTTGTGATTAGGTTGTGATTGTATGTGTGATGTGGACAATACCAGCGTCCTAGACGCTAGTCATCGAACTAAGTGTGGAGCTGTGAGTGTGAAAGCGTTTATATATAGATTAATAATTTAGCGTGCGATATATATACGATGTATTTTATTTACGCTTTAGCTGTATTTTTTACATATTTTGCTAATTTTTTTTAATAAAACGCCAAATTCAATTTGAAAAATCATCTAAAACGTCGAATGTAAATGTATTACATTCGACGTAGCAGCTATTACATTTTAAATTGCTACGCTTCACACTCGGTGGCAATACTTGATTCTGCCGGCTTTGATCGGGTTATTGTAGCAGTAAGTACATGACAGACAAATTACAGATAGATTTGAATAACATATATCACAAACATTTATGGCACCTCTCATCTATGTACAGGAATTATGTTTTCGATATTGTTAAATAGCCCTGTTTTAAATACATCCATAGTTCCTGGTATTTTTTTAAATACGGCTTTTCTATGCCGTTTGTGTCATTGTTATTACAAGGCTTATTTGACTTTATTTAGGTCAAATCTTGCAAGTTGGATTAAAACTACTTCCTCTTATCTTACGCTGTTGAATTTTTACATGTCATTTCGAGAATGGATATTTATGGTAAGCATGACTGGAATCGACATCCGGGATTAGCTCCAGATAAATAAACTCTTCAAAAGTTAATATCACAGATACGAAATTTTGTGTAAGCTATGATAGCCGATTTTAAGTTTGAACATGACATGGTCGCTGCACCTATGGTTGGTGACTAAAGGAATCCTTAATAGTTAACAGCATACATAATGACATGCTGTATTCCCATTAAATTATGATAACTGATTTTTAGTGTCACTATTACTTGACAGTGCCCTGAAGTTTGACTCCTAACGAGGGAACAGCGCATCGGTTAAAAGGTTGTTTTAAAAAAAAATCCTTATTATTCATTTATTTATTAATTTAAGGTAAACAAACGGGTTTGTTGTTTTTTAACCTACATTTATAATTGAAAGAAAATGTAATACATCAAAGGAGTTTGTATAACAAACGGTAAATTATCGCGGCTTCCAAAACTTTTCCTTTTCAACTAACTCAAGGCTTGCAACTAGTTGCGTGCTGTTTATTTTCTGGGAATGGTATAAATGTAACGGAATGATATACTAAAGGTTGTTTTTGTTTTTATTTTTTTTACCGACTTCACAAAAAAGGAGGAGGTACTCAAGTCGATCGTATTTTTTTTTATGTGTGTTACCTCATATTTAGAAATATTTTTAGTTTGAAAGATGTTGCTTTTTTTCAAAATTGAATTTTGTAGTATTTTGAAATTTGATCAAGATCTGATCAGTAGTTCATGAAATGCATATTCTGTGGACTACAATGACGATTTTCTCGTATTTAACCAACTTCAAAAGTTACCTCATAACTTCATTTGTTGAAAGCCGATTTTGATGATTATTTTTTTATTTGAAAGCTGGTGCTTTTCGTGTGGTCCCATTGATCAAGATTTGATTTCTATATTTTGAGTTTTTGTCAATAATACGTGTTTAATACATTAAATCAAGGTTCCGAAGATAAAGCGGTGAAGTCGGTTTTTTTAAGCTTTGCTTGCGTTTAATTATTGTTCTAGTCATGTCGAATGATAGATAGTAACTAGGTAGTATGTGATATGCTTGTGCAAATGTCAGGTATCAGCAATGTTCTGAGATTTTACAATTTTATAATGTACATTTTAGTTATTGAATTATTATCATATATTTATATAATACAGCCTCACCCGTTCTAATTATACAAATAAAAACATAAACGCTTTCACGATCAAAACCCTACATTATGTTCGAAGACTTGTATTGTGGGTGTCGGAAACATTCACACATATAATTACACCCAGAAAAAGAAACACAAATTTCTCTTGAGGAGAAAACTTGTGTTTCCACCGGAAATTTTAACTGCTACCCACTGCTCAGAAGACAGACGTGCTATATAGGATATCATAATCAATATAAAAGTAGCATACCCTATTCCACTTTTCAGACTAGATCGTCTGTTGTGGTATGCAAATACGTAGCGCTCGACCTATTTTTGATGAATCTACTTAATGTATGTATATATATTGGTTTAATTGATGTTATAATATAATTTGTTTTAAGAATTTGTAATTTTGCGAATCTGTTAGTAGAGTCATAAATTTCTTGAGTGCCTCTTTGGGGCCCATGTGAATGAACAATTTTGATATTGTATTGTTATTTTATTCATGGTTACTACTTTTGAATTTATTTGATAAATTTAATTAATACGTTATTATTTAAAGAAAAACAAATATGTCAATCTATTACCATTATATTTTATAACAAATACCCGGTGGCTTAGTTGGTAGGAAGTTCGCCTTCTAAGTGGGGGTATCGGGTTCGATTCCCGGCGGGAACACAAGTTTTTTCCCTGAGAAACATTTGTGTATCTGATTCTGGTGTGATTGTGTGTATAATGTAAATGTTACCGGCACCCACAACACAAGTTATTTATTTATTATAAAACGCCTCACTTCACACTCTTTTTCTAAAACCTAAACATATACAAACTTTCTGATTTCTAATATTAGTGTGATGGGAAAGATTTTTAATAGCTCATTTTATTTGGTAGGTATGTATACAAAAGCTCTCGAATTTCCGGATTTAATGCTCAGGACCCCGGAATAAGGCGTGGGCTATGTTTCGTCCCAATTAAGCCCCCGGGGACAGCTAGCCACACCATCTTGTTAGTTTGTTGCATAGACTAACTACGTCCTGCGGCTGTTTCCCAGTTATTATGATGATGAGGAGAAATATTTTGTGTTATTACAGATACGTTTGTTAATTACAGTTAATTCAGTTTATAGAGAAGGTAATATCTACGGGCCAATTGCCTATATTTCCAAAAACTGAACTAAAAATATATACAGCAAAGAACTAAGCTAGCAACAAGACATCGAGCTTATGGGTAATTCAAGTGCTCAAGCCCACTACCAGTGGGTAGCATAATCCTATCATGCGGGCGGCATTGCTTCTCTGAATTGCAATGCTAATACGTTGAGCCAAATAAGTGCCAGCATTTTGATCACGCGTCGCCTCAACCAGACGCTCTGATAGATTTTTGAAAATAGAATGAGCTCTCGGTCCCCACGGACCCAGTGTCTCAACACCAAACGGCTCAAATATGTAACCACTGCTAAGGTTATTATTTTGGTTAGTAATGTGGTAGAAGTTTTGCTTGAGCTTTTATTGGAGTTTAGCAGCAGAAATATCACATTATTCAACTTTGTATATTTTGCCTGCACTCTTGTGCTTTCACTATTAACGGTTTATAATTCATCACTATTATACATTAGCACTCAGAGAATCACTGGTTTTTTTTAAACAATACGCAATTGTAAAACCATTTTTTACAATATCGTGGCAAAAATAAAACCCAATTGAATTTATTTTGTAACGGTTGCTGAGAGGTACAATACAGCCATATAAAAAAAAACAATTCGTTTTTTAAAATTAATTTAGGTTCTGCGGATAAAAATCCCACACGTTTTGTATAACTTTTAGGACATTTCTGTGACTTAACACGTGAATGAAAAGGAGGTTTTTTCTTTAGTAAAAGATTTCAACGCGGTCTCGTAGCGGTTGCTACGCGGCTTGTAGAACACCATGAGCCAACTACGCTATGGGAAAACTTCGCCTCACTTGTTAACTTTTTTTATTTAATATTCATATTTAAGTACTTAATAATGTTGAACAATTTTATTATTTCACAATAAATGTAATGGTAACCACGATAAACATAAAACGAGTGAACAACATAGGAATGTATTGTGTTTATATTTTTTATTTACTAAAAGAACAATAATTAATGTCCATATTTGAGACAAAGTATTAAAATAAAGAATACTACAGGGAAGTGTTCTAAGTTCAGCCCTATCTTCTATTAACTTAGATTCTTAGTCTGTAACTTAGATATTTACTGTATGTGATAGATGCACTTAGTTTTGAAACATAGACAATTGGCACGTAAATTGTTTTTATTATGTGATAACACATCGGATCTAGTATATGGCACTTATTTGGCTCAACGTATTAGCATTGTAATTCAGAGAGGCAATGCCGCCAGCATGATGGGAACGCTACCCACTGCTAGTGGGCTTGAGCACTTGAGTTACCTATAAGCTCGATGTCTTGTAGGTAACTTAGTTCTTTGCTGTACATAGTTTTAGTTTAGTTTTAGGAAATATAGGCAATTGGCCCGTATATGGTTTATGGCAACTTTGCACATGACATAGCCTCGGGTAGAGTATATTATTTTCTGTGGATGCAGCTATCTTGGCAACAAGAGTCACACAAGAGAAAGCAGTGAAAAAGTTTAGACAGCTATCAATACTGTTTGCGCTTTGACAAAGAAACAAAGAAATAGAGATCAATATCGAGACAAAATCAACAATTTTACCAACAAACGGTCAAATTATTAAAATACTAGCCTAGACCCACGGCTTTACCCGCATTTATCGAGTTAAAAGTAGCCTATGTGTTAATCCTAGTTATAATCAAACAGACAATGCTGCATTAGATTACAATTGTACATTCCAAATTCCGTATTTTAGTACTATGTTTTATAAGTGCTGCTCAAAAAGAACACATGAACCAAGTGTCTTCGCCTTAATAGAGACAATAAGAAAAGTGTTAATGGACACTTTCTTGGATATTTAAAATCTAGCAGAATAAGTTAAATTTAAGTTATTCATTAGCCTAATCTTAGCTAGATTGTAACAAAAATAGGGAACACGCTATCGTGAATTATAATAGTAATAAAAAAACAAATTCCATCCAAATTAGTTTAGTTGTTACAGCGTGAAGAAAACACAATTTTTCAGATTTTTAATATTACTGTGATTGCCAAATATGGAACTAGACACCAAGAATTTCGGGAAAATGAATGTTAAAAAGAAACGTAATGAGTAAGATAACTTCGAAATTCCTGATATACTAGTCAGACGCTAGCCTAACAGAGATAAAAAAATCTACAAAAAATCAGTAACTGGCTACTTAAAAACACACGAATGCCAAGTAGATAATGCTCTTAGTGAGGCTACTTGTTGACAACTTACGTACAATGTTAATTTGTTAACTTTTACATTTTTATCGTTCATAGTGGAACAATAAGCAATATCGATCTATCTATTCGTTAGAAAACACTTTCAGTATAAGGCTTAATGTAACGATATTTTACGTATTAGCTAGCTAGCTTTGTTTTTTTTTTAACTGTGATAGGCAAACATTTGACCACTATCTCACCTGATGTTAAGTGACGATGCGGTCGACGATGGAGCACGCTTGCCTAGAAAATACCTATTCACTCTCGACTTGAAGACTCCAAGATTGTATTAGTTTCTTTGAAATGTTTTATTTTCATGTTGTAAAGTGAAACAAGGAATACTTTAAAAAGTTTTTAAAAATCAAGATTTTATTCGTTATTAATAAAAAAGTACTAAAAGTTATATAACCAGTTAAGACGAACCAAACAAGCCCAAGCCAGATGGGTTTATCTTGTTTAGTTCAGAAGTTCCTACGACACTCTTCCGTCTCCATCATAAGACCAGCTCCATGTTACTATACCATTGTAATGTCACCGACGATACATTACACCAAATTTGAGCCCAATCGGACGTCGGGAAGTGGGTTAAATTTAGCTTGCAATGTTTGATTACAGACCGACAACGGGAGAGGTGGAACTAAATAAAAGCTTGTTAAAAGAAAGTAAGTAAAGCCTTGATACACTTCCTATATCACTATGATTAGTTTTCATACCCTGGCGCAATTTTTTTTCATTTTCATTTTTTTCTTTTATTTTTGGTTATGCAATCTTCTGCATTTAGCCAGTGTCAAGTAATTCAAGTGTATAAAAATAAAAGTCATAGTCAAGTCATGCCCTAGTAAAGTAGTAGAAACTTCAATAGAACTTCTATTGGAGATTTGGAGCGAAGGCAAAAATCACGTTTTCAACTTTGTATGACTTGCCTACACTTATACACGTTTAATAAGTATTAACGGTTAATAATCTTTACTTTATTCAACATAATAATAAATAGTAATAATTAATCCGCCACTATCATACATTGATACTAGAAAAATCACAGGTTTTGGAAATTTGTAAAAAATACACAATACCATTTTTTTTTATTTTCGCGGCACATTTTCAGTAACCGATTTAGCTAGTTTGGTAAAAGCGAGCACGTGTAAGCAAAATTAATGAAGCCTCATACGACAAATCAATGTGTTCATCCCTGTTTTGTCAATATAACAGGGATGGATGGATCTAAAGGGGCTGATCCATAAAAACGAAGTAACAGTAAAGGAGTTTATATTTAAGGTTTTCTTTAGCTGCAAAGTAGTCCGAAGTTCATCACTCACTACCAACAAAGCATTTGCTACAGCAATATATCTCGACAAGTCCGCATTCAAAAATTAAAAAATTCTTGAAACCGACTTCCAAAAAAAGAATATTATTTGTTACCTTTTTATTTGACTATGATAAGTACCTCATATCTATATGCGTTAGCTGATTATTATACAAATTCTAATCAGCAAATTATACAAATATACAAATCCATTCTTGTACACAAATGCACAACACTTTTACAAACGCCCATATTATTTTAATAATATATATACATTATTTTATTATAGATCATGTTATACTTATATTTTATTTATTGTATATATATATATATATATTTAAATAAATTTAAGCATAAATAGATACGAATAGCCAGGTATATATTTATCTTTGTTTTGTATTTATCTTTAATTTATGTATGTAACTATATGTATATGATTTGTTTAATTACATTAATAATTATATGTATGTTTAAAATATTGCATGTATGTATAATGATCATTGCCGCACCACCGTTCACTATTTGTTAAACTTTTTTATCCTCTCCATCCTAACCGCCGATTGTACTGCTATATTGATATTTTTTCTATTGTTAATTAATATTTTTCTTGGTGTGCAATAAAGAGTATTTGTATATAAATCAGCTAAGTAATAATATAAATATGACAACAAAAAAAGCATGACTAGTTACGTAGTATAAATAAAAAGGAATTATATTTATATAGGCAAATTACTACAGCTACTGTAATAACACTAGGTGCACATACTTATATGCCAGTAATAATATGAAGATGACCAGAGAGGGTCGCTGTAACCCAACAATACAGGCTCTAACGAGACCTAGTGTTGGGGACAGAGGTTCACGAAGGTACTTTATGTCCTAGTTTTAAGTACTTTATAAAACAATTACTATGTACCGCCACTATTTTTTAAGAATAATAAAAACATTTTGTATTATAATTGAGAAGGTCAAGCATCTAGTTGGTCCTATAAAAAAAAATACAACACATGAAAGTAATCGTGATATGATGAAATAAATTCGCAGGCTCCCTGCAAAATCGGCGAAGATGTCGGTATCTAGTTATAGAAAATGGGATATGACCTTAAATGTATATCTGTGATATTAGGCTTCATTTGGATGCATTTCCTGGAAAAAAAACGCGGTCCGATCACGGCCAGATCAACAACGTGATCCTATTTCTAAGTTAACTGGAAATTATTCTGCAGGAATTTGGCTATAATTTTAACACCTTTCGAAAAAGGAGTCCATTTTTTTTATTTTTAAAGTATGCAAAATATACAAAAGGTATTTTTCTTATTTCGGGTATGAGACTGATCATTTTTCCGATGTTTATATGTGCGTGTGTGAGTATTTAATTTAAATTTGGATGCAATACCGACATTTCATGTTTTAGTACCAGGTTTTGATTTTTTGCCTAAACTAGTGCTATGAGATCTTGCTTTTTGTCAAATTTATGGCTATAGATCAAAAGCATGTACCTTATAGGTGATTTGTTTGCAATTGTCAAAATATAGCGACATCGGTCATGTTTTGTAACGCATTTACTGCGGTTAACTTTTAAAATACGCCTAGAAATCGTAGATTTTGGTAGAATAATTTGATATGAAATCCAAACGGGATACCTCTACGTGTTACTGAGGAAAATGTCTAAACAGACTGACAGGCGGATTACTAAGTTATACTTTAATGGGACGGCACCCTAAAAAACATATTGAGATACAGTTTACTATCGCGACTGATAAATATGTCATGTTTATCAAAATGTATAAAAATATATGCAAACTGCGGGAATAGCTGAATGCCAGATTATGAAATCACTAAAATTGAATATTGAATGTTATGCGACGGAGCTATGAACCTAACCGAAGGCAATGTTTACTTACAATTCAAATCACTGCCTTTTGGAATTCGATAACCAAAATAAGTGCGCCCTCGTTTTTTAAAATTAATAATTTATTAATATTACATATATAGGGGGTGAGGTAGATCACCGTAAGGGGGTGAGTTTACCAATAAAAATTGCTGAAAATCACCCCCTCAAGTATCGATAATCCAAACCCAAATAGATTGTATATACGTCAAATATAATAATGCGTACAATAGTAGCAAAATCAAATTAAATAAGCATACAAAAATATTTTAAAATTATCGATAATAATATTTTTATTCTATATGAATGGCCGAAACAATTATTGCACAATATCAAATCAATACAATATTATTCTTTAAAATTCATTAATAAGGTAGAAAGCTTGGTGAAGAAGCGACCATTTTATCCTTAGTTTGAACAACCCCATGTCTCTATGGATTTATTTGGTTTCATTAAAAAGGTAATAGCTTCCGTATCTTAAGTATCTGCTACCGTATAAAAAAGAATCATCAAAATTAGTTCATGTAGTTTGTCTGGTTTACAAATATTTGTCACACAATGATAACTTCTTATTTTGAATGCGAAACGATTTAATTAAATATAAATGGATAATTCAGATTAATTTATTTTATAATATATGTAAGCAAGACATTATGCATAGTTTGATGTGAGTGAAATGATTTTACGATGATGAATGCTGATGGGCATAGCCGCCGGTCAAAGCTTCAATAATATTTATTATAGCTACAAATACTTACAGTATAAGTAATAATGATTATATTGTATGTTAAATTTAATGTAAATGGCTGTTAAGTTTCAGGCAAAGTTATATGAAAAATACAATTTGTACACAGCCATCATGTTCAATTGTGTGATGCTTGTATGATGTAATGATATAATGACTCTTTAGATATGACACAAAATGACATAATTAAATAAAAAAAATGCATACCACCATCATTTAAAAAATAAACTTTCAGCCATGGATACCGCGGGTCAACGTAGTAGACATTCCGGCCACAAGGTGGAGGCGACATTGTTGCAACTCAGAAATAGCTTGCCGTTATTGATTTATAAATCTGAGTCGAAAAATTTAAATAAATTGAATAGCTTATATCGTACAGACTGGACGGCCGAAGTGTTCGGTCACTCAGACACGACTGCACGGAGCGCAGGTATAAAAGTCAAAACGCTATAGTATTCTGGGAACTACTCAATATTGGTAACGACTCACCCCACACCTCGCGGTCTAGTTTCATCTGACTTCACTCTCAACTGACTACAGTACCTTTATTTTTATGCAATAATCTCATCTGCTTACTATTTTTAACATTCAAAATAATGTTGTGAAAATAAACGATATAAAAGTTTTTAGTGTAAAAAATAACATTTATTTTTTAATTTTACTATACAAAAGTCAATTTGAAATTTATATAATCTCATATCGAATTTACATTTCACATTCCTATAAAATTTAAATATATCTTATCTCAAATTAAATGACACGATAGTTTTAGTATATCAGATATTATTGATATCGTGGAGGTCATGTATGTTTTACGTATGATATATATTACACACAGATTTGTATTCGACGCAGTCTCTTTTCATTCGGGCGTTTGTTAGTTTATTTAATAAATTAGTGAAAAACCTGCGTCTGACATAGTAAGGAACAGACAGAGTTATAGAATATTCTTATTTTTTTATATGTTGTAAAATTTTAGCTTAAGCCTATACCTTTTTTATCTATAAAGGACAACGAGGATTCTTATTCTTTATGCACATGGACCCTAAGTAGCACTCATGTAAGTTAACTTCAACTCCACATATTTTTTAACTCTAGTTTCGCAAATTTAGTACATAAACCCATATACCGTAAAATAACAAAGTAGTAATTTTATTGTTTGTATTACTAGTTTTCTACATTTACAAATATTAAACAAAGAAGATTTTAAGATACCGAAAATGTGAGAAAGTATTGTTCAAAAGTTAGTATAATTAGTAAATGTTAGTATAATAGGTCTTATTGTAGTGTAAAATACGAAAAAGAGGATCACGTTAAAAAAATTGCGATAGCGCTGTTTTTAATTACGTAGTACTATAAATTATCTCAATTTAAATATTACATTTAACTATAATAAAGGGTAGGTGAGAGATTGCATAGTTATTTATAAAAATAAATGTACAGTGGCCAGTTGAGGGTGTGGTCAGATGAGACTAGGTTTCACGCGGGCAAACCTTTAATGTTTTCATGCATGCAGTGCCAGGCTGATTACTATGTCATTTCTCACACTCCCTTTACGAATTGTTTAGAGATCATTTATAACGTTAATTTTAAAACGTTTATGCTATTTTGAGCGGCTGTTGCATGTTCGTGAACAAATACAAAACTGGTAGTGAAGAACTTAGAAAATAGTTAACATGGTATTTTAGTTCACATTTTTTAATATTTAATGATCCATTCGGGTCATGGCTCCAATTGGTAATGAATGACGATCATGCACGCGTGCTTGTACTTCTTGGAAGCTTTGCTGTAATGATGGTTACCTGTTTTGAATCCACACAATATTTTGGTGACATCGAGCTGGACTAGTCAGCTGTCAGGGAAATTCTACTTCATCGGAATATAATAGAGTGTATTAATTATGTATCGGAAAACTGATGTGACAAACATTCCATGATGTATTGATTGAACACAATTTACTCCATACGATAATCAACGCAAACACAGTAATACAATTAATTTAAAATCTAAACATTAATAAAATTGTTAGTATACTTTAAAAATAAACACTGATGTAGGTATATAGTAAGCTAAATTTTCTAGGTAAGCATGCTTCATCTTTGGCCGCCTCGGCACTTTCCATCAGGTGTGTTAGCGGTCAAATGCTTAACTATCTGTCATAAAAAATGTTAAGTTAAATAAATATCACACTTGATATATTATGTATTTTTAGTCTGTATAACTATTTTCGATTTGATCAAAATAATATCATACTACGACCGTGTAAGAAAAGGGCGTATAAAAGTTATCACTTAAAATAATTGTTGACGTCAATTTATATATATATATATATTATCACTTTTACATTAACAGCCACACACAAAGTTCGATGATCAGTATTTTCGGCACATTTCCTTCGGCAAGCCGTCAACAAAATTTTATAGTGTCAATTGTTTTATTTCCCTTTTTTATTTTAAATTTGTAAACACTTATATTAATATTCTTATAAAATGAAAGCTAATTGAAAAATATACATTTTCAGTTAAATAAATAGGTTTTTTGTTTAAGTTAAACGGATTTTTATTTAGTACTGTTCTACTAGCCAAAAATAAATGTTACATTTAACTATAAAGGGTAACTTAATAATATATATTTAATATCAATAATAAGGTGGGTTGAAAAAAAAAATTTGCGACCGTCCTATATTTACAATTATTTTGAAAATACATAATTGTATTGTCATCAAAACAAAAAGTATGTACCAAATTACAGATCAATCGGTCGACAGGAAAGGTGAACAATTTCAATTACTAAATTCGACCCAACAAACAGGGCAAGCTAAATAAAACCGCTTAAAAGTTTTAAAGTTAAAATGTAAATCCTTTGATTTTTTGAGCGACATGATTAAAAACCCTTATGCCCTATATACCCTATATATATAAGAGCTGTTTACGAGCTACATCATGACCTAATTTCAGCGTCAAGTTCCATAAGACCTTATACGAGTTATAGATTATTTATAAATATGCTTTTGTATGATAGGATCTACCTGAATTAAATGACCTGCATAGAAGATACCTGTTTACTCATGATTTCAAATACTCAAATCATGATTACCGTGGACAAGGTCTACCTTTAATATATATAATTATTTTGTACGTGTGTTTGTCGCCTATTTCCTCCTAAACGGTTTGACAGATTTGGATGAAATGTTGTGTATATTTCAATAGCCTGGATGATTTAAAAACACAATTTGAACCGATGCGCTGTTGCTGGTATGTCACCAAATTCTAGGCTATATACTTCAAGACCATTATGAAAATCTTGCCGAGACATTGTAAAAATATGTCAAATTTTGATGAAAGGAAGGCCAAGAGTTTGCCTGATAATGACTAAAAAAGTATGTCTTATGCGACAGTAGCGACCCGCTCCGACTTCGCACGGGTGTAGTTTAAACAATAGTAATTAAACGCAAGCAAAGCTTAAAAACCGACTTCACCGCTTTATCTTCGGAACCTTGATCAGATTCTATGTATTAAACACGCATTATTGACAATAACTCAAAAACAAGTGATCAGATCTAGACCAAATTTAAATGAGATCACAAAAAAAGCACCAGCTATCAAATAATTATTAAAATTGGCACGCAAAGAAAGAAGTTTTGAGGTAAGTTTTGAAGTCGGTTAAAAACGAGAACATCGTCATGTAGTCCACAGAATATGCATTACTGAAGATAACTTAAAATCTATTTATCAGATCTTGATTAAATTTGAATGGAAGCAATCAGAAAGCAACATCTATTAAACGAAATCAAAATTTTCTAAATCGGTTCACGTGGAATGATGTTATGAGGTAAAACACATTAAAAAAATACAGTCGACTTGAGTACCTCCTCCTTTTTTGTGAAGTCAGTAAAAATGAAAAACATGGTTACTGTGAGTCAACCGTAACAGATAGAGATATGTCATCGCTAAGTCTTATTTAAGGTCTTAGAAGAACTATTATTAGTACACCATTTTTATTGTAACTCTTAAGGCGAACCTTAAAAAACGTTAAATGAGTTCAACGACTAGTACCTACATAGTATTTCGTCCATTCCAACTAGTGTACTAGCCAAACCGAATAAACCAACGAAATACGTAAACGTCAGGAAAACAACTTAAATATTATAAAAACAAAAGAAAATTGGGGAATATCTCCTACAGTCTGGACTATCTGCTTTTTTAACTTTATTGAAATCTATATATCTATATATATTAGGAAGATGCTATTGATAAGTAAATATAAAACCTCATATGCAATAATTGAAACACAAGCAAAGCATAAAAAAAACCGATTTCATCGTTTATATTTCAGTTTTGGAATAACCGATTTCGATAAAATTTATATGGAAATACCTCTAAAGTATCTACCAAACAAAAAATCAACAAAATCGATTCATAATTGGTGGAAATATCGCGTAACATACGTACAAAAAATAATTAAACGCAAGCAAAGCTTAAAAAAACCGACTTCACTGCTTTATCTTCGAAACATTCATCAGATTTAATGTATTAAACACGCATTATTGACTATAACTTAAAAACTAGAGATCAGATCTACATCAAATTTCAATGGGACCACATGAAAAGCACCAGCTATCAATTAAAAAAATACATCAAAGTCGGCTTACAACGAAAGAAGTTATGAGGTAACTTTTGAAGTCGGGTAAACGAGAACATCATCAAAGTAGTGCACAAAATAGGCATTATTGACGATGTTTCAAGAATTACTGATCAGATATTGATCAAATTTAAATGGGACCAATTAGATAGCAACATCTTTCAAACTAAAAAAAAATCAAAATCGGCTCACGTGGAGAAAAGTTATGAGGTAATATGGTTATGAGGTCACATAAAAAAAGAAGATACTGTCGACTTGAGTACCTCCTTTTTTGAAGTCGGTTGAAAATAGCCCAGGGTCTTGTTGCCTTACAGATAGTTTGTCTCCAAGAATTAACCGTAGGTTTGTTTCCTATCTCGATGTTTATAACTACTTACTCCTAAACGATTATTGTTTTTTAAGATAACGATAAACTACCACAACACTACAGAAATATGATCTGAGGCTGTCATAATAGCTTAAGGTCCCGATGGCGAACGTGGAAAAACAAAATGGCGAATTTATGGCGCGAAATAGTAATACATATATTAAATAAAAAAAAATTACCAAACCTATCGAGTAGGGTATCAAAATGAAAAGGGGATTAGGTACATAAAAAGTAGCATTATATTTTTCAGCAGTCGAGTTTTTTAAATTTTAGTATATTGACTTGTAGCTTTATATTTTGTTTATTAACTATGGTACTATGAATCTAACCTACCTAATCTACCATAACTGTGGTAAAATAAAGACATAATAGCAAGACCTATTTAATTATCACTTTATTTTGGTTCCTATTGATCAAAATTTGCCTATCGAGCATAAAAAAATCTTTTAAACGTCCTATGCACCGCAGTAAAGTTCCTAATAGATTCAAAGACTTTGTTATATCAGTCTAGTGTATAGGGCGACGCGACGACCGGAAACACCCGACAGTCACGCGTCCTTTCAATCGGCAGAACTCGGAAGCCGGAACTTGTCGAAGGAGATAAAAATGGCGTTGATGCTCTCTTTCGCGTCCCGCGTCTCGGAATAGCTGCTGCGCCAGCCCATTGTTTTTTACAAGATATTATTTAGTTTCATCAGTCCCGTTAACTGTCGGTCTTTTATCAAATCTTGCAAGGTAAATTAGACCCACTTCCCGATGTCAGACTGTACTGAAATTTGGTGTACTTATACATCTTGACAATGCAATGATATGACACCATATTGGAGCTCGTCTGATGATGGAGACGGCATATGGCTATAAGAACTTCTGAACTAAACAAGATAAACCCATCGAGCTTTGACTCGTTTGATTCGTCTTGACAAGTTCCCTGGTTATATAACGTATAATTACTTTTATATTTGGAACTGGTAAAAGCTTGAATTATAAAATCTTTTAAGTAAACTTATTAATTAGGTATTCAGATTGGGTTTTTAGTTTAGACCTCGGGTAGAGTAGGTATATTCTTTTTTATGGTTTAGAAAAAGACGTAGGCCGGTCGCTCTTTTATCTTGGTAAACACGGGCAAGCTATTAGCCATCACAAAAAAGATTGGATCTTATAACCAATAAATAAAATCTTTGGTGAAATCAATTAATTGCTAATCCCGTTTACTGTCTTCCTTTATGGTAATAGTAAAGATGTGTCTACACTAATGCGATTTTAGTAGCGCAGACCTGTCACATTCGAAAGATGTTAAATTGATTGTCAATATTATATTGTTGAGAAATTTTACAAAAAAACACGTAAAAATAAATAAAATTAACTAAATTAAAGTGTACAATCGGCGGTCTTATCGCTAGCAGCGATCTCTTCTATATTCTATTCAATTTAGATCTATTCGATATTCATAATTCAGCCTCGTCCGCTGCTGCTGCCACTGTATAAATACGCGCGGCCTGTCTGCTCATCATATTTTGCTACACTAGAGCCTATACAAAACACAATGGCAGCGTGGGGGGAAGCGTCAAAGGCGCACACCCTTTGCGCGCCAGCTGCCCGGCCGCGCGCCTTGTCCGCTTTGTGTTTCAGCCCCTTAGGCCCTATACATTTATCTTCACAGCGCCCGGGCCGCGCATCTGGGGCGCTTTGTAAATCAAGTGAAACATGAAATCTAGCGGTAAAATAGCTATTTCAAGAAATACACACGAAAAAATTAAATGACATTTAAAAGCGATTGGTATGTACGCAGCTTTAAGTATTCGGTGTCCACGGCGCGGCGCGGCGGCTATAAAGCAGGGATTGAATTGACAATCGCGAGTACCACTGATTGCCGATAGGTAACAGGTTATGTAACTACGTGCTTTCTTCCGCGAATGCACCGTCCTTATCCCGCACGGGCGGAGAGACAGAGATGAAAACTTTCTGAGCAGACTTGCAGGGCTGCCACAAGCGATTAGATGCTTTTTAAACATCAAGCTTAGCTAATTTTTTTTATTTTAATAAATGTCAGTCACATGTGGTAAAACAAATTGACGACCCAGGCGCAGTGGGCAAGTCTTTGCTCTCTGCGTGGGTTCAATTGCCGGCAGGAGCACAATTTTCCTGACCACGGGACATTTGAGTTTCCTAGTTCTAAAAATGATTGTGTGTGTCATATAAATTGGTCGGGCCCCACGATACAAATCTTGCAACTTAGTTTTAGGCTGTGAGAGTATAAAAAAAATCGGGGTTAGATAATTTGACTAACATTTTTAGTTGTTCATACACGCCGATAAGGAACAACTTTATACTAATGATTAAAAACTTTGCTCTAGAATTGTCCATCTGTCTGTCAAGACCCCTTTTCTCAAAAAGGGGTCTCAAGTTAAAATTAATACGAAATACACAAGTCTATAGTCCCTTAGAGATTGCATTATCACTTACCATTAGGTGAGATAGTGGTCAAATGTTTGCATACAATTAATTTAAAAATAAAGATGTTAATGAATCAAGCTTCTAAATCAACTCAATAATAAAATACGGCCATTTATATGTAAAAATGGCCAATATCAGTATTTAGACAATATAGGACTAAAAAGAAAAAAAATCGTTCAGGTATCAGGTTTGTAACAACTGTAAGTTTCTGAAAACGACGACTTTGTTGCTGCTCCACAAAGTTGTTAGTTTAAACAAGTCTTTGCACTTAGTTTGGGGCTGTGAATGTAAAACGGTTTGTTTCTTTTGTATCATATTATATATAAAACATTATTAAAACATATTTTATATTGTGCTAACAATACAAGCAAAATATAAAATATTGTTTTACTAATTTCACCCATATATAATAATTATTATTATAAACAAATATTTTATATTGCAATACGCGTGATTAATATTAAAATCCAAATTTGACAACTCTTATTCGCTTAGCAAACACAAATAAAACAAAAATACATCTTATGATAACAAATATGATATCATCTATATAAATGCAGTACAGTTACTGAAACAGATACAAGAAGAACAAACGCATTCACAATCACAACTCCACACTAAAGTCAAAGACATGTATTGTGTGTGCCGGAAACAGTGTCATACAAACAATCACACCCAGAAGCACAAATGTCCCTAGGGAAAGAAAATTGTTCTCCTGCCAAGAATCGAGTCTGCGGCGCAGTGGGCAGCGACTCGATTGGGATATAACAGTAATAAGTTAATAACTTAACGTTCTACAACCCTAATACTTTTCCGAAGCAATGATTGCAGTTCAACAAACTGCGCGAGAGCCGATCGTTGAACCTGCACTAACCGATCTTACCTCTCTGTTCCGCCCTACGGTGACGTCGGCTGTCTCTCTCTCACATACAATACGTCGTATTCTCTTGTAGTCCGAGATAATAATACCTTCCGAAATGTATACCATCGAAGGTTATGTTGTTAGGAAAACTGCGAGTCTCTTGTTCAACGCTCGATGTACATCGAATTCTAGGCGAAATTAATTCTATCCAGAACCTATGACTCGAGTTCACTCGAGCATTCCCTATTATAGTTTCATGTATTAAACACAAATAGTAATATAATGTAATTTGTTCACCACTCTGGTTTCTTACGAAGTATTAATAGTTACGTTTTTGTTGACAGCCATTTATTGCACGGCCATTTACTTGTAAGTAAACTACATCTATCGCTAACTCATTCGTATTGCGGATTCGTACCATTTTAATATTATTAGCCGCGAGAGAATACAATTTCTAAGTCACGGTTGACAATTGAATCTAAATCACAAATTAAGCTAAATATGACTGGATTGTGTATGAACACCATTTTGCCTGATGGTATGTGATGTGGTCTAGGACGGTACACACGAGGCCTAAAATGAACGGCTATCATGGATATACTGTTGTAGTACAATTGATGATATTCTATGGGGTTTCAGCCGCCTTCAAATAGAAAAAGGTTCTAAATTCGTCAAGCAATTTAATCACTGGTACTATTTTCAACCGACTTCAAAAAAGGAGGTTCTTAATTCGACTGTATGTTTTTTTTGTTTGTATCTTACGCAATATTTCCGCCAATTATGAATCGATTTTGATGTTTTTTTTGGCAACGCAAGCAAAGCTTAAAAAACTGACTTCACCGCTTTTGTTTTGGTTTTGGCTTGATCGATTTCGATAAAATTTATATGGGTCCACCTCTGAAGTATAAACTACCTAACAAAAAAAAACAAAATCGATTCATAATTGGCGGAATTATCGCGTAACACACATAAAAAAACATATAGTCGAATTGGGAACCTCCTTTATTGAAGTCGGTAGAAAATAGTCTGCTATGGCATGCAGAATATGCTAAGATTTATATTTAGCCCAGAAAAATTAATAATTCTTAGTTCTGAAAAAACAGCCTTTGTTTAGTTGGCTTTTGGAGGCATGCAATATTAATCCGTTCCAAAGTAACCTAATTTATCACCTTACGTATTTTATAAAGATACAATTTGCCTTTTACTGCACATAACTTGGACCAACAGCCGAAAAGAAATCGTTAGATGTAGACATCTAACGATTTCTTCTAAACGCGTAGAAAATTGTACTGCGGTGAGCGGTCACAGATAGAGTAACAGTTACAGCGTAGTAAGATACTACTTCCTACTAATATTATAAATCCGAAAGTTTGTGTGTAAGTATGTTTGTTCCCTCTTCACGCTTTAACGGCTAAACGGATTTGGTTGAAATTTGGAATGTACATAGCTTATACCTAGGATTACCACATAGGTACTTTTTAACTTTATAATAGCGGGCGAGGCCGCGGGGCACGGCTAGTAACTAATGTATAATGTCTACGTTTTGAATCGACTTACATAAGTAGCATATTCACTGACGTTGATGTCATTATTTATATAAAAAAGATATGGCAAAAATAAAAAAGAGATATGGGAAAACGGTAGTTAAAAATGGTAAAAAAAACGTTAAAAAAGCAGAGTTTCTCGCCAGTTTCTTCTCGTGTAACAACGAATTTCGCAATTCAAGACAAAAAAAAACATGAAATCATTGATCGAGCCAAGCGAGATCCCATGTTGACTTGGGTGGTTCAGCACTTTGTCTGTCCGTCCGTCTGTCAGAGGCATCTAGCATCAAACCATGCAAGCGAATAACTTCAAATGCTCAAAGAATATGTTAAGTTACGGCCCAAAGCCAAACATTTTAATGGCAATTAAAAATACATACATGAAAATAAAATATGTTCCCCTTCACTTTAAGCCATACCCCTAAGTGAAAGGGTAAAAATTAAAAAAAAAAAATTCTGAACGTTTGGTTTATCATTGGATAGAACTTTGCTAATAAAGTACGAATCCGTATTTTTTTTAAGTAAAAATAATAATTGAAAATAACAATTTAGAAGGACATCAAAGTCACTCTTCTTAGACCTATTTTATGTATCTCAAAATCGGCTACATATTTAAAATTGCTATTTACATATAATATCGTTAAATACTTTTATTAATCAACAATTTATACAAACTCAATTAATTATTGTTAAGGAAAAAATGTATAAGCAATTAACCTCAAAAGTTTTACTACAACAAAATGTAAGCGCGAGATTACAGTTCGGGGCGAACGATTAGTTACAATAACAACGAAATGAAACTATTTTAGAAAAAAGTATATATTTCTCAAATAATTAAGAAAGTCCCGATATTATATGGGGTCGAATAAGTTGGCTTCCAATTACATACAAAATTATATCACTTAATAATTGGACGTCACCATTGTTATTTCACTGCACTGCACTGCATTACACCGCACTTTAAGTCACTTCACAACTGTCTTCCCTGTACTACACTGCACTGTACTTTATTGCGGTACACTTCACTGCACTGCACTGTTTTAAATAATAATTATTATTGTTATATATCTATTTGATCATTTAATATAGAACTTAACTTAACTAAAATATTTCAGGACGTTATCGTGCTCTAAGCATTTCTTCTCGTATTGTATCGTATTAAAACGTTATTTTTCAGCATTCTCTAATGTTCACCTTCATATTTAGAATTCGAATTTTCAAGTACATTTAATTTAATTAACAAGATTAGATTAGATTTTACATTCAATTAAATTTAAATTTATTAACATAAAATAAAAGCCATATATTATGAAGAAAATATAAAAGACGAAGCGATAGTATTAAAATAATAAAATGTATTACTTACCTATATGAAAGTTATAAATAAATAATGATAAATAAACGCTTTCACACTCACAGCACTACACTGAGTTTGATGACTTGTGCTGTACCCACAGTACAAGTTAGCCGGAAACATCCCACTACACTAACAATCAGAACCGATCAATTTGCTCATGATCAGAGGTGCTTTAGTTGTAATTGCATAAAATATTATTTTCAATCAATTAGCTGGTTTGAAGTATGAACACGTTACGAGGTCTGAACGTTATTTTTGGATAATAATAAAAATCTGACAAAATTATGTTAAATAAATTAGTCTCTTGAATATCCAATGTCCCATGCTAAGTCGCTACAATGAGCCATAAGGCATTTTAAAGTAAACGAATCTAAAAGGCAGGGCTTTAGAGCAATATATAGGCATGACAGCCTATAGCCACAGGCGATATTTTTCCATCCTAAAGTTAGTACTTAATTCTTTAGTTCTATTCTTTATTAATACTACATTTTTTTTTTTTTTTAATTAAATAGATCTAATTATATATATGTCAAATTTAATGTAGTATATTTTTTATTTTTTTAAATATACTACATTAAATTTGACATATATATAATTTGATCTATTTCATTTTTAGCTCTACGCCCTTATCACGAATGTCGACTGTCCATGTTTGCATATGACCGATTACGAGGTACTTACGTATTTTATTAGCAATTTCGCCTCTAGCAGCAGTGCGAGTTTCCTGCTCTGTGGTTTGAGCATTTAGCAAACGATAAAAAAATTTATTCAGTTTATATAAATATTTAAAGTTGATTCAGTTCACACAACAGCCAAAACTAGTATTTTTTTTTATTTTAACAAACAAACGTATTCACACTCACAGCCCCACACTAAATTCAAAGACTTGTATTGTGGGTGCCGGAAACATTCACATCACACACACACACACACACACACACAATTAATTGCTTTATGTCAATATGCAACCATAACCAGCATACAGAAATATGGAATACATAATATTAATTAATAAATTAATTTGACTAAGTGTCAAGTGGTAGTCATTACATTATAATGATTATATAAATAGCGTGTCTAGCCGAGACCTCACGTTTACATTTTGTTTAGTGCTTTGCCTTTAATTGGCTTAAACTTTTTTCTTAACTGATATTACACCTTAAATATATATCCGTTTTTTTAATATATTCCTGGACAAAATAGGTATATAAAGGCAACATTGCTATCCCACTGAATTGTTAAAATAAATTATCAATTGTTTTATTCATCGTTGTTTTTTTTATAAGCAAGGACTTATAAAATTACACAACATGCGCTGAAAAAAAAAGTAATACATTGCCTCCGAATGCATGCAGCATATTTTTTATTTATGTATTTTTCAGCGTTGTTTTTTTGTGTCAGAATTTGTAGTTTTAAGCTTAGACGCTTTTGTCACTTGACGGAAGGACAAAGTGGTTTGCTCGGTTAATAATCTTGTCAATTATAATAAGTCATTGTTATCTTTTGGTAAGTATCTAATAGATTTGTCTGATTTTAACTCGTATCTCTTTTCTCGTATCACACTATCACATCACACTATAATATTATAACGGCGAAAGTTTGTGAATGTGTTTGTATGTTTGTTATTTCCTCACGCTCAAGCGGCTGGAGCAATTTCGAAGAAATTTGGTATGGAGGTAGCTAGCTACCTGGATTAACACATAGGCTACTTTTTACTCGGAATTCCCGCGGGTCCGCGACTTACGCGGGTAAAATCGCAGGGCGCAGCTAGTGAAATATAAATAAAGACTAAAAGAGCATAAAATAAAGTCAATAAATGCAAAGAAATTCTGGGTAAGTAACATTTTGAACCCTGGGTAAGTCTTATTTCGGGTAGGAGTAATTTTCCGGAAGGAAATCGTCGCTGAGTGTAACTAACCTAACCTAACAGAGCTTATAGATCTAATGTACTCGCTCTCGATCCCGATAGGCTAGCAGCTAAGGAAATAAGACCCACTTGGTACAATTGGTATATAAATAGAATGTAATGTAGGTTACCACGTAGCACTTACCGTGCTGGAGAGCGATCTAAATAGTATCAATGTTCCAACGCACCTTGGAGTCTACCAAAACCTAGGCACAGACTAAATCGCATAGGACAGGCTGCAGTGTAGCACTCGCATAAATCTTCATGGCCTACCAATTAGGACTAGTTGACGACTGCGCGGTGACGCACCTATTGACGAAGCTGATCTACCAACATGACTGGCCTTGTCACCACAGGTACTTGTGTGCACTCGGAACAGAGGATTAGTCAATGCAGCTACTTATCTACAGATGTACACTCATTCTAGCAGTTTCGATTAAATTCCCAACATGAGCATAATTTTAAAAACCTAGTGAGCCCATACAAACCAAATGAAACCAAGACCTACTCTGTGCTTCTGGTCTTGTGTGTTTGAGTTTTTCCCTGCGACTCAAGTCTTTGATCCTAGTGGGGGGCTGTGTTTGTTTGTTTTGTTTAATCGTATTAATGTTTTAAACTGTCAGTGTGTGGGTGCAAAGGTTACTTTTTATCGTGATAGATAGCATGAAACATATGCAAATATATAACTGTTTGTTGTGTTCTTATGTTAACTTCATAAAACAATGTTATTCTTGAGATCCAGTCATTTTAAGCCTAGCGTGCTTACCGTCCTCAACAACACCATCACTTCAGGTGAGATACTGGTGAAACGCTAGCTAATCAAAGTTTAGAAAAAAATGGAAACATAGGAAATGCAAAAAGAAAGTATTAAAATGATTGTTAATGTGTGTACAGTACATGTTCCTCTTTTGGGGCGCGAGTCGGACCAGCATTTATTTTATTAAGTGTTTTTTTTTTTACCGCTTACAGCAATAAATCGCTCATAGCTCATAGTCGTCATTAACATTTCGCAAAAATAAATCGCATTGCATGCGCAAAGGACATAATGACAAGCATTTTACCTGTAAGTACATAAATTAACATTTTATTTAACCAATCAGTGAATTGTAATACTACTAGACAAATCAATTAATCACATTTGTTTTTTACTCTTACACGCGACTTTATATCGAAATTATATTCATATAGACGCCGGATTGTTTTTAAAAAGTTTTGCATGGACGCACCACTTAAAACCATTAATTTTAATAATTCTAATAAGTATATTCTTATTTAAAAAATTGGTTAAAAACTTTAATATACATATATTGTAACTGCCGTGATTTGAACACTACTTTAAAATTGAATAGCCCTATCAGAAAATTTGTTGCGGAATGCAGATAAACGCGCTATTTTAAGAAACGTGTCCCAATTGTAACATATCCCAGATAATTTAGCCGATTTAGTATTAGGACTAACCTTTGCAACGAGTGTTCCTGCTACCTTTTTGTAAGAACTCTGTATGGACTACCGAAGCCGGGAGTCAGGTGTATACAAACAACATTTTGATCAATCTGCGTCGCATAATAGAGGCACTCTACTACGAAGTCCGATTGGAACGCTCTGAATGAACGTTTGAACGAACGTCTCGTTACAATGAGCCCTATGTCTTTGTAATAGGATACATTTTATATACTAAAACTGTAGTAGTTCATTCGAAAATTTCTCTTGCAATTTGGCTGCAGTATATTTTTGTTTGACATAATTTTTCACTTATTAATAGAAATTGCGCAACGGTATTCTTATTGTGTATACACAGATTTGAAGATACTATGCGTACATTAACTATTAGTTTTAGTAATAACAAGATACTCGTTAGTAAATATTATTGTATCTACATAATGCAACTACAATCGTGGAGTTGCCAGCGACACTATAGATATACCTGAGCTTTGTGAGTGATGTGAATGATTTGGCGCTGCAACACAAGCCCTTATGACCTTAGTGCGAGTGTGTGTGTGTGATAATCAAAAAAAAAAATCTTTACCGCCAGTAATTCGGACCTGTTCATCTAATCCTAATCAAATTTTGCTCAACATCAGGAGGACGATTGCTCATTTTGTCTCTCAATGATATGAAAAAAAAAATGAAACCAATAAAAAATAAAAAATAAATGATCTTTCAAACCTATTAACGTACGACGGATATATTTCAAAACATAACCATATAAAAGGAAAAAAGAAAAGGTAAATTTTAATTTTAAAGTTAAAACTAGAGCCGTACTAGTAAACAATAAACGGCGTATCATAAACGTTTTAACAAATATAATGTTCAACCTTATAATGTATGATATCAGACGTGGTTATTAAATAAATATGATAACTCATTTGGTATGAAAGATATCTATATATAAACATAACATAATAAAATATATGTTTATCAAGAAAAGCTTCGCGACGACTGCGAGTCGCAGACTAGATCGTGTCGTATATAGTCGTATCAAATATATCAAAAGAAACGCTTTCTAAACGTAACGGACTTTAAAACTGGTATACATAAGGTTTAAAATATCTTGACTTGTTATCGCTCACCGAGATTGCAAAGTTATAGACAAGCAATTTAAAACCTTTATGCACTAGTTTTAAAGTCTGTTATATTTAGAAAGCGTTTCTTTTGATGGAATAGGGACGAAACGTTTTGGTTTTTGGCTAGGGCTGCTGCCCTCCTAGCCAAAAACTAGCAAAAAACCAGGTCCCGTAGTTTTCAAACATACACCGCCATATAGAGTACACATATATATAGAGCGGGTTACTATGGCGACGATCACTACTTCATTTAAATAAAAAGCCTAGCTGATCGACAACACGATCTACTGTGTTGAAGAATTCTTTGACTACACCCATAAAAGGAGTTTATTCTATATCTAAAATAACATTTAATGAATTTACAAATTTTATTGGATTGTATTTTTAAATTATTATTATTCTGAATTGAATAATAAGTTACATAACTAAATAATAATATATTTCTTGCGTGACGTTTCATTTAAAGGCAAATATACAATATTTTATAAGCAGCAAGACTTTGCAAATGCATATATAACATGTTTAGTAATATATCTGTTTAATTAAGCTTAAGTTTTTTTGATGAATTATTATTATTATTATTAGTTTAGCGTCTTTATAACATACTCTAAGTCCTAATCCTAACCTACGACAACGCTGCGTTGCAGTTGGTCCAGTCCGACCGAGTACCGTCTCGTCTATATCATTGCATAATGCCGGCCATTGACCGCCCCCCTCCCTTTACCTCTCTCCTGCTTACGACGAGGAAAGTAATGGATGTTACACTATCATGTCTTCTGTGGTAATGATCCCTTTTAATAGGAAGCGAGTGGTGACGCGGCTGTACTTGTAAAGCCTTCTATACAGAAAAAGATGTATTTTATTGTCAAACATGAGTATAAAAGTTGTTATAAAATAAAATGTTATGTATCTTTATGTTGCAATGCAAACTAAAGTCTTTTATCCGTCCAATCTCTGAACATAACTGAATGTGAATTATATATTTAAAATAATATGTATTATAGGCACTTATATATAATTATTTATTTATTTTATGTTAGTTCATTTGATTAGATATTCTGCTATCATTATTGGTATGTATTGTTTATATAGTTTAAACAGTGTTAGTAGTCTTTTTTTATCTATTTCAATAGTTTTATCGCACCACCATCCGTACATTAACTTTTTGTTTATATTTTCATTCAAAGGTTGTTTGGAAGAGATCGATCTTACGTCAACGAGTAACTTCTTGTCGAGGTGGTTGAAATTTTTTGAAGCTAGGAATTAGGAGTCATTAACTTTCATGAGTTCCTTCGCAGTCCACAAAATATTTGAGTTTTAGAGTTAATTCCTTCCTGTGATAAACAATTTAGTTGTGTAATTCATCCTAGTTTAGTAATAACTGAAAATATTTTTAATATTGCTCTATAAGTATCAACTGTGACCTTCCCAGTTTACTTTTCTATATCTGCATTCACTATAGGGACGGTAATGAAATGCACTGCACTGCATTCCATTGCTATTCACTATTTTGCACTTCACTTAACTGCACTCGATTTTTCGTACTATTTGCACTCCACTGCACTGTATTTCACTTACCTCGAAGTAAATAATAGTAACTATACCAAACTGAAAAACACAGCACTTTACATCCCTATACTGATATTTACCTCACTACACACAACAGTCACTAAATTGCACTCCAATATACTTCACTTCACAACGCTGCACTTCACTGCACTGCAATTTACTATACTTCACCTCACTACGCTGCACTTCAATCCACTCCACTGCGGTGAACTTCAAATCACTACGCTGCATTTCACTCCACTGTAATGCACTTCACTACGCTGCACTTCACTACGCTGCACTTCACTACGCTGAACTTCACTACGTTGCACTTCACTACTTGCACTTCACTTTTTTGCACTGCATTGAGATGATATGTAATTAGCTTTATAATAATACTTTAGACTCCTGCGCCGTGGTAACCGAGTTCAAATCCTCGTATTATTTTTATCTCTAAGGTAATGTCTGTTTTGCTTATAATCAATGAGACTGATTTGATGACAAAAAGTTTGGTGCCCCTTATACAAGTATGTTAGTTTGCGGTTGTATGCAACGTAAAAATAAGTCGGTGGTGGCTAATGTAAAACAATAGATAATGCTGTTAGTTATTTGTTGCCCTAGATGCCTTATTTAAGTGACATAGATTGTAAACTTAGTGTGACGTGTCCTTTCCCATCAGACTACAACTGCAATTTATATAAATATATATTAATCCCTATTTATATCGGTCACACCATAATTTGAGAACGACTTTAAGGATTTAATTAATCTATTTTTTTAAGTTTTCAAATACTTTATAGATAAGGAAAGCAAAATTAAGAAAATTTCGCAAAAATTTGGAAATTGCCTGAATGTGCTAGGACAGGACAGCGTCTGTCGGGTCAGTTAGTTTATACTAACATTTTATGCGTCACTTAGTCGATGCTACTGTTAATAGTTTTAACTGGCATTTGATTCACCCGCATACATTCCAATACAAACTAGGCAGTAACCAAAGGACCCTCTCGGAGCTTTAACTGGCAATACCTATCGTTAACAGTAGACACTATATCGGCAAAAAACAGGTGCTTATATTTTTTATAATTTGTTTTGAAATTGCACTATATAATAATTAATAATGGTCCATATCTTGCAGTGCACCCGATTTAATTGATACAAATAACATGTTAGAATTTTATCTTTTTTTAAACCTGGATAACTGGAAAAACTGTTGAAAGGAGAGCACAAATCGCTCGTTGTACTTATAAACGGCGATAGCCTTCTAAGTCTATGTCATTATACTTATAGGCGCGGCATACGGATCGCAATTTTTCATTTGCGCAATATCAAAACATTGCCCATTGTACGTTTACTGCGAAAAGGAAGACATACAAATGCAACGTGTAAATGTCCAAATGTCGAAGGTCGCGAAAATTCAAAGGAAAGTTACTAACAAAGCAAGGAAATTTTACTCTTGTGCAATTTCAAATTACTGGAAAAACCAGAAAATTTTCGTCAAAAGGAAATCGTAGAAATGAAACCTCGGGACAAAGTTTTTTAAAATAATAAGCAACTACGTCATTTACGCAAAAGTTGCGAAACTTACTTCCAAGTAACAATTACTCTTTTATTTGAAAGTTAAACAAAACCTGGCATTTACTTGTGTTTAACAAAAAAATATGCCAGGTAAAAAACAAGTTCGTCGAGCTTGTTATTTTTTAATTAGAAATGAAACATATAATGTAAATGCTTTCATAATTACGATATAGTTAAATTTTGATAAATATTAATTTATCTGAGTAATATATGATTTAAAAATGAAAATAGTAAAGTACAGCGAAGGAGTGGAACTCATTGCCTAAGTCTTTGTTCCCTGAACGGTACAATCTGAATGTCTTCAAGTCTAGATTGAATAGGTACCTTCTAGGCAAGCATGTTCCATCATCGGCCGCATCATCACTTTCCATCAGGTGAGATAGCGGCTAACTGCTTGACTATCTAGCATAAAAAAATAAAGAGATAATTACCGAAGAATACATACAAATAAATCTATAGATAGTATAGTAAGTCTATATAATAAATCAATACATTTATTTGTATCTACACTTCGGTAAATATCTCTTTACTTTTTTTTATGCTAGATAGGCAAGCATTTGACCGGTATCTCACCTGATGGAAAGTGACGATGCGGTCGAAGATGGAACATGCTTGCCTAGAAGGTACCTATTATAGATGCGTTAATGTATAATAGGATTTAGTAAGTAATTCCATCGTCCCGTCATCTGGGTCAAATAATCACAATACGTAGTATAGAAGTATCGAGCAGGCTGACACCCTACTACGGAAAATTGATCTCCACAATTTAAATTAGATCGCAGGAATATTCCGGACGCCGAGATAGTACCTAGATATCTAAGTATTGACAGCAAGCGAGGTGCGAACCAAACGTTGATAGAATAAGATTCAATTCCATTAATTGGACTCAGCGGGTACTAGAAACTGCGCGTAGATTAAAGGTTCTGCAACGCAGTTTATTTATCAGTACTTCTGCACAATTGAGCTTTTGAACAAAGGACTTAATACAGCACTTAGTGCCGGATGAGGTTTAATTATATTTTAAAAAGAAATTTAAGGATATACCTACACATAACTTTGCCTGAGAATTCTTGACAGCACCGCAGTGCTTCGAACCATACAACAACGATAAATCGTAAGTGAAATCGCAGTCAGCGGTGTTCCGGGGTCGAGCGCGAACCTTTCAGATATAGATAATAGTAGTAACATTAGTCGGATGGACAGACCTTGTTTAAGCGGCGGAAGAGCTTCATTTTTGGTGTCGTAGTACGTTTGGGTTAAGTCCACGGTGGAGTCCGCTACAGATGCGCGCACGCGAGGCGCCGCGTGTCCGGTCCACGAGTCCATAGTTTACGGTAAGCTGAGACACTTGGAAAGTACGCGCATGTCCGGGGCAGGCCACCGCTCGCGTTCGATCTGTGCCGTGCACTGAGCTTTCCATAAGCGCCCGCGCAAGTCGCTCAGGTGAGAGTCTTATCGTTTTTTTACAAATTATGCACGATGACGTGAATATTGCTGAAACGGCGCGCAGCCGGCGCGCGTCTTTGGGCCTGCGCACGCACCGGTGCCGGAAAATGGATAACTTTGAATGAAAATCGAATATTCACCGCTGGTTATTCTTACTAATACAACTCAAAAATGGAGGCTTGTAGCGGACTGATGATTGCGTCACAAACAATGTACTCACAGAGGTCCTCAAACAAATCTTATAAAAATTAAAAAAGACAATATAGAGAAAAAGAGGTAATCAAATAAAAAATACCTGAGTGTAAAATAGTCAACTTAAAAGCAACGCACTAAATACCTACAATCATTTAAATGCATCCCAAATACTCTTTATTTTTTTTCTTTTAACGGTTGTCAGTAAAAATATTAAGAAAATAAATATCCACGTAAGTACTACATAGGTGTAGAAGCAAAGGAACGAAATGTTGAGACTTTATTGGCACTCATTCATAGTTTTATTAATTAGATAGGCTAGCATTTGACCACTATAGTGTCGTTAAGTAGGCACATGGTGGTAAGCGATGATGAGTGAAGTCGGAACTGGACGCCCTACAGAAGTTATAGGAAATACTCCATCGCACTTGCAGGTCTAATAGATAATTAAGGAACGAAATAAAAGCAAAATTGTTTATTTATTGCATTTATTATTAACTATAATAATATAAAACAAGTTTAGGAACTTCTTAGCAACACTAAAAGAAAAATATAATAATCCCATAATTATATTTCAAAAACGATCAATAAAAAAACACTGTTTTAAGCTTAATTTGAGTCGCATTCATATTCACATTGACAAACAACACTGCTTTAATTATTTATCTGAATCATAATGATATTCATATACATAAAATAAATAACACTGTTTTAATAATCTTCCTCACTGCCATAGTGATTGTATAGTTCCGTTTCCTTCGCTGGTGATAAAGTGCTTACATAAATGTGCTTTCTGCAAATCTTCTTGAACTTCGTCCTTAGTTAAAACGTGAGCGTATTGCACACGTTATTTCCAAAACCCACACGTTTGCATTCTTAAGTTAGTAACAGTTACTACGCTGGCAATATTTAATGTAATTTCTCACTTTACTTATTCTTTTTTGCTTTCTTCTTCGATGACTTGTGCTGTGGGTGCCGGAAACATTCTCAACACTTACACAATCACACGCATAACCAGAAATACAAATTTCCGGGGAGAAAACTTGTGATCTCGCCAGGAATCGAATCCGATACTCTGCTTGGAAGGCCGACATGCACCTAATAAAGCCAACGGGCAGTTCTGCGCTCATATCAGTTCTATGGGGTTACCCAGTTTAGGTGGCAGGCGGAAAACTCGAGCCGCACTCGATAGCCAAATTACCTATATGGTAAGTACATTATATATCCGGGTATTAAAATTACTTGACGTAAGAACTCCACATTTAATTCTTATTCTGAAAATGTCATCGCCAATCATACTAAGTTGCGTATTTCGCATTTTTTAATCCTCGATAGTCAAGGTCACTGATGGAAAGTGATGATGCGACCGAAGATTTGATTGCTTGCCTAAATACCGTTACTTTTAACTCAAACACTCATAGTTTATACCGTTCGTTCGGGGAAGACGTGGGCAATGAGTTCCACTCCTTGGCACGGATGACAAACGTAGAAGCAAAATGCTTCGAGCGAACTTGGGGTATGTTAACAATAACACGTTTGGAAGTTTGGCTTGTTTGCCTTTCTTTGTAGCCGATACATAAGTCTAGTATAATTAGGAAGATTATAGAATCTATTGAAGATGACGGATCTCAAAGATACCTAACAGAACAACGCCTTCCCGAGAGATTAATTCCACAACTACCAATATGTCGGTACAGTGTAGTTAGTCATGCCAACACGAGAATATAGCTCACATGGATGTCATGTCGTTTTTTATCCCTAAAGGGACATAATATACAAAGCGCCCGAGACGCGCGATATACATATATGCGCGCCCGTCACTCGCCCTCTAAAAATAAATTAAAAACTGTAAAGCGGGTGAAAATGTTATGTTTTTTCTTCTTTGTTATGGCTTCGCAATCTTCTGCATTTAGCCAGTGTCAAGTGATAATATAATATTTCAAGTGTATTTCATATTATAAGTCCTAGTCACAAGTCACAGTCAAAGTCAAGTAAAAGAGTCAAGGTCCAGTCATAGTAAAGTCATTCCCTAGTAAAGTGGTAGAAACTTTACTAGAACTTCCATTTTTTTTTTTTTTTTTTTTTTTTTTATCGCGAAGGTGAAAATCACGTTATCAACTTTGTATGATTTGCCTACACTTATGCACGTTCACTAAGTATTAACGGTTAATAATCCACCATTATTACACATTAACACTCGAAAAATCACAGGTTTTGAAAAATTTTACAAAATCAACAACGCCATTTTTTCACTTTCAATCAAATAAGTTCGCTGATCAAAATGTTGACATTGACTTTGACATAATATTCCGACTGTGTATAGATTCATCTGTAATGTTCTTGACCGATTTCTCGGCTAAAGTCTCGTCGTGGTTGCCTACTTTAGGACATTTGAATTTCAGCATGTTATTTCGGCATGAATTCACTTTAGCGATATCCGTCTGTTTTTGGAATTGTATCCTTTTAAATATTTATTACTAAGGTGTTTTATTTTATCAACCGGCTTCAAAAAAAGGAGGTGGTACTAATTCGACTGTATGTTTCTTTTTGTATGTATGTTACGCGATATCTCCGCCAATTATGAATAGATTTTGATGTTAGGATTTTTGTTTGGTAGATTATAGTTTAGAGGTGATCCCATATGAATTTTTTCGGTTCGGTAAGGTTTATTCATTAACTTTGACTGATGTCTTACTGACAACTGATTCAGAGTGCTGTGTGCCCTCCGAAGCCCGTGCTTTGGAGGGCACGCAGTGTCATTATACCGTTATAGCATTCAGTAGAAACTAACAATAAAAATAAAAATAATAATAGTATATAGCGCGATTAAGTCCCGATATATTACCTAAACTATAAACAAAACAAATAAATTAATCGGTAGTCTCGATGTAAACCACAGCTATTTTCCCGCCTGCAAGATAAAAGTGGTTATATATTTGACACGTTATAACCATGGTTAAGAGGAGTTTCTATAATTTTGCGAATCTGGCAGTAGAATCATTAACTTCCATGAGTGCCTCTTTGGGGCATATGTGAATAAACGATTAAGATTTAGATTTTTGATTTTCAATATTCCGCGTTATTTCAACTTAGCAATTAGTTGAATTTGTTTGAATTTATATGACAGGGTGTTCCGGAATATAATATCGACAGATGAGCTACTAACAGTCTCTAAGCGCAGGAAGCAAACCTTTACTTAGGTCACTGAACCTCGCATAGTTGTTAGAACTGATTGCCACGCGGAAATACACCTAAAAACCGACAATTAAACTCTAAATTGCTGTGACGGAGAAGTGAACGAGTTAGCATCTGATCAAACGTGTTTTTGTTTTTCGACAATAGAAAGTAGAGCTTAAATCGATTAGTTAAGGTTCATTTTGAGATAGGGTTCAGATGTTTCGCAAAGCTGAGCCATTAGAGAATAGACGGAGCTGCCTCATGATTCGCCAGTTATGAAGATTTATACAGAATTCTTGAACGTTACATATTAAATAATATATATAGTTACACAATTAAAAACAAATAAATAAACATAAACGGTTTCAACTCACAGCCCCACAATAAGTTCGATGAATTGTGTCGTCGGCAACTCACAACACGCGCACAATCACAACAAGAACCATAAACATAAATTTTCCTTGGGGAAAAATTTTGTGTTCCCGCCGGGAATCGAACCCAATACCCTTAGAAGGCGAATGCGCACACAACTAAGCCAATAGGCAGGGTTTCTTGTTTGTAAAATTAAGAACTAAAAGCACACCTTTTGATGACCCCCTTTGGCATAGTGCGCAAGTCTCCCATCGTATTCCCAGCAGAAGCACAATTTTCCTTCCCAAGGGACATTTTTGCTTCTGCTTCTCGGCGTGTGTGGCACGTTCCGGCACCAACGACACAAATCTTCAAACTTAGTGTGGTACTGCGAATGTACTTACTACAAACAACTAAGCCAAATAAGCCCAAACATGATAGATTTTATCCTCCTGGAGTCGATATCCCAATGCTGGGATTCGTGATCAAACCACAAACGATTAGTGCTTGAAAATTCGTACGTAAATACTCATAAATAATTAAGCTCAAACGTGTTAAAAGGTTTTAATGTACTTCAAAAATAAACAGAAGATGGTCCATGGCAGCAGGTATAAATTTCATTTACATATATTTTCTTTATTCCTGATTGATGCACGCCTCATGACATTTCATTTTCCACCGCCGCGCCGCTGGATTATTGGTAGAGAATGCTTTTAGCATTAAGTCCTCCTATTGTACACTTTTTACTGTGCAATAAAGTATTAAATCTTACTAATATTATAAATCCGAAAAGTTTGTGTGTGTGAGTATGTTTGTTCCCTCTTCACGCTTTAACGCCTGAACGGATTTGGATGAAATTTGGAATGTACATAGATTATACCTAGGATTAACACATAGGCTACTTTTAAACTTGATAATAGCGGGCAAAGCCGCGGGGCACAGCTAGTAATAAATAATAATAATAAGTGAGTGTGTAAGTATGTTTGTTCGATCTTCACGCTTTAACGGCTCAACAGATTTGGTTGAAATTTGGAATGTACATAGATTATACCTAGGATTAACACATAGGATAATTTTAAACTGGCAAAGCCGCAGGGCACGGCTAGGTTACTATAAAAACGCGGGTAGCGCACTTGGTTAGCAAAACCAAAAATATTTCTTCACATGGGTCTAAACTTAAAGAGACACTCATGAAAGTTACTATCTCTAATAGCAAATTTTCAGCCTATTTCTTATCTAACTCTGGGAAGAATACATACACGAGTTTATTTGTCAACCATAATATGGGATGGTGTTATTTGTCAATGCGAGCCACAGAGAACAACAGCAGACGCACGAATATAAATGAGCGCATGAATCTTTAAATTGAATCATTAATCCCTATTTTGGATTCTGAATTCATAATAGAGTTATTGAACCATTCAATAATCGCAACCTAAGGTGACTTCACACTCGACTGACGATGACGTATGAAAACATTTAAGGTGGGACGAGTACACACTTGATAGACGTTTGGTAACATCACC
Organism: Lomographa bimaculata; assembly: GCA_948107665.1. Lineage (NCBI taxonomy): Eukaryota > Metazoa > Arthropoda > Insecta > Lepidoptera > Geometridae > Lomographa > Lomographa bimaculata. The sequence goes on along the minus strand of OX403584.1, from coordinate 26,632,971 downwards.
CTTAATCACCCATCACACTAGATCGACATGACTATAAATACCGAAGGTGATTCCACCTTTGTTAATGGAGAGGTTATTTATAACACGAGATAAAAGCTTTATCGCTCTAATTTTGGAAATCCGAAAGTTTGTAAGTCTACAAATACAAAATAAATACAAAAAAAAATATTATTGACATGTAAGTACATCGTTAATGTTGACTCCATAGGCTCCTGAACTAGTTAAAAACTGTTTTTCTGGAGCCAGTGGCTTCTCCCATAATTATGTTTATTTTCTTTTCACGCTGTAACGTCTGAATGGATTAGGGTGAAATTTTTAATTCAGATAGGTTATACCTAAGAGAAACACATAGGCTATTTATCAACTTGATAAACGCGGGTGAAACCGTTGCGCATGTTTAGTTTGCAAATATGTCTAAGTCGATACAAAAAAAAAGTAACAAAGATATTTAAATAATGTTACGTGAATGCTGATAATCAGAATTTTATAGCTTTTTTATGCTCGGATAGGTTGAACATGTGACGTGTTTAATTGAAAAACGACTAAGACAGTGTAACATGAAATACATCGACCTACAAACAAATAGACTCTAGGTCTATCACACTGAAATATGTGTACCGATTAACCTATACAAACGTGGACATTATGTTGTCTATTATGTATGTCTTATCTTAATTATCACATAGCTAACTTTTGCTTGCAACAAATTATCAACGTTTACAGTATTGACTGACAACGGTCCCACTATTTCACTTAATAGACCGTGAGCCCATTGCAAGGGTCGGCTGAGCGCAGCTTGGCACGTTTTGCATAATAGGTCAAAAAGGGCGTCAATTGTATCACATAAAACAACTCGTCGTATTATTGAATGAAACTAAACTAACTAACTTTTTGAAGAGTGTGCTCAGGAATTACATGATATAATTCCTCCATGCCCTTTTTACCATCAAACAACAAGACAAACTGTCAAACGTCATCCATTTTTGGTTGACATACCTCCAGTTCGCTCGATGCGTTTTGCTGCTACGTTCATCATCCGTACAGCGAAGGAGTGGAACTCATTGCCTGCGTCTCTGTTCCCTGAACGATACAATCTGGGTGTCTTCAAGTCTAGAGTGAATAGGTGCCTTCTAGACAAGCATGTTCCATCTCCAGCCGCATCGTCACTTTCCATCAGGTGAGATAGCGGTCAAATGCTTGCCTATCTAGCATAAAAAAACTAGTCTGTTGCGCTAGAAGCAGATACACATAGTTTAAAAAGTTGGTCGGTCGAGTCAGGACTCGACCGACCACACCGAGACAGGTCTCGGCACGTTCGTGGGTTCGATCAAATTAATGGTGCGAAAAATGGCCAAATTATAAAATATCTCAACGTATTAAGGGTTGAAAAAAACGCGAAACGATAGAGTAACTGGAGGTGATCAGATATGTCTTAGTCGTCCTGACCTCAGCCTGGCAGTTTTTCGGGTCCGACCACATTAATCTCAAGAATGAAATCTCGCTGAATCAATATTTCCAAGAAGTAAGATTTTCAGGGTCTTTATGAATTAAATATACTTGCTTGAATTTACTGAGATACGTTATGTTAGTATGATGTACTGTAGACGTTTACTATCTGTATTATGTATCAGATTTCAATACACAGAGTAAATTATTGAGATACATTCATAAGTCTTTTCATTCATGCTCGTTGGTTGCGGGTGCTTTAGACCTGGCCTTTCTTTAAAACATTTTCGACCTGGTCGAGATACGTTTGCCTAGATCGACCCTTACCAACTTGCCCATTCACACTCACCTTATAAATCTGCTTCATCAATCTTTTTTCGTCCATCCTCTCTACATGTCCAAACCATCTAAGCATCCCTTTCTCAATCTTTGTCACTACATCTTCTACCACACCGCAATCTTCTCTTATCACAATGTTCCTCACTTTGTCCACAGAGTCCACAGAGTCACTCCAGCTATACTTCTTAGCCCTCTCATTTCCACGGCATTTATCTTACTTTCATGCTTTTTCTGTCAAAGCCAACACTCACTACCATACATAAGTGTGGGCACTAGCACACCTCTATGGACAGCCAATCTTGCTTTTTTAGACACTTTCTGACTGTTCATAAATGTGTGTAGGGCCTCATTCACTCGGTTCCCTGCCAACACTCTTCGTTCAATATCACTGTCATATTCACCGTCTCTTGTAAACATTGACCCCAAGTACACAAATGATTTCACTTGTTCCACTCTTTCCCCTTCAGTCATAACGGCGGTTCCTGTCATACTTTCTTCTATTTCAAAAATCACTACTTTCGTTTTGCTCACATTTATTTTCATTTCTTTGCATTTTAGGGCACCATGCATAATATCAACTATCAACTGCAATTCCTCCTCTGATGAAGCCAAAATGACTTGATCATCGGCATAAAGTAGGCATTTGATGGTCAAATCGTTCATTTTTAATCCACGCGCACTCTCTTTCAAATAGGTTGAACAGCCCTAGCGAAGCCACATATCCCTGTCACACCTTTGTCGATGCTAATACAGTCTGTTTAATCCTAACACTAGCACTGGAACCTTTGTAGGGTGATTTTAGTGCTTGTATTAAGATGCCGCTCACACCATACATAAACAACGTCGACTACAATTCGTTTCTCACCACTCTGTCATAGGCCTTTTCCAAGTTCAGTATTTACACTTTGTATATACAATGGAGGATATTGTATAATTAGGTATACTCTCATGTAATTTTTTATAAAAATGTACGTTCAACACTTAGATGTTTGAAATCTATCGATGATGAGTAATTTTAAATTAACTCATCATCGCCCAGCCGAAACCGTTATAGGTGAAAATCTGAAATTTGGTGGAAATGTTTTTTTGTTATGGAGGCGTATAAGAAGCTTTTTTTGAAATGTATCCCCTAAACGGAGAAAAGGGGTGGTAATGTTGTATGAAAATTTAACTTTATATTTATGCTTCCCTATAAAATTAATAAAAAACGCATTTCACTGTTTTTGAAAGATCATCCCCTAAGAGGAGAAAAGAAGTAGTAAAAGTTCATGTAAAAAAATTAATTAGATAAACTTAAAATTTAGGATTCACGTTTCTCAACACGATTGATGAGACACGTGTTGCAGCGTTTTTCAAAAATACACCCCTAAGGGAATTTAGCTACCTTAGTTAGTTAACCTCCCCTCAGTTTTTAATAATAAAAACGCTCAAGCCCGTGTCTCATTATTTGTATCGAAGAAATTGTATGAATCCAAAACCCAAGTAACTCCATGTTTATGTGAGAAAACCGGGTCTTTTCGCGCTTTTATTTTCAAAATAGCATTATTTTGACTAACCTCGACGTTTCGGCAGGGTTGCACCGGCCGTGGTCACGAGAGACTGAGGTGGCGGGTGTCATCGTCTTGATTAGCGAGCAGTATTTACAACTACCCGCACTTGTTTTTCTAAGTCGCTGGACCGACACACAACACTAACAATATCCTCGGATACGTTCGACGATAAATCGCGTCGCGAACACTTTATCAGAACCGGATTCCACGATGACGACAACTTAAAACCATCTTCACGATTGAAATTCGGATATTTTTTAATTTCGATAGCCTCCCGAACTAGCCTCTGATAGTAATGTCGTTCGGTGCAGATGATTTTCGGGTCGTGTAGTTCGATCCAGTGGTTTGGTCCTGATTCCAATATATGTTCAGCGATCGCAGATTTATTTGTTTGGCGATTTTTCACAGCTGCAATATGTTCTTTGACCCGTTCCGCAATTGTTCGCTTTGTTTGTCCGATGTAGGAACTACCGCAGCTGCAATCAATTTTGTAGACGCCTGGTGTTTGAAAAGGGATCACATCTTTTGCCGTCCTTATTTTCTGCCCCACTTTACATAGAGGAGTGTACACAGTTTTTATGCTATATTTTCTTAATGCTGTACCAATTTTATCCGTTATCCCTTTAACATATGGCAAAAACACCGGCTGTCTACTGACATCGAAGTCAATTCGTCGTCGATAACTGCGCCTCGCTTGTTGGTTTTTGACTTTATAGCCGTTTTGTTTCAGTACCTCCTGAACATGTTTCAGTTCACCTTGTAAGTGATCAGGATCACTCAGATCATGGGCTCGATTCATCAAAGATGTAACGACGGACCGTAAATGTCGTGGATGGTGGTGAGACGTAGCATCTAGGTATTTGTCGGTATGTGTCGGTTTTCTATAGACCGAGTGTGATAGAGAACCATCTTGTTTCACCATTACTCTGACATCCAGGAAAGCCAACGATCTGTCCTCTTCTACCTCACAAGAAAATCTAATTTTCGGATGTATTGACTCCAGATGTAGTCTTAGTTCTTCTACTTTCTGTCTGTCACCATTTATTATGCAGAACACATCATCGACGTATCTTTTCCACAGCTTCACAGATGATGACTGCAGTTCCAGCGCGCTTTCGATGTGTTCCATCCAGATATTTGCTAATACAGGTGCCACAGGGCTGCCCATAGCCACACCATCGATCTGGAGATAATGCTGTCCATGGTAGAGGAAGAAGTTACCATCTAAACAGTTTCGAAGCAAAACTATGTAGTTTTCCGAAATGTTGTTTTCCTTGAGTTTCTCTCGGACGACCTCTAAACATTCCTTCACTGGGATGTTTGTAAAGAGCGATTCAACATCAAAACTTACCATAACGTCACCCGGTTCTAGTTTGATGGTTTTTATGATTTCTACAAAATGGGGGGAATCTTTTACGTATGAACCTGTTTTACCCACTAGAGGTTGTAGTACAGACGCGACGTGCTTTGCGAGATCATAAGTAGGTGAGTCAATTTGGCTCACAATCGGCCGCAACGGAACGTTGGTTTTATGTACTTTTGGCAGACCATAAAACTTTGGTGGCTGTACTACCCTGGGCTTATGAAGCCTATCGTAAACATCTTCCGTAAATAACTCCTTGTAGTCTCTAATTACAGCTCTTATACGACGTGTAACTCGGGCGGTCGGGTTGTATGACACTGGTTTGTATATGTTTGTGTCACTCAACAAGTTCCTAGCCTTTGTGTCATAGTCCTCTGAGTTCATCACTATTGTCGCGTTACCTTTATCAGCTCTTAAAACTAGAATCTCATCATTTTGGCGGAGACTGTTCAATGCCAATCGCTCTTCTTTAGTGATGTTACTTTTAGGTAGCTTGGCTTTTCTTAAGATTATGGCAACATCCTGCCTGAGAGCTTCAGCGTCAACAGGCGGCACTTTGTTACGAATAATACCCGCTTCAATACTACTGATGACATTTTCGTATGGAACTTGTGTAGGTGTAGTTGCATAATTCAACCCTTTCGCCAGTATGCCGTGTGTAATGTCATCTATTACAGTGTTTGACAAGTTGACCACCGTATTTAATGTGTGATTATTTGTGTTACTATGATCATACGTAACAAAGTGCCGCCTGTTGACGCTGAAGCTCTCAGGCAGGATGTTGCCATAATCTTAAGAAAAGCCAAGCTACCTAAAAGTAACATCACTAAAGAAGAGCGATTGGCATTGAACAGTCTCCGCCAAAATGATGAGATTCTAGTTTTAAGAGCTGATAAAGGTAACGCGACAATAGTGATGAACTCAGAGGACTATGACACAAAGGCTAGGAACTTGTTGAGTGACACAAACATATACAAACCAGTGTCATACAACCCGACCGCCCGAGTTACACGTCGTATAAGAGCTGTAATTAGAGACTACAAGGAGTTATTTACGGAAGATGTTTACGATAGGCTTCATAAGCCCAGGGTAGTACAGCCACCAAAGTTTTATGGTCTGCCAAAAGTACATAAAACCAACGTTCCGTTGCGGCCGATTGTGAGCCAAATTGACTCACCTACTTATGATCTCGCAAAGCACGTCGCGTCTGTACTACAACCTCTAGTGGGTAAAACAGGTTCATACGTAAAAGATTCCCCCCATTTTGTAGAAATCATAAAAACCATCAAACTAGAACCGGGTGACGTTATGGTAAGTTTTGATGTTGAATCGCTCTTTACAAACATCCCAGTGAAGGAATGTTTAGAGGTCGTCCGAGAGAAACTCAAGGAAAACAACATTTCGGAAAACTACATAGTTTTGCTTCGAAACTGTTTAGATGGTAACTTCTTCCTCTACCATGGACAGCATTATCTCCAGATCGATGGTGTGGCTATGGGCAGCCCTGTGGCACCTGTATTAGCAAATATCTGGATGGAACACATCGAAAGCGCGCTGGAACTGCAGTCATCATCTGTGAAGCTGTGGAAAAGATACGTCGATGATGTGTTCTGCATAATAAATGGTGACAGACAGAAAGTAGAAGAACTAAGACTACATCTGGAGTCAATACATCCGAAAATTAGATTTTCTTGTGAGGTAGAAGAGGACAGATCGTTGGCTTTCCTGGATGTCAGAGTAATGGTGAAACAAGATGGTTCTCTATCACACTCGGTCTATAGAAAACCGACACATACCGACAAATACCTAGATGCTACGTCTCACCACCATCCACGACATTTACGGTCCGTCGTTACATCTTTGATGAATCGAGCCCATGATCTGAGTGATCCTGATCACTTACAAGGTGAACTGAAACATGTTCAGGAGGTACTGAAACAAAACGGCTATAAAGTCAAAAACCAACAAGCGAGGCGCAGTTATCGACGACGAATTGACTTCGATGTCAGTAGACAGCCGGTGTTTTTGCCATATGTTAAAGGGATAACGGATAAAATTGGTACAGCATTAAGAAAATATAGCATAAAAACTGTGTACACTCCTCTATGTAAAGTGGGGCAGAAAATAAGGACGGCAAAAGATGTGATCCCTTTTCAAACACCAGGCGTCTACAAAATTGATTGCAGCTGCGGTAGTTCCTACATCGGACAAACAAAGCGAACAATTGCGGAACGGGTCAAAGAACATATTGCAGCTGTGAAAAATCGCCAAACAAATAAATCTGCGATCGCTGAACATATATTGGAATCAGGACCAAACCACTGGATCGAACTACACGACCCGAAAATCATCTGCACCGAACGACATTACTATCAGAGGCTAGTTCGGGAGGCTATCGAAATTAAAAAATATCCGAATTTCAATCGTGAAGATGGTTTTAAGTTGTCGTCATCGTGGAATCCGGTTCTGATAAAGTGTTCGCGACGCGATTTATCGTCGAACGTATCCGAGGATATTGTTAGTGTTGTGTGTCGGTCCAGCGACTTAGAAAAACAAGTGCGGGTAGTTGTAAATACTGCTCGCTAATCAAGACGATGACACCCGCCACCTCAGTCTCTCGTGACCACGGCCGGTGCAACCCTGCCGAAACGTCGAGGTTAGTCAAAATAATGCTATTTTGAAAATAAAAGCGCGAAAAGACCCGGTTTTCTCACATAAACATGATTGAAGTTCGCGAAAGTTTAAAAAATCCCAAGTAACTCCATTTTATTTTTTTAAATCAATTTCTACTATCTATTTTCTCCACTTAGGGGTTTTATTTTCAAAAATCAAAAAGGTGTCTTATTAACTCTGTTAAGAAAGATGAATCCCAAATTTCAAGATTTTCCGAAACTTTTTTCCCATTAGTGAAAAAAGTTAGGGGTCGAAAGCACTGCAACACGAGTTTCATCTATAGTTTCGAAAAATATGAATCCGATATTTCTAGTCATTTGGAACTAAATTTAAAAACGAGCCATACAAAATGATTTACGAGGGTAAATCATTTTGTAAAACTTCCCTTAGGGATTGATTTAAAAAAAAACGTTGAAATACATGAACAAACGCTGAGAAACAGGAATCCTAACTTTTAAGTTTATCTAATTAACTTTCATACATTAACTTTTACTACCCCTTTTCTCCTCTTAGGGGATGAATTATGAGTCAATCGGGACATTGCCTTTTATATATGTAGAAAAGACAGATTATAATATTTTTTTTTAATTCCGTTATTTAAAAAGATAAGTAAATGTTGTTGTTCTATGTACCGTTTTTTTTTTTTCTATGGACGTGTTATTTTTACTGTTACCAATAAAATAATCACAACAGAATGAGTTTGTTTTATAATTACGATTTACATTCTTGAATGTAGGTGCTTGTTAGGAAGAAGTGTATTTTGTACTCAAATATATATATACATTTACAAAAATCTATCAGAGTGCCTTATTTGGCTCAACGTATTAGCATTGCAATTCAGAAAGGCATGCCGCCAGAATGGTGGACACGCTACCTACTGGTAGTGGGCTTGAGCACATGAGTTACTTATAAGCTCGATGCCTTGTAGGCCATTGGACGTAGATAGAAGATAATTTACATCAATAAAAAAAATATAGTCAAAGATCGCCTCAAAGTGTATAATTAGGTAATATAACCCATAATACAATGGAGACAAAGTTGACAGCCTGGCATTCCTGTCCATGACCCATAACACGTGACCAAAGTTGCTCACTTAATTTTAAGACACGTAGCTTGACAGCTACGCCTGACGGCTTTGTCTAGACATTAGTATAAATGATCGAAGTTAAATCAGGAATGTAATTTTGTCAGAAATTGTAAAAATCTCACGTGGCTTGCTATAATTCATGAAACGAATAAGTATTATCATGGTACTTATTAGTTTTTTTCTTTTAATTTTGCTTCGCAATCTTGTGCATTTAGCCAGTGTCAAGTAATGATATATTTCAAGTGTATTTCATATTAAAAGTACTAATCACAGTCATAGTCAAGTAAAAGAGTCAAGGTCCAGTCATAATCAAGCAAGTCATGCCCTAGTAAAGTAGTAGGAACTTTACTAGAACTTCTATTGGAGTTGCGAAAATCAGGTTTTTTTTAACTTTGTATGTTTTGCCTACACTTATGCACGTTTACTAAATATTAACGGTTAATAACCCACGCGGCCAAACTCCTACTTATTCGTTTCATGCTATATTGTGCCAAAACTTAAGACAATAATCTGATTTCATTCATCTAAGGAGGCCAAGGCCAATAAGTCTCGCTTGTGCGCCTAAATATCTGGGGTGTGCCTATTACATTAGGTACGTGGTTTAATACGCGACTGTTATTTTTTGTCGATCGACCTAATGGAGACCTCGCCATGTTGTCTTGGGTGGTTCAGTGGTGTCCGTCCGTCTTTCAGAGCAAAATTATAATTAGCTATTATTGTTTTTATTAATTTCAATTTACAAGTATATGGATATTTGGTAATAAGTTTACACGCACTTAAGCATCACCCGCGGGTTTGCCTGAAAATCTTCGTCGAGTTTTGTACTTGACTTTTGTGCTGAAGCAAACCCATACTTAATGATAATTTGATTAGTATTTTAATATAATTACGTTCATTTTTCGTTACGTGTCGAAATACATTATTTTTCCTTCAAAATAGGTCTAAAAACAAAATGATTTGATATTTTCCATCATACATTTTTTTAACGGTTTTTTAATTAAATTTTTTTATTCCCCACTTATTGATATTTATATTCATTTTTTTTATTTTAGCTTTGGGCCTCAGCTTTATATACTTAACGTTGGTAATGTTATGGATATTAAGCCTCTGAGAGACGGACGGACTGACGTACGGACAATGTGCTGAACCACCGAAACAAATTAAAGATGTCAATAATTGTATAGCTATAGTTTTATCTTGTTTGTAAACCCTTGCAGCGTGATTTCCGTCTCCATTTAGGTCGATATGCAGTCACGTCTGTTACTGCACCCCTCTCTTTCAAGTGAGACGAAACTATTATAATTTATGAAAATTAATTCATGAATATGAATAGAAGCGCGATGATAAAATAGCACGATAACATTTTACCTACTTTAAATCCCTGGAAGATTCAACGATGACGTAATAAGTCGCATAAAGGAAGATCTCGCAATGATGACGTAATAAGTGGCATATAGGAACATTTTTCAATAATGACGTAATCATAAATAACACAGAGGAAAATCTTTCAATGATGACGTAACAAGTGGCATATAGGAAAGTGTGCGTCTGGTCACTAAATAATCCCACAACGAAAACAAGGCAGTTATTTATAGGAAAAATAATAAAGCTAAATAAAAAAAATAAAAACGTACCTGGAAGTAGTAATCAGACAAGACGTGCGGCCGGTCACTAAATATCGCATAACAAAAACAAGGCAGTAATTTCTCGGTAAAATAAAAATATTAAAACAAAAATTATCAGAAAGATTTCCAGTCGCAAAAAATTAGGAGGTGCGCGTCCGGTCACTAAAAAAATACACAATAAAAACGAGACAGCTATTTCACAGAAAATAAAACTTGAAATAAATATAGTGGGATGTTTTTAGTTATTAAATGCAAAAAATAAAATATCCTAAAATTTAAAACCTACTTGAAGAATTTCCATTTGAGGAAAGAAAGATGGCGCGCGTTGGTTCACAAAAAATCAGAAAGAATGAATTAAACAAAAAATAGCCTTAACCTAAACCTACCTGGGTAGCCCGTCGATGAACTTGGTTCTTCTTGCTGCCTGAAACAATACAAATGTACGTCAGTTTGCGAAGTATTTATTTCCTTTTGGTGTCCAAAGTATATTTGTAGATCGAAAAAGCGCGAAGCGTCTCCGTTTCAGCTAAGGCAAAATTATTTTTATAAGTCCGGATGTCTGGTTGTTTTCCTCTACAGGTCGCAATTTCTCAACCGATTTTCGTGAAATATATTCGATGATTACATAGAATTTACTGCTGACTCAATTTCTGTTTTTTTTTCTAAATGGCGGAGATATGGCGGTTGAGAACGTAAAAAAAATATATTTCAGTCATTTCGAAAAATAGTCGAGGTTTTCTGCTCACAGATCCACTAGTCGTAGTATGTTATCTTGACCTATTAGTAACACAGGTGGCGCGGTCCTCCTACTCGACTGTAACCTAGCCTACCCGTCAAATTGAGACGAATTCAACAATACCTAATACTTTACAATCAGTCGATTAGTTTGGGCGCTGTGGAACAAACACATACTTCGCGCAATGGGGTAAGAACGCTCTGATCATATATGACACTTAAAAGGTAACAAGCCTATCAGTTTTCTACAAATTGCATTACGGAGAGTGTTTGGGATATGCATGATCTTGTTCCCGCATCTCCATTCTACTACCGAAGCTCTCAAGGCAGACGGCAATGCATTATACTCTAATGTTGGAAAATACCTACGAAGCGTTTCGCTTCCATTTTCATTTTAAGATCTGCAAAAGTATGGAACGCCCTGCCGTCTACTATGTTTCCCGAAAAGAGAGTGAATAGGCGTTTACTGAGCAAGCTTTCCAACTTCGACCGCATCGTCGCTTTCCATCAGGTAAGATTGACGTCAAACGCTGCTTTAGTCAAAGGCTAGACAAATATAAAAGTCTTAATTTGCAACATTATTGTTGAACAAAATCCTTAAGTGAAGTTGATCGTTGCAGTGCGTCTGGAATGTTCGCGTAGGCGCGGGTGAATGGTTTTCACGCTGTCATGCGGAATAAAGTCGCCTCAATGTTTCACCGTCTACGTGCTAGTTCCAACAGTGTTCTGAAAATGTTTGCGTCTAGCTTTGATTGTCCTATACAAAAATATTGGATAGGTATTGTTACTGGCCAGACTAAAAAATAATTGTAATACTAACATAGATTTAATTTAATTTATAATGTAACCAACCATTCTATGGATTTATACGAAATAAACAATTTTTATTTTTGTTTATTTAATTTTGATCATCAACTTACAAAAAGCCGGTTCTGAAAAAATAAGGCTTTACAAGAGTGTACTTGCATGTAAGTACTTACGTTATTAAGGTCAATAGTGCTGTATACAAACAGATATAATAAGGGTACATTTTCGTATTACTAAGCACGTGGCCGTAAATAACTTGATGATTGATCACACTCATATTATAAATGCGAAAGTTTGCGTGCAAATATGTTTGTTATCTTTTTACGCTGTAATAGCTGAACGATTTTTTATGTAATCTGAAATGGACTTAGATTTAACATAGGATTAATACATAGGCTATTTTTAATTTGGTTAACGGGGGTGAAGTCCCGAGTTCAGATAGTTAAAGAATGATTTCAAAAAAATTAATGAAAAAAAATGCGCCGCTGAGTTTCTTGCCAGGTTCTCCTCGAGATGACTGTAATTTTGCGAATCTGACAGCAGAATCATTAAATTTCATGAGTGCCTCTTTGGGCCCCATGTGTATAAACGATTTTGATTTTGATATTTCGGTCAATACAGAAACTGACAAGTTGAATAGTATAAATTCTTGTCCACGTACCGTTTGTCGTCTGTGCTATTTTTATTTAGATACCAGGAAGTTCAAGTACGAACGAAACAGCCAAAACCGTTTTACCAGACACTACGGGAAATATAAAAATAAACGGTACAAAGGAAAACAATTATTTAATACCCTCAGCAAGTCAGCAGGAAATACAGCTTATATTGTATACTTATTAAAACAAATCGTGGGATGAAGATATACCCACGCGTTATTGGATATTTTGTATCGGAATATCTTCATAGGTACTTAGACGGTACTTACGGTACTTTACGATAAATTGTAATAGTGACAACGAGTCAAAATTTGGATACCGCAGTATAGGCTACGGATAACGAACCAAGGTTTTATGCAACTGCAGTCGAGCTTAGGATTTTTATTTTTGTCTCGTTTTAATTCTGCATTTTTCCTAAAATTATGTGTTAATATGGTCAAAAATTGTATAAATATAATACATAATATATTATCCCCCGCGGTTACACGTGGTTAAACAGTTTTTTTTTCTACTTAACTTTTTGGGTTAGGAGATTTTGCTTCATACAAACTCTATCCTGACAATAAACAATGTATAAATAAAATAATTTAAACGCAAGCAAAGCTTAAAAAATCCGACTACACCACTTTATCTTCGGAACCCTTGATCAGGATAAGTGAATTTAATATGCATTATTGAGCATAACACTACTGATCAGATTTTGACCAAATTAGGAAGCACCGCTTTCTAATGGATAAATAACCATCAAAATATAGAATAAAGTTCTAAGGTCAAACTAAAAAAAAGAAGAAATTGGAATTGAGAACTTCCTTCTTTTCTTGAAGTCTGTTAAAAAGGAAATCGGTCGAGCCATTTTCCAGTTTTTGCGAGACCAACGCACACCAATGGTAAAACAACACTTTTTAGGAATTGCCAGAAAGCAGATATGAAACCACCACCCTAAAGTAATGAAGGCTCACTACCATCGAGCTATCACCGCTTCAAATCTTACGCAGTAGGTACCTCAGTATCTTTGAACAATAGATCGAGACTATAACGACTGGAGTACCTCTCGAACCCGGCCAGTGGGTTACCCGGCACCAAGGTCCAAGGACAGCGATATATTATAGTATCACAGTTTTTTTACCACCCTAGATACAGAAAACCGAACGTCGAAACACACGTTTGACTTGCAAAGTAGTTGACTAAACTACCGTCACTGCCCGACAGATTATATTTACAAATTTGGTCGAAACAAATGGAGCTCACACTCGAAATATATAATAAAACGGCGGGACGTAATCATTTTGGAAAGATAATGTAAAATACTGAACATGGAAATTTGTTCGTGTCTCAAATCAAATTGATTCAGAAGCTAAGAAGATTATACCATCAACGACTGTTACAATACTTTCTTACTTAATTATAACATGAGTTTCCTATGTCTTGTATAAAAAATAAAAATTATGTATATATGTGTGTCCTCTATGCGTTCCTAAATGACTAGTGATAGTTAGTGATCATATTTTTTCATTAATACTGTTACTAACAAGAACTAGTTTAAATTCATAATTTTTTCTTCCGATCTTTTTTCTTCATAACATTCAATGGTAATACTAAGAAAATATTTAACGTATCTGTCGCTGTGTCTGTCTACTTTTCTAACAAAAATTAGTTTCTGGAGCTTCGCCGGCCGCTGCCGCGGCACGCTCGCTTCGCTCGCTCGGTTCGCGCGTTGTTGGGGTCACAGTTCTAACATAACCTAACCTACTTGTCTGATATAGACATTATGATTTTCAATAATATGGATAAAAACACTTATGATTAAGAAATTTATAAAAACAAATATAAGAATAAAACACATTTATGAATATTATAGTTATTTCTTCGAATGATTATGATTTTAAATGGTATGAGAAATATTTTCGGACCTCCGATGATAGGAGTTGAAAAGTTAAGTAAGACAATGCGCACCCCTTTTGACCACTATCATGGTAAATCACTTTTTTCTTTACGTGGCATTGCAATGAGTACAGCTAGTATTTATAAAATAGAAATTTAACATTTAAGGATCACAGTCGGTATTTCTTTTATATTTCAAACCTCTTTTCTCAGGAACGCGTGGATGTATCAAGTTTATTTGCTAGATGATATTTTCATTTCAGATATCTTATTTATCAGAATCCTACTAATATTATAAATCCGAAAATTTGTGTATAAGTGTGTAAGTGTAAGTGTGTAAGTATGTTTGACCTCTTCACGCTTTAATGGCTGATCGGATTTGGAGAAATTTGGAATGTACATAGTTCATACCTAGGATTAACACATAGGCTACTTTTTAACTTGATAATAGCGGGCAAAGCCGCGGGGCAGTTGTATTAAACACACATTATTTACGATAACTCAAAAACTACTGATCAGATCTTGATCAAATTTAAATTGGACCAACAACAAAGCACCAGCTTTAAAACAAAAAAAAAATCTAAATCAGACCTTTAATCAAATTTAAATGTGACCACATGGGAAGTACCAGCTTCTAAATATAAAAAAATCATCAAACTCGGTTCACCTAGAAATAAGTTTTTAGGTAACACACATAAAAAATAAAATAAATACAATCAAATTTTGAACTTGCTCCTTTTTACAAAGTTGGCTAAAAAAAGAGGTAATTTTGATCAAACGAAATTAAGGAGGCAGCAGTTAGTTGGGCCGTGACAGTATATACGGCCCGAAAGATACCTACATCTTTGGATATATATCAAAGTTCGTACAAGGCCTTGGCCACAAATAAATTGGAATTAGACCCAGACTAGACAACCTATATTCCTATTCAAATCCAGTATTTGTCCTCGATTAGCTGCACATATTGGTATCTATTTGTAACATATAGGTAATAGATCTGAATGCATTTAAACTAGAGATGAAACGTATATTCGTCCACTATCCGGTATCCGGCTAATCCAGCCTAAATTAAAAATCCAGCCTGCTACCGGATAATAAACGAGTATCCAGTCAGATAACGGATTTCAAAAAAAGTACTACAGTAAAATTTGGGAAAAATTTTATTTAATCCATATAACAAAGATAATCATATTTTTTGTATTACAGAACTAAGAAAATGAATTCTCGAACTGCACGAAGGGAAAATTATAATGAATAAATACCTATTTCTCTGCGTTAAGGTTTCGCTTATATTCGTATACCAGGCCAGCTTCCGAATAATATCATGTTCACAATCAATCCAATAAGACAATGAAACACTCATAAATGAAAGGGCCCGAACTCATCCGAGTCCACCTGATTGTTTCAGGGGTTCGCTTGTGTAACGAGTCGCTTATTGGCTTTGCTCGGCCGGGTATCCGGCTATCCGGCTTCAAAGTTACCAGATATTCGGTATCCGGCCAAAGATGTTTGGCCGGATCCGTTTCATCTCTGATTTAAACTAGTCGTTCGCCCCGAACTTATACCTACACCTACTTTTGACTAATAAAAAAAAACTTTTGAGGGTAATCTATTCTTATATTAAATTTCTCAGAGAATATGTAAAATTATGGCCCAAAGCCTGAAATGGTAATTAAAATGAAAATAATATAAATGAATTACGGACGCCTATAAACTTATGTGGGAGCAAAACAATTTTTATTTTATATCTACACTTGTGGAGTATCGTTGAAAAGAGCTCAGTAAGTTAAGTACGAAACTGGTTTAAAAAAAACTATTTTGAACATGAACAATTTGGTAGGCCACTAAAAGTCACTGTTTTTAGACCTGTTTTGTATACCATTATAGATGTAATTATTATAGCAGGGGAGCCCGGCATGCTCAATCGGTAGTTACTAAAGCGTCATGAGGATCTATTGGATTGTGAATATTAGGTGCAAAAATAAAAGGAAGTTTATGACAAGTATGCCTTTTTGTAGGGACTTTCAAAAATGTTAAAACATAAGAGTCACAACGAAAATACTCGAGCGCATCAGACATTCATAACGTAAACGCCCTAAGTCTTTCTGATAACCGAGAGATATTATTCTGACGGTACGTTAGTGGTGGTCGGCCGTAAAAAGGGGTAGAAAAAAAAAGTTATTCGGGCGTGTCAGATTTTCAGTGGGAATGTTAAGTGAACCCAAAAGAATTTTCTATTCAAATGACAGACGATTTAAACGCGGCCATAAGTCATGACCGATTTTTGGAAATGTAAAAAAAACGTGACCTTGAAATACTCGAGCGCGTTAGATTTTTATACAGGCGGTGCAGCTTGATGTCCTAGTCGTCATAAATTATAATCTGACAATTATATGGAGCAAATTCGTCAAGTCAGGGTTCATATTTGGTGGGGGTACATTACAGGGTGCAAGGTTTCTCCGTATATGGTTTTCTCACGCGTTTGAGTTAAACGAAAAATCCCTGCTTGGGCTCCCCTACTATTACAAAGTTGTAGCTCGAAGGACGTAATAAAATAACTCAGAACCGAGTCAATGATCCCTTCGAAGAACTCCTCTCGAGTCGCTAATTGTACGGTAAAATAATATCCCGAATCCAAAATACTAAATTACAAGAAGCATATCAAATAACAAGCTCATTCACGAAATATTCGAGTAATTAGAAGAGAAAAAAATGCCGATTTGTTATTTCTACCCCCACGGCAATGTTCTGAGAAATGATATGTAATACCCTACTCGTTACAGCCTGACGAATTTATTAGATTTATTAACGTCTATTAAGAATTAACACCAATAAGCGATCTACTCAAATACAGGACAAAACATACATATATAAAGTGAATTTTGAAATGTGAAAAACAGCTTGTAAATATAGTTCACTCCTGGAATTTTATTACTCCACAGAAGGCCAAAGACATAAATTCAAGACCAAGGTCGCAATCGATTATTATGCTGCCACCAACCGTTTACAAAATATCTGTTATGCTAAACTATTATTATACTTATTTATAGGAACGTGGACATTACAAGCCACAGGTTTTTAATTCTGGAAGAGAATTCAGCCAGAAACGGAACCGGAAATTCAAGGACGCTCGTCAAGGCCTCCGACTCAGCTGGTCGTATTGATCTTACGCAATCTATAGATACAAACATAATGTCGTGCAGTTCTTACAAATAAGTAACCATTAAGGTGAGTAAATAAAATGTATTTTAATTTAATAACTTACGTATTCTGATCTACATCTACATCGGTGGTGCTTGTGGCCTCCATAAACACTCGAATTTTCATTTTCAAATGTTTTTAATATTATTTTTGGGTTGTAAATTATTTGGGATCTTTTTTATTCGAACTGAAGTGAGATCTGAACTCGTGACACAATTTGAATGTTTTAGATATTCACGGTCACTGTAACGAAATCTCGGTGTGTAGGCCTTCGTAGGGGACCAGCCGGCGCGAACTGACATTGGCGGGGGAGGATATTATTCTACCAATGTTACGTACAGTGTTTTATTTTTTAATATTACAGAGATATATGTGAAGTAATCTAAAGCATAAAAATATTTTTTTGAACTGCCCGTTGGCTAAGTTTGGCGAGCGTTCGTCTTCTAAGCAGGGGTATTGGGTTCGATTCCCGGCGGGTACACAAGTTTTCTCCTAAAGGGAAACTTGTGTTTCTGGTTCTGGTTGTGATTGTGTGTGTGTGATGTGAATGTTTCCGGCACCCACGACACAAGTCATCGAACTTAGCGTGGGGCTGTGAGTGTGAAAGCGTTTATGTTTATGTTATGTTTATTTAAACTGCCCGTTGGTTTAGTTGGGCGATTTGCCTTCTAGCAGGGATATCGGGTTCGATTCCTGGCGGGAGCACAAATTTTCTCCCCAAGGAAAATTTGTGTTTCTGGTTCTGGTTGTGACTGTGTGTGTGATGTGAATGTTTCCGGCACCCACAAGTCACCGAACTTAGTATGGGGCTGAGAGTGTGAAGGCGCTTATGTTATTATGTTTATTTATATGATTATTTAATTTTCGTTAACCTATTATGTACCGTGCAATTGTAAAAAATGCGTCTCATGCATCGATACGGGTAGAAAAGTAATAAATTATCTTATTTCCAATTTGATATTTCTATACTTATTCAATGATTATTTATGAAAATTTTACAACATCTTGATAAAACCACACAGTGAAAAATGTTAGCAAATGGCTTTATTTTAGGCTACAATCAACCCCCAAACACCCAACGACAAAGTTATTTCGCTCGGTGAGGGTGTCGATCTCGCATGCGCTGGTTTAGCCTTGGGAAGCTTCCTGGTTCACGGTTAAACCGCCACCTGCCCTCTAGGTCAACGTAACTAAATTCAGATAACTAAACCGAAACAATTGTAGGGTAATAGGTAAGAGGCGTGGGAAAACTAGGGGAACGACTGTAACATTTCTTCCACGGCGTTATTTGAAATATTCACAAATTAAGTCAATTTTCTTACAAGTATAAAATTTACGAGTTTATAATATATTTGAGATATAAATTACAAGTAACTGTTTAAGGGGCAGGTATATGTCAATGCGAGCACTTTTTTAACCACACCCGAGTATCCCCCTTACACTTTTGCATATAAAGGTGTATGTTGCGTGAAATACATCGTGGCGGTTACTCAAGGTCACGCGTCAAAATCTTTGATTTTTTTATGGTTTTATTCAAATTTCGTGAAAACGCGCTTCTATAAAATAAAAATAAGCTGAGGGCATCATTCGTCTAGTAAATATACGTATACCAAATTACTTTCACAGTGTTTTCATTTAAAATGGCGGAACGAAATGGTTACAAAAATACGATTTGACGATATAAGCATGAGATTTGATAGGTATTTTTTCCTTAATACTTATCAACTTTATCTAATCTAATACCTTTAAACGAGCAATTCTTGTATATATATATAAAATCAGGATCTCGGAAACGGCTCCAACGATTTTCATGAAATTTTGTATGCAGAGGGCGATAAATCGATCTAGCTAGGTTTCAATTTTAGAAAACGTTGTTTGTTCCGTGTTTTCAGCCGAGTAAAGCTCGGTCATCCGGGTACTGAATATTATTAGAAGAAGGCATCATTTATCACACAGATTACGATGAATATTTTTGTTTATCTAGTTTTATTATGAATGCCGAATAAATTGGTTACAAAAAACACGCGTTTTAGATGAAATTATGTTATCGCCACCTTAATAGAACATATTACACCTATAATGTCGCTATTGTGATGGGCACGCTCTTGACTTACAAAAAAGCTTATGCCAAAATGAAAAATTACAGCAGTTATGTTGAGAGATAGTCTGTACTGGTTAGCCATCATTCTGTACCTAATCATCACTTACCATCAGGTAAGACGGTGGTCCAAACCTAAGCCTATATACAGACGAAAAAAACGTATAATTTCCCTGAAACTCTGAATTGATATGACATTATGTTAAATTCCAGTTATCAATATGTTGTAATAAATAGCAAAGAAGGTCAGATTTCTCAGTCTTAATATAGATTTCCATTAAATGATATATTTGTGAACCGGTGGGATATAATATAAGAAGACAATGTAGAAAATATAGCAGTAAGGAGCCGTCTTCCTGTGATTATTGAGCGGATGTACGCTACCGGTAGCGTACATCCGCCGTGGCAAAGTTCCTCTTTGAAATAAAAATATTATAAGGACCAACGCTTTAGCTATTTAATTATTTTTTCTAAGATCGTAATATATCAACAGGAATCATCCAAGGCTTGGCTAATCGGTAAATAATACATTTTAATATCACTCCAATTTCAGTCTGTTCAATCAAAATCAAAATCGTTTATTCACATGGCAACATGCCACCCCAAACAGGCACTCATGAAACTTTATGATTCTACTGCCAGTAGCCACTTCAATGATCGGGATATATATATAGAAACAAAAGTTACTTATAATAAACAAGTTTAATTAAAATATGTTCATGCATGTTTGAAAAACGGATAACTTTTATGAGTAAAAAATATAATTTACGGCCTCTGCCAATTCTACTGGTTCTTTTTTGATGATACTTATACTGCCGTCATAAGGAAAAAAGACGTAGCTGTCATTTTTATCAAAATATAGTCGTATACATCAGAAATGTCTTTACCATTTAGAATATCACATAGACTTGTAGCAGGTGCGTCTTAATTAATAGTAAGATCTAGTAAGATGAGTTTAAATAAATTAAAATAAAAAAATACTACTAATTGCGTCTATTTTTTCTGATTCCGATGATGTAAATAACTCAATTTTGACAAAAATGCAGATACGACTTTTTTCCTTATGACGGCAGTATAGTCAATTTTACTAGATAATTTATAAGGTACATGGTAAGTTAGATAACTACCTATTATAATAATATAAAAATATGAATGAGGAGAGTATAAGCACACCTGCGACCTTCGTATCTAATGGCCTACTATAAATACATCCCCTTGCACGAGGGGGGTGTTCTCTGCGTCATTCCATGAACACAACAGCCCTTTCCCCCTTGTTGTCGCACTGAAGGCTAACATGACAAACATGTGCAGACAATAACGCTCTGATAACTCTATAACAATAACTATAGTTCTAAGAAAATCTGTTTTGTAAAGAAAATTGTTTTTACTACTTTGTCAAAGAAAATCGCACTAATATTATCAAGGCGAAAATTTGTGAGTGTGTTTGAATTTTCGTTACTTTATCACGCTTTTTGATGAAATTTGTTATGGAGGTAGCTGACACCCTGGACTGTCATTTAGGGTACTTTTTATCCCGGAATTTCCCGCAAGTCCAAAAGGCGCAGCTCGTATCTTATATGGCAGAATGTCGAATGTTACAAAAATCATTTAAATCAAAATTAGATCTAACTAACAAAATATAAAACGGACTAATGTAAGAATAATAATAGAATAGGTACCTTCTAGGCAAGCATGCTACATCTTCGGCCGCATCATCACTTTCCATCAGGTGAGATTGTGGTCAAATGCTTGCCTATCAGGCATAAAAAAAAACATGTCCAAAAGCTAATAGATCACCGCTATTTGGTAAAGTAAAGTGAATCATGCTAACAACGTTGCCTCGTTGAATGGCTGTATTATGCTCAACCTCTGTGTAAAGTATTTGCCTGCATTTTGGTCACGTTTTGCCTCGACCTAACGCCCTGATATTTTTTTGTAGATTCAATGTGCCCCCGATCCTCAACCCCGAAAGGCACAAAGCTTTATTATTAGTTCCGGCAAGAAAACACGGTTTCAGGGCGCCTACGTCGTGCCTAAAATAAAAGCTGTCCATCTTCTACGCGATCGAGGACATCAAGCCCAATTACATACATTTGCAAAGGTTCAAATCGATAATGCAATCAGAAGTAGCGTTTAGGTACAAAATGTCCCTTTCCCAAAATGTCCCTCTCCTAGACTGACCCTTTCCTAAAATGACCCTTTCCCAAAATGTCCCTTTCCCAAAATGTCCCTTTCCCAAAATGTCCCTTTCCCAAAATTCCCCTTTCCTAAAATGTCCCTTTCCCGAAATGACCCTTTATAAAATGTTCCTTTCACAAAATGACCCTTTTCCAAAATGTCACTTTCCCAAAACGTCTCTTTCCCAGAATGTCCCTTTCCCAAAATGTCCCTTTCCTAGACTGTCCCTTTCCCAAAATGTCTCTTTCCCAAAATGTCCATTTCCCAAAATGTACCTTTCCCTAAATGTCCCTTTCCCAAAATATTCCTTTCCCAAAATGACCCTTTTCTAAAATGTTCCTTTCCCAAAATGTCACTTTCCCAAAACGTCTCTTTCCCAGAATGTCCCTTTCCCAAAATGTCTCTTTCCTAGACTGTCCCTTTCTCAAAATGTTCCTTTTTCCAAAATGTCCTTTTCCCAAAATGTACCTTTCCCTAAATGTCCCTTTCCCAAAATATTCCTTTCCCAAAATGACCTTTTCCTAAAATGTTCCTTTCCCAAAATGACCCTTTCCCAAAATGTCACTTTCCTAAAACGTCCCTTTCCCAGAATGTCCCTAACCCAAAATTTATCTTGCTTGGAAAACCCAAAATTGATTGACGATGTGGCCAAAGATGTAACATTCGGCTGTGATACTGTTGGCAGCTGTTTACGAGTTGCCATAGTTTACTTGACTGTTATCATTTGACCGTCTGCGCTAATTATAATTTTTCTTTGTCAAAGACAATTAAAATGTAATTACTCTAACATAATTTTATTTCAATAAAATCTTTATAAAACAATTGTATTGGATAATAACAGCAGAAGAGAAAACATAATCACACTATTATTATAAATTCGAAAGTTTATGTGTAAAAGTGAATTAGTAACAGCTGTGTCCTCTCGTGACCTCTTGTCAAATGTTAGTTAGTAGTGTACAATCCTACAGGGGGTGGTTTAGAATCGACAACTGGGCAGAATAGAAAAAATTGTTAAAAAAATCTAATATTATACTCCGTCTATTACATTCTATTGTTCCCTCCATCCGAAGGTTGCCTGGTAGAGATCGCTATTAGTGATAAGGCCTGTTGTGATGCTTTACGTATAAGCTTGTTTGTTACCTTTGTTTTATCTCATCTTATAAAGTGGATCAATAAAGTATTATCTATCTATCTATCTAATCTGAAATGTTTGGTACGAACTGGTAATTATGCTGTTGCGAGACAGTTAAGTAGTAACTGTCAAGTAAAATATGGCAACTAGCTGCCAACAGTATAACAGCCGCATGTTCTAAACAGCCACACCTTCGGCAGCATCGTCACTAAAATTGGGATTTTCTAGGAGCATTTTCGGAAAGGAAAATTTTGTGAAGGGGCATTCTGAAAAAGGGACGTTTTGGGAAAGGGACATTTTGGAACTGTGGGACATTTTGGGACGTTTTGCACCTAAACGAGAAGTAGATAAAAAAGAACTACTATTTGCATATTTTTAATGTATGTTACCTTAGAACTTTTTCTAGGTGAACCGATTTTGATGCTTATTTTTTATTTGAATGCTGGAGCTTTCCTTGTAGTCCTATATAAATTTGATCAAGATCTGACCAGCACTTTTTGAGTAATTTTTAATAATGTGTTTTTAATTTATTTAACCTGAACAAGGCTCCGAAGATGAAAACAGTAAAATATATGGAGCTTTGCTTGCGTTTTAATTATTTATAAATAGACTAATAAAGATAAAGAAACAGCCAAAAACAAATAACTTACTTGATTCAAGAAGAACTAGTCCTTTATGTAAATGGCTGGCCAGTGTCATGATTCTGCTTCGCGCCATCATAGTAATCCAGCCTGGAAATGTGCAACAATAATTTGGTTATTTTATATAAAAATAATCATGAAAATATATACCGTCATTGGTAAGTAGTGCACAATCCTGCAGGGGGTGGACCTGGGTTTAGAATCGAAAATAGGCCAGAATAAAACAAAGGAGGAAATATATTTTTTTTACTTTAAAAATATTACTCCTTACGGGTAAGTGAATTGTGGCGCAGACTATTTAGTAGTAACTGTCAAGTAAACTATGGCAACTCTTAGACACCTTACCAATGACGGTGCATAAATAAATTTGTGAAATGGCAAATTTTTTTGCGACTGTAGTTTTTGGCGATGTTTTAAATTGTCGTTTTTTTGGGATTAAAGTGATAATATACTTTTTCTAGAAATATAATATACATTTTCTATATTTACTTTTTCTATATTTACGTCGTAACGGCTGAACAGATTTGGATGTGGCATGCCCATATGTTTTTTTTGTTTGTTCCGCCTGTTTTCCTCCGACAATGGTTGGAGACTTTTTTAGCATAACAATTTGTATATTGGAGAAAATGCGTTAAAATAAATCCTATTGGTTTATTGATTACATATTAAATTATGTATTATTCTTAATTACTTGACTGTACTAATCATATGTTGGAGCACGGGACCTTATATGTCCCCAAGCTTCACCCAGGTGGAGAATCTACGTTAAGCAAGGGTCCGGACTCAGCGAATTGCTTTTTTGTTCGTGAAGGTCGATTAATAAAAAATCGCCTTTAGTTCCACCCACTTTTAATAATTAGTATTACATTGATGTGCAATAATTCAACAATAAAACACAATTTAAAGTAAGTAGAAAGGTGTAGTAATACTTGGTGGTTCGTGTACCGTGCCAGGAATTGATGATGGGTTCATCTTGTTTAGTTTAGATGTGCCTATGGCCATATTCTCATCATCAGACCAACTCCATGGCACCATATCGTTGTATTGTCACCAAATATACATAAGTATATCAAATTTGAGTCCAATCGGACATCGATAACTGGGTCTAATTTAGCTTGCAAGATTTGATTACAGATACAGACCGATAGATAATTGGACAGGTGAAACTAAATAAAAACTTGTAAATTGTGCTTACTTTTACGCCGCAAACTATATTTGGTGTTTTTCTTCACGCCACCGGCCGCTATTCCAAGCACGTGTAGGAGCTAGATCTGCTTCAATCTGAAATGATACAAAATTATTAACTTTTTACTCGAAACAATGTTTATCAAAATACTTCTTATTATTTGGCTCCGGTAGAGAGGTTTTATTTTTAAAATAATTGATCGTCTATGAGAACACACGGCATTTCTTTGCTCGTTGGCCACAAGGTGGGCCGCATAAAGATTCCCATTTGGCCGCACTGTTACTAAGTAATAAGATCTGGAGGGTAGCACCCCAATTACAAGTTTGGAGCTTGCGTCGACTTCTTCATATTTTATATTATTCGGAAAACAAACGGTGATACATATCTATAAATATAAGCTAACTATTAAAACTAAAAACAATTAACATGTTTAAGCCTATTCGTGCATTGGGTTATGTTCCATTT
Source organism: Lomographa bimaculata (assembly GCA_948107665.1). NCBI lineage: Eukaryota > Metazoa > Arthropoda > Insecta > Lepidoptera > Geometridae > Lomographa > Lomographa bimaculata. The sequence goes on along the minus strand of OX403584.1, from coordinate 26,607,908 downwards.
GCTTGAATCTAGAAGATGATAGACAAAACATACTAGTAGTACAAGTTGTGTCCGTGAGAACTAAAAACGTACAGTACATTTGAAGTACTTAACTACCACGCAGTGTCTAGCGGCGCGGCTGTGTTCACTGCGGTGCGCTAATGTAAAGGTGTGTGTCGATTTGCACCCACATCTTTACGGAAATGCAAATATATAAAGTATACTATTTTAGATCCTTCCGTGAAGGTACCGGTAAGGTACGTGAATAACCCAAGTAACAAGCACTAAATGATTTTCCGGCAGTTATCCTTGAGAGCCAGTCATATATAGTCAGTCTTCGTCTAGCATGCTTAAGCCTCGACCATAACATCATTAACTAACGGGCGGGAGTGCGCTCAAACTTTAGCTTACCACAGATTAATGAAAAATTTGACAATTAATGGCATTCCCATGTCTGCGCATACTGGCACTTTTGTGTGAAAAGATTATATATGGATAATGACAAATGAAATAATTGAAACACAAAAAAAAAACTTCATCGCTTATATTTCGGTTTTGGCTAGACTATATGGGACAACATGTGAAGTATACTCGACGAAACAAAAAAAAATCATCAGAATCGATTCATAATTGGCGGAGATATCGCGTAGCAAAGATACAAAAAAATACATGCAGTCGAATTGAGAACTTCCTTTTTTGAAGGTTCAAAAAAGAGGTTTATTGAATTGAAACTTTTTGTGGGAGTGCTTTGAAATTTTTATCCGCTACCTTTTTGTGTGACGAAAGTGGTGGGAGTAAACACTGATGAATAATTGAAATGTTTCGTTAATAGCGTCTGTTACGAGTCACCCTGATTTTTTTTTTAAAACAAAAATATAATTGAAGTAATAGCGCTGGTTCAAATAAATAAAAATAATGAATAATTTAATGAAAGTGAAGTTAAAGCTTAAAATCTTGGAAAGAATGGACACAAAATAAAAATATACACCGTTATGCTTACTTCTTACCCGATTTACGTTTGATCACAATTTGAAAGTTATGATATGGTCAAGGGTGGTAATCACGCTGGACTTAAAACACTTCTGGCTCTCAATAACAGCAGGCTTGGTACCCACCCTACCATCATGGCATCACTTTACTAGGGACCGAAACTCGTGTTCGGATTTATTAGGGTTGGAGGAGGCTTTATTTTCATAGCACAATTATCTTCTACTATCTAGGTAATAGATATTACTTATAGACTTACTAGTATTAATGTGGTCTTCCGCTTAGATGGTGGGAGTGACGTAAGTGTTTGTAGACATGTTTCGGTCCACATTAGTAGACCACCTGGTGGAGCGCCGCCCGCTCGACGCTCCGTGCGCTCGACGCCCCTGATTTCCGACAAACCTGCATCAAATAGAACGCTGTCACTCTCACAGCCCCCACCAAGTGCGACGCGTTTCGTCGCACATTCTGGCATATTTTCACAACACAATTCTATACATAACGCGTAAAACGTTGACCACTGTCTCACATGATTAAAGCGACGATGCGGTCGACAATGGATCAAGTTTGTCTAGGAGATGCCTATTTATTTATTTATGCAGTCTAATTTAGTAAGCTGATCCCGTTACCTCTATAGGCAAGGAGACACATCGTATACGAAATTACTTCCAGGAAGCACATGTGAGGAAACTGTGATTTTGTTGGGAATTCAACCTAAAACAAATATTAATTAGTTGGTAAAGGATGTTCTCCTTAATCTAAATTGAAATACAGTAATTATGGCAACCTTAAACAACTTACAGGGGCGGAGCGCGGTCAAAAAGCGGCGGCGACTTTGGTCGGGGCGTCGCCGCCACCGAGCCAGCGGGTCGCGGCTCGGGCCCTACCCCGAACGGTGGCAAATCAAATAGAGCTAGAAAAAAACATTTCTACGTTATATTTTAATCATTAAACATTATTTGGTAATAATTCTTAGCATATCCATCCATAAAAAAGATATAATATATAAGAAACATATAGATTTTTTTATAAATAATTTAATAATCAATATTAGATATCAGCAAAAATAACGTGATACAAATAGCAAAAACAATATTATGTCAAAAAAAAACAGAAAAATGCTATTATAAAAGTAAAAATAAAAACAGGAATGTCCGTACAAAACAAATCTTGCACATCTTTATATACAGGGTGGACCAAACAATGACGTCCATAGAAAAAAAGAAATACCTCTCCGCCGAGGGTATCTGAAAATACTATTTAGGGTAAACACGAAATTAAAAAATAAACGGGGAACATATAATTATGTGGTATATTCTGATGGGGATGAGGCATTAATTTTTTTGGGATCTCCTGTCACTGTTTGGGATATCCTGTATGAAACTGCTAAAAAGTATCTGCCAATCTTTTTTTTTTTATTTGAGACTAAGCCATCGTTTGATGATGATGTAACGCAAGGGAAATCGTTGCTTAACAATAAAAATTAATAACTCGCGATAGTTTTGACCACATACTTTTGCCGGGAATCGAACCACAGATCCGGGGTTCGATTCCCGGCAAAAGTATAACTTTCTTTAATGAAAGACATCTCTTCTTCGGGTTTTGGTTCACTGTGGTTATGATGTAAATATTTCCGAAACCGACAATGCAAGTCTTTGAACTTAGTAGGGCTGTGAGTGAGAAAATCTGTTTGTTTGTAAATGCAACAAACACATAAAAATAAAATATCATTGACATTCACCTCACACAAAATGACACACACAACCAAAGAGCATGTATCTTGTAGTAAGAAAAATTGTGCTCATATCTGGAATCGAACCCAGTGCCCTTGGTGTTGCCAGTGGCCTTGTATCCCTACGCCGACAGAGCAGTCAAGACGAAGGCGAAATTGAAAAATACTTACAACCAGGGATATTAATTATAAATGTGGACGGTGACTTTGGTCGGGGCGTCGCTGCCTGAATGTACCCCTTGTCAATGTGGTGCTGGAACAATAAACATAAACATAACATAAATGTTTTCACACTCACAGCCCCACACTAAGTTCGATGACTTGTGTCTTGGGTGCCGGAAACATTCACATCACACACACAATCAGAAACACCAATTTTCCTTGGGGAGAAAGCTTGTGTTCCCGCCGGGAATCGAACCCGATACCCCGATGCTTAGAAGGCGAATGCTTACAAAACTAAGCCACTGGGCAGTTCAACAATATACGGTATTATTATTTATTTATCATACAGAAAGTAAAACATACAAATACGTGGTGTGCCAGTCTATGAACAGGCCTCTAGTGAATCGAAAAAGCGTTCCCAAATAAGGTCGATGACAAGCAGGACGACCGATCACAAAAGCTTGCACTTCTACGAGCGAACTTCCGACTTTGACTTTCGCTGAATCTTTTTACAACATGAATTCATGGAGAGTGAAAGAAACTTAGTACTAATGCAAAGAGTGACGAAATTCGCTACAAAAGTTAGGTCAAAGTCTAAGACAAGCTGTGACTTGGCACTCCTACAGTAGGCTCTAATTTTAATTACTTTAATTACTCTCATTTTAAAAATGGCGGTATGGGAATATCTTCTATACACAAATACAATAACACTGAATAATGATGACATCTTAATATGAATTAAATTGATACATAATGATTAATGAAGTATATTGTCCTTCTCTGCTCTAAATTGTTGTTCCCAACAGGGTCTCTAATGTACTGTCATTTATTTCTACCACCTATCTACATTTAAAGAATGCAATAAAGATTTGAATTTGATCTTTATACAAAATTTTGTATATTAATACATTAAATATAATTAAACGCAAGCAAAGCTTAAAAAAATCGACTTCGACCGCTTTATCATCGGAACCTTGATCCACCAGCTTTCAAATAAAAAAATAATCATCAAAATCGGCTCACAACGAAAGAAGTTGTGAGGTAACTTTTGAAGTCGGGTAAACCAGAACATCGTCAAAGTACGCATTATTCGTCACAAAATAGACATTATTGACGATATTTCAAGAACTCCTGATCAGATCTTGATCAAATTTAAATGGGACTAATTAGAAAGCAACATCTTCCAAACTAAAAAATAATTTCGAAATCGGCTCACGTGGAGAGAAGTTATGAGGCAACACACATAAAAAAAATACATTCGACTTGAGTACCTTACCTTTTTTGGGAAGTCGGTAAAAACATTAAAATCGGTCGAGCCGTTTCGGAGGAGTGCGTCCACAAACCGTGATACGAGACATTTATATTATAAGAAGATTATACCTAAAGTAAGGTCGACGAAGGTCTCAAATACAAGTACAGTTCTCAAATCTTTACAAACAACGAACGCTCGCCTTATGCACGTACAAGCTCATGTCTAAAGGCTTCATATAGGACGCTTTTGGTTCGAACAAATCGGCGTGCGGGGCACAGAGTACTTGTGCGGGGTTTGGGAAGCGAACGCGCCCGCAAACACACACGCCGTCCGTTCGAGCCAGGTGCGTTCAAAATAACACAATAACAATTTAAAATAAGAACACTTACGAAGTGGATACACGCCGCCCGCTAGCCGGCGTATATACCGCGCGCCCGGAAACCTGACAACAACAACAAGTTTTACGATGTTACACACACCACAGTACATTATAAATGCGAAAGTTTGAGAGTGTGTTTGTTACTTCTTCACGCTCAAAGGCTGGGCCAATTTTGATGAAATTTAGTATGGAGGTGACACCCTGGTTCATACATAGTCTACTCTTTATCCCCGAAATCCCGCGGCAGCTAGTCGATCATATATCTTCATAAAAAGCGATTTGATTTACAGTTCATAGATGAATAACTTTATTTGCTTATACACACATATTTACATGTCGTAAGGAGTATCATCTCAATATTATTTTTCGATCACAGCCTCATTGGAAAACCGCAGGTCAGTTCTTTTATAATTAATCAATTATACGAGACAAAAAAATAGCTCAAATGTTGAAATAGGATTATTTGTTTGAAGACATATATACCAATACAATAACGCTTATTTCGGTCGCATTCTGTGATGTGAATGTTTCCGACACCCAATACACAAGTCATCGGACTTAGTGTGGGGCTGTTAGTGTAAAGGCGTTTATGTTTATGTTTACACACTCACGCGATAAATCATTAAGATCGTGATTCGATCACATAACATACTGCCGAGAATGTAATACAAAATGACAAATATTGATAATGTATACGAGATCAAAAAACGAATAACCGACTTCAATTGCAAATATCTCCAAAACTTCATCAATTATAATAGAACTACCTGGGAAGTATACCTTTTTAACCAAGAAAAGAATTTCTTGAATTAGCTCATTAATCATAATTGTATATAGCTAATTATAAAATAATTAAAGCAAATTATTAAAACAATATAGACTACGACACATAAAAAGTATGGCAAATGACATATATTTTACATCACTGAGTCTGTGAGCCTGTGTCGGCGGCACGGAATTAGCTTGCATTGACACTGGCTGCATCCGGTAGCCGGCAACAACAACGACTACAATAAAAACTGGTAGCGTTGTATACATTCGCGACTCGTAAGTAGACAGCTTATCCACACAATGAAGTAACTACTACATTAATTAAAAACATAAAATATAAACGCTTACATGCTTACACAATCACAGCCCCACACTAAGTTCGATGACTTGTGTCGTGGGTGCCGGAAACATTCACATTAAGCACACAATCACAACCAGAACCAGAAACACAAATTTTCCTTGGAGAGAAAACTTTTGTTCCCGCCGGGAATCGAACCCGAAACCCCTGCTGAGAAGGCGAACATGCACCCAACTAAGCTGTCGAGCAGTTATATATATTTTAGATCACATAACAGAAACGTTATTGCCCGACTACTGAGGAAGGATTATGTTTTTCACGTGTATCTTGCATGTATGTATATTTGTAAACATCTTTAATGTTTCGTATCTTTCAAACGGTTTGGTTGTTTTATTTTATTTCGTTAATCCAAATAAAATAAACTTAACATAAACCCTTTCAGTCGCTAACTAAAGTGGGTGCCGAAAACATTCACGTCACATACACAATCACACCTAGAAACAGAAACACAAATTTCCCTCATTGCGAGTGTGTTCATTTTACTGGATATATTTTGCGATAACTTATGCTTATGTTTAACTTACAACAAACGCATTCACACTCACAGGGGCTATGAGTGTGAGTGCGTAAGTTCAAAGTTCATAGATTAGTATCAAGAGTGCCTGAAACATTGGACTAAAAACTTAAATTTCAACGAAATTCAGTGATAGTTGGATTGTGTTTTAAATATATTGTATAGTTATAGCTTGTCTATCTTTAAGCGACCTTGACCACTGTCTCACCTGATGTTCAGTATTAGTGGTCGAGGGTGTATATTATATTCGAGTCATATGTATATTGTAAAGTGTTGACTTACAAAGGCTGATCACGGATTTTTCAGTTGGGATTGGGCGGGCGGCTTTGCGCGGGGCGCGCCCGCCCGCCCTGGCTTTTGCGGGCCGAGCTGATACCCCTAACGTGCGCTGAAACATATAAAACATATTTATCGATAACATTGAATAAACGCCACAACTGATGACATATTGTAATTATTTTAATTAGTAAATAATGGGAAAAAATGAACTTAGGAGCCAAGCAGTAGTAAGCAAATACTTCCCTACTTCGCCAACATCGTCGTCAAGTTTTAATTATAGAAGTGAAACGTTTCAACAAATAAAAAGACAATCATTTATCAAAATTTTATAGTAGCTTCAAACATACGAAATTACTTTCGGTTTTATAATACGAGTCTAATTTTCCACGAGCCTCTTGCTCAATGCAAAACTATAAAATATTAAAAGATAATCGCCGATCTACTAAAAAAAAGATACAACGCAGGCAACATAAAAGTGAAGCTAAAATACAGGACACGACTCCACCATTAGCCTATTTCTATCAATAAGCGAATGGTTTGCTTTCGATTATTACTTTTCACATATTTGTATAAACATTGTTTAAAGTTACTTTTGACTAGGATGCTAAGCACAACCATTCACTTTACTAATAGATATATAGCAATGAGCTGCAACAAGTGTTTCCTTTTTTTCGGCTTCACTCACATGTTCCGTGCGTTGTGTCTGTGATTTTATTAGATCCATGAAGGACACGATTTTACACTGTGCTTTAATCGTTTAGTTTTAAAACAATTACATATGACACTTGTTACAATACCATCATTTAGCAACACCATCACACACGCGTCATCATAACTTTTTAAAACACATGGCATAAAAAATAACAAAACTACATTCGCAGCTCATCGTAATTTTACGTCACCATCACACAAGCGTGGCACATCATATTTTTTCAACACCATTACACACGTGGCCCGGCGTTATATTACATCGCGATCAAACACACGTGGCACATCATATTTTTTCAACAACATCACATACGTGGCCCGGAAAAATATATATCACTAGACACACACGTGGCACATCATATTTTTTCAACACCATCACATACGTGGCCCGGAAAAATGTATATCACTAGACACACACGTGGCACATCATATTTTTTCAACACAATCAAACACATGTGGCGCAACATAGTTTTTCAACAGCATCACACACGCGTAACGCGCACGTGGCGCAACATCATTTAACAACACAATCACATTAGTTCCCAAAACACCAAATCGACATTTGAATAGAACGAACATGCGAAAAATGTGTCCGACCTTCACGAAAATACCCAATAAAAAACCAAAATATGCCTTAAAAACTAATAATCAACAAGAAAACACTATATAAACACTTATTTTACAGTTATTTGCAAATCACTTGCTGGAAAGTGAAACAATAATAAGTATTATAGGTACGTACATGATTTTCCACACGGTTTTAACAATTGTAATTACAAAACAAACGCGAACAAGACGAGTCGTTACCATAATTAGGCATATTTAAGTGTGAAACAAACGAACATAACAGGTCAATAAATCAACAAGGTATATAAAAAATATATCACGAAATCTATTTCTAACAGGAAAACACAATTTATATGCACTTATTTCACAAGAATCGGTTATATATCTGATGAAATACTCATTTTCAAAACTACAACGGTCAATGTAGAATTTTCAATCCGAATGCATCCACATAAAAACTATATATTTACACGATTTTACCCTTTAGAAATATGAAGAATTTATTAGTTTTAATAGATCAAGGTGTATTTATAATTAAATATTGGTAATACAAAAGAAAATCACTGATTTAAATTGATCCGCGAATTCACTAACGTTGAAAATAACGATAGAAGCTCACTGTATTATTCGAAGCACACCACACAATTTAGTTGAATCTACATGATTTTATAGATTTTAATCACTCACTTATTAAATTAAGCTAAATGTAATGCACTTAGTACACGAGGACGAACACCACAATCAAAGTTAGGATGTACTTACGTTGACAAACGTTGAAAGAGAAGAGGCAGTTTTGCATACTGCAACCGCTTAAATAGGCCTCCTCACGTTAGAGATGCACCGATATGGCCATAAACCCATAACTTGTAATCGATGCATGTTTACATGCACCAATGTCTATTAATTTAACATCTGTTGTTTACTTAAACAAAAAAAAAATCACATTCAATACCATAACTTCTTAAATTCCTGTTTTACGTAACTATGACACGATAATTAAATTTGTTTTTATTATGGTTTTTTTTTGATAATTAATAGTTTCGTACTTATTTTATGTGATCAAACACTACAGAATATAATAAGAATGTGTGGAGCTATCGTAAAAACGGCTGTTTTTATTTATGATATTGTAATCAACAAACTAACAATGTAAACTAATTTAAACTGCTTCTTACTTTCGTATCGATTAAAGATGACAACGACAAAACAATAAGATAAAATCGAGCTGATCAGCTGATGGAGCCTTGCGGTGAATTTCATATAATCTTCTTGAGTTTGAGCTCATTTTGTTTGTTTTGATAAGTACTCGGTGATAAGTGCCTGATTGATCCAGGATGTGTATAGCGGAACTCTTCAATTGCCAATATGAACCCCTCTTGGTTGAGATTGTTAGGATTATACTTATTTAGGTAATATCTCGGGACTTAATCGCGCTAAAAAACTATTTTTATTTACCTCGACGTTTCAGCCAAGTTGCATTAGCTATGGTCTCGAGAAGACCGATTATTAGCAAAAATCATGCTTATTAGTCTTTCTATTGCATATTTACTATTTTAATTATTTAAATAGACCTCGATACACTAGTCGAGGTAACTCAAGTGCTCAAGTCCACTACCAGTGGGTAGCGTTCCCATTACGCTGGCGAAATTATGAGAACGCTTCCATTATTATGATAAACCTGCCTAACGTCCCTTGGGGCAAAATTTAGACCCAATATTTGGCACCCGCAAATCAAGACCTATTAGGGTACTTCTTATCAACCTTTAATAACGAAAATTGTCCAGGATCAAGGTCCCATAGCACTAGGTACTATATAAAGAAACGAATCCAAAAATTTAAAATAATAATTAAAGATAAAATCCTTGTTCGAGGTTCGTTTTCCATAACGCAAGATCATAACTGCATTTACATAATAGAGAATCCTCAACAAACGAGATTTGCGTTTGTCATGGTTAATTAGTCTTATTGTCTACACAATTATATCTATTTTTGTTATTACATTAATTTGATGACAAAAAAGCATTTAATCTGTAATACTGAGACTTATTTTCTTGGTTCGCTGATGGCTCGTGATCAAAATGTTGGTACTTATTTGGCTCAATGTATTAGCATTGCAATTCAGAGAGGCAATGCCGCCAGCATGATAGGAATGCTACCCACTGGTAGTGGGCTTGAGCACTTGAGCTACTTATAAGCTCGATGTCTGTAGGTAACTTTTTTATATACTCGATAGGCAAGCTTTTGACCCTTATCTCACCTGATGAAAAGTGATAATGCGGCCGAAGATGTAGCATGCTTGCCTAGAAAATACCTATTCGCTCTTGATTTGAAGACTCCCAGATTATACCGTTCGGCATAGATTATAACAAAGAAGCGGGCAATGAATTCCACTCCTTCGCAGTACGGATGACAAACGTATTTAAGCGAAACGCTTCGAGTGAACTGGAGGATATATATATGGTCAACCAAAAATATACAGGCATAATATATTTATGGTTGAAATATAGGCAATTGGCCCGTAGATTGATTATATATTTCATGTTAATAATTTCAAATTATTTTTAAAACTAAGAAAACATATGTAAGCCCGTAGGTAGGAACATAAAAATAATGATAGAAATTACGAAAAAAACAAAAGATAAGAAATAAAGAGTCGTTTCATTCGCATTTATAACATCCGTTTGATAATTTGTGATTCAATATTCACCTGGGGTTTTATCCTATTTATAAATTGTATTCTATCTAAGCTAATAATTGTAGATATATTAAAATAGTATAATTAAACATAAAACGCTTTCACACTCACAGCCCCACACTAAGTTCAATGACTTGTGTCGTGGGTGCCGGCAACATTCACACACACACAATCACAACCAGAACCAGAAACACAACTTATGTTCCCGCCGGAAATCGAACCCGATACCCCTGCTTAGAAGGCGAATGTTCACCCAACTTAGCCAACGGGCAGTTCAAAGTAGCTTAGATAGAATACAATTCAAAGTACTATTTATTTAATATACTATTAACGGACAACTTGCGACACATATAGGTATTTCCGCGCGACGAGATAAGCATATCGTTCGCTTGATGGTAGACGTCACGATTACCGAAACCTGGATTTTTAAAAATATTTAGAAAATGTAGTCTTTTTCCCTTTTTATATTTAGAATAATAATACATATAATATAATTAAACGCACGCAGCTTAAAAAAAACCGACTTCACCGCTTTATCTTCGGAACTTTGATATCAGATTAAATGTACTAAACACGCATTATTGACTGTAACTACGTAAGTGTAAGACAGACAACGCGTCCCTCTCACTCGCTCTCATTGTGAGCGCATAACGTGAGCGGAGCGTAACGCAGTTTCTTGAAGTGTCACCCGGCAAACCAATTTATAAGACGTTATCACGTCAAAATCGGCTCACAACGAAAGAAGTTATGAAGTAACTTTTGAAGTCGGTTAAAAACGAGAACATCGTCAACGTAGTCCACAGAATGCGCATTATTGACGATATTTCAAGAACTACTGATCCGATCTGATCAAATTTAAATTGAACCAATTAGAAAGCAACATCTTTCAAACTAAAAAGAAATTCGAAATCGGTTCACGTGGAAAGAAGTTATGAGCAGAAGTCATTATTTTGACTATGTTTGAGCGTCTTCGTCTCCGTTTGGGATGATCTACCTTGAAAATGAAAAGTGAGATTTATCATACATAATATAAAATAGAGAGGAGTGCAAAGAAGTGCCAGGCAGAGCATTGTTCTTTTAAAAAATAACTGATAAAACTGGTGTTTTAAGTAGAAATGATTCTTAGGGGTTCACCTTATCAAGCTAACGACATGCTTATCTCCTCTCGCGTAATCATTATCTAATCTAGAAAGTCGTCTGTTATGTAACTTTGTTTGTAAATAGGTACTTAGAAATATACTAATCTATCTTTCATATATACCTACGAGTAAATAAAATCGATTGCCTTTGTCATTTCATGTTAAGATTATCACTTGAGAAAGCTCAACCGATTTGGCTGTTTTTTTTCGTTGTGTTTGTAATTGTACCTCCTTGTGTTATCTGGTTTCTAAATCAGTATAATATGTATATGTGTCATGAGGTTAAGATTTAGAAGTTTTGATTCTGTAGCTTGCTACATCCTTGACAGTATAGTCGCTTTTCATCAAATGTAACAGCGACCGGTCAAATATTAGCCTATATTTAGCTTAATTAATGAGAATATAAAATCTAAACCATGATCTTCAAAACATCAAGGGCTCATGGTTCAAGGGCTCATAAACTATATAATTGTGTTTGTTATTGTCGGGACAAGTTTTAAAGAAAATTGGCTACTTTTTAATTTGATCAACCCAGCCCCTCTGAGACAAAGCGTTTCCTCTACGCCGACGATCTGGCACTCACCGTTCAGACGGACACTTTTGAGGACGCTGAACGGAAGCTCGTTAAAGCCCTTAACACAATTGGCAAGTATTACGACGATAATGGCCTAAGGCCGAACCCCTCAAAAACACAATTGTGCGTTTTCCATCTCCGAAACCATTAAGCTGTGCGAAAACTATGTGTAAATTAGCGAAATATTGATTAAACATTGAGCACTGCAGCCATTCTACATAACTAGGAGTCACACTTGATAGACACTCTCTTTCAAGAGTCATTGTATCAAAACAAAATAAAGATAAACCCCAGGAAAAACCTCATATCACGTCTCTCATCCACGTCATGGGGCGCCTCAACACATGTTATGAGAACTTCAGTGCTGGCACTCAGCTTCTCTGCTGGTAAATACGCATGCCCAGTGTGGCATCGGTCCGCTCATGTTAGAGAGGTAGATGCTGTTTTAAACGAAACATGCCGAAAAATAACAGGCTGCCTTAAACCTACGCCGTTGGTCATGCTATATCCACTAGCTGGTATCGCTTCGCCACACGTTTGGAGGAGTGTCGCTTGCTTGTTTGAAAAACAAAAGCAGGAACTGGACAACAGACACTCATTTTTCTAGTCTCAACCGCATGCAATTCGCCTTAAGAGCAGAAGTTTTTAAGATCAAATAAAGTCAGTTTGTAGACGGTACATATCAATGATAAAATTCACCATCACGCATTTCTGAGAAAAAGTGCCTCAACGAAGTGATTCTATATCGGTACCTGTACAAAATACTACAGCTATCTGCTACTATTACAGTATATGAACCATTCGCTTTTGAACCTTATGGTTTAAATTCTATTTTCGCCATTTATTAGGGTTCTATCACATACTCGTATGATATATAGTGACCATACGGACGCACGCTTGTCTAGAAGCTACGAGGATCACTATGGTCCTAATAACTTCTATTTAAATTGATTTGAGTCAAAGTAAAAAAAAAAGTAGGTATAGCGATTAAGAACTAAATATAATGTTCAATTATAAAATTATTGAAATCACACTTATATTATAAATCCGAAAGTTTGTGTGTAACTAACTATATTTGGTTTCTCTTCACGTTGTAGCGGCTCAACGGCATTGGATAAATTTGGAATGTACATAGCTTATACATAGGATTAACATAGGCTACTTTAACATGACAAACGCGGGCAAAGCCGCGGGGCACGGCTAGTAATAAAATAAGTTGAAATCCGAGAATCTCAGTGGGAAAGTCGTTCAATTGTTCCCACAACTCTTTCTATAGATTGTTTATAATTACATAAAAACAAGCTGCCCGTGACGCACTACAATTACTCTTTAGGATGCCATTGATCACATCAAAAAAACAAAACACGTTATCCCTTAGGTAAGTTTAATATTGGTATTGGTGCTAATTCTGTTGAGCACCGAACTAACCTAAACTAAACTAAAAATAAACTAATTTAAGTCAAAGAATACCTAAACGCTATTCTGATTTTACGTTGAACTTAATTTAAAAGTTGAAATGACAGGACTAAAATTGATTTTGACAGCAACCAAATTGAATTGTATTCACAAGAGCCGCAATCACATATTTCTCCATTATAGACTTTGTAGGTCAGTATTTGCTTCATTAATTGCACGTGTTATTCTTTCAATTATAAGATCACATTAAAAATAATCCAGACCTTTTTCATACAGACTAATTTGAGTATAAAATTTCTATTTTTAGTCTTAATTTGACGTAAAACATGTACATTAGAATAACAATTTGGTCATTTTCACTAAATAGAGTAACTAAACTAACTTAGTCCTGTCAAACTTAAGTTGCGTTCCTTGGGTTACCTTGTTTTCAGACCAGTCTATATACCGAATGAAATATATCAAGTTTGTTACATATAAAATGTCCTTTATCTACGGGCCAATTGCCTATATCTCTTTTTTTTTGCTCGATAGGCAAGCATTTGACCACAATCTCACCGGATGTAAGGTGATGATGCGGCCGACTAAAACTAAAACTATATACATCTATACAGCAAAGACCCAAGTTACCTACAAGGAATCGAGCTTATAGGTAACTCAAGTGCTCAAGCCCAGTGGGTAGCGTTCCCATCATATTAGCGGCATTGCCTCAGAATCTCAATTTTAAAAAACGTCTAGTTTATAAAACGTTAGTTTGTTTTTTATTTCCATTTTTAAATGCTAATAAAGACCAATGATTCAAATACTCGTACGTCAACGATCGGGTGTCCTGCCTACGAGTACGTAGTACGTAGATAGGGCTCCCCATACATTGCACCAACGTATTACATATTTACTCGTACATCGTATTGGTGCAATTGGCCGTCGGGGTGCGTCAATCAAACAACTAGGTCAATGTAGTTCGTCAATATTTCAAAAGGTCGTATCCATGCACGTATAAATGTGTTAATAATAATTTTCCAAACCGTTTTGAAATTGAAAACAAATTAAACAAATATAAGAAGATATAATAAAACGCGGTCGATTCACGGCCCGGGCCCGCGCCACCTCACGTCGTCCGTTCGAACAAAATACGTCCAGTGTGTATAGTTGCACTAAATCTACCTACAATTAATTAATATTCTTATGGGACACGAGCACAGTCGCTTCTCGTGCTGTAGTGCACGCTGTGTACCCATAAACCGTAAATTAAATTAGCTAATCAATTAAATTAATTTATCAGCTAGTAAATTTATAGGCGTAAGAAAACCCACTGCCGAGCTAGGATTATATTTCAGACTAGATGTGCCCCGTGGCTTCACCCGCATATATCAAGTTAAGAAGTACTTAGCAACCCAAATTTCATCCAAATCCGTTCAGTCGTTACAGCGTGAAGAAAAAACCAACATGCATACATATTTACACATTTACACACAAACTTCTTCTTTCGGATTTATAATGTTATAGTGTGATTAGTGTGTACAAGTATGACAGTTCTCATTAATTTTATGTAAGAATCTTATTATAATCAAAAAGCGCAGTCAAATAATAACAAAAGTATGAAATAATTTGTTATAAGGCACGACACAAATTAGATTTGAAAAGACAATCGATAAATAATCGATGTGCACAAAATATTCGACGCAACCTACAACAAGCGAGTACAACTCTAGGAATGTGTAAAATGTGTTGCAATTAAAATAAAGCAAATATTCCCAAGTAATTTAATTAGCGAGATATAATTAATATTTATTTTAGTAAGTAAATTTCAAGTTTCAGCCTACATCATTCACTCCTACAATCATAGTCAAGATAAAAATATGTTATTCGTGAAATATAAACAAATAGTTATTTTTATTGAAGTTATGCCGCGTTATGAAAAAATGGCGATGTCGATTTTGTATTGATTTCCAATACTTGTGATTCATCGAGTGTTAATATGTTATAATGGTGGATTAATAACTTTTAATAGTTCGTGAAAGTTCACGAATGTAGGCAAATTATATAACGTTGAAAAACGTAACTTTATATTTCTCGCGCTTAGGTATCTTGTATGTATGTATGTTTGTAATTATTGTTAACCAAACCTATTAAGTATAGGGTATCAAAACGACGGAAATTAAAAGGTGATTACAAAAATATATAAATTATAGGTATATTTAAATTTAATACGGTAATTATTCCTAATTTATTAATTGGCAATTAATGCATTCAAATAGTAATATTTTTTTTATTTGACCACAATCTCACCTGATAGAAAGTGATGATGCGGCCGAAGATGTAGCATGCTTGCCTAGAAGATACGTATTCACTCTTGACTTGAAAACTCCCAGATTAAACCGTTCGGGGAACAAAGATGCGGGCAATGAATTTCACTCCTTCACAGACGGATGATAGACGTAGAAGTGAAACGCTTTGAGCGAACTGGAGGTATGTCAACCATAAGTAGATTGTTGATGAATATGTTTTATGTAGATAGCCATACTCGTACATATATATGGATGGCAGTTTGACAGTTTGCCTTGTCATTAGATGGTAAAACGGGCATGGGGGAATTAATTCGTGTAATTTTTTCGCATATAACTTGACATATAGATATAGCTATTTCAAGTCCTATATAATTTGATAAAAATCAATGCGAGCTGGGACGCGAAGGCGAGCGCTCCGAATGAAGCCAAAACAATTGTCGATTTAGACATTGACGACGCGTAAGTCACGCTAATTCCCGTTTTAATTTTAATTTAAAAGTCCTATATATGTATAGGAGATGGTGGTCAAAAGTTTGCTTATCTAAAAAACTATATACATATATTTATATTTTTCAGGTAAAAACATGTCTTTATTGTATAATCACATGAATTTGGTGTAGGTAATTGTGTGGGATATGAATTGAATATGAATATCTCCTGAACCCACGACACAAGTCTTCGAACTTAGTGTGGAGATATGATTGTGAAAGTCTAAAGTTCTTTTTACTTCGTTAACTTCGACTGTACTTACTTTGTTAGTTTCACATTAAAGGTTAATCGCTGAATTGATATTGATGAAAACATGCTCACACATATAAACAAGATATATAATACAAACACGCACACAAGCATTCACATTCATAGATATAAATATAATCAATTTACATAGCAAAATAAAGGTGGGCCTAAGACAGATCCTTGCGGAACTCCACGACACACGGCATTAGAAATTATAAAACTTAAGAAATAAGTTAATTTTTTTTAATTCGAATAGTAGTAGAGTCTATTACGTGATCTTGTTACCGCAAGATCAGATTTTCAACAAATAAACTCATTGCATGTCCATCAAATTTAATAGGAAAAAGTAATGGAGCACCAAGTCAAACGCATAGCTAAGATCAAGGATAATCAGTTTAAGCGATGCTTTTACGAGGCAGATTCTAATTTTTAAATTAAAATACTTTCTCATTTACATCCCTACACTAAGTTAAAATTAATTATAGCACACACACAAGCACACCCAGAACCAGAAACCTTTGCGAAAAACATTTTTCACCGGGAATTGAGCTTGATATCCGATGCTTAGACGTATGTACCTACACTGAACTACGGCAAACAATTAAGTTAAATTGACTAAAATAATGTAAATTACACATTAATTATCATTATTTAGACCTTTCGATTATTTTATTTAGATAAAGGTCTAACCCATCCATATCAAAATATTCAAAGTTTTGACCGACTTTAATAAAAACCATGCCAAGTGCGGTGAGCTATGAGCGGCGTCCGATTTTAACATATGTATAATTAACTACTCGTGCCCCGCGGTTTCACCCGCTTAAAAAGTAGCCTATGTGTTTATACTAGTTATAAGCTAAGTATATTCCAAATTTCATCAAATTGTGTTCAGCCGTTACAGTGTGTACAGAAAACAAATATACTTACACTTATACTCCAAAACTGTAGAATTTATAACATTAGTTTGATTACTTAGAGGTTAAATGGGAGATCAGATATAAATTATCTCAGCCAATAAATACCTATAGCATACATCAATACATATTGCTATTATCATTAACCTAATAATTAATGGACGCAATTACAATGTCTACTAAAACACTGTTTCCAAGATAAGAAGTAAAATTATATTAACCGGTCGTAATGACGAACCTCTTCGTTTTGATTAGGTTATCTGCTCGCGGTGCACCTCTAGTGTTGTGGATATTTTCTTACGAAGCTTTGTTTGATAACGTCGACGAAAATAAATAAACGTAAAGTTAGCGTTTATTTTCCTCGAGAGTGCTATCAATGTTCGTTATTGATGTAAAAAAAAACTGACATGCTCTGTCACATTACCATTATATTCAGAAGTAGGATATTATTATTTAAAATGTATTTTTTTATTGTTCTTTAAGGACTTAATCCTACTAATATTATAAATGCGAAAGTTTGTGTGTGTGTGTGTGAATGTTTTTTACCACGTATCGCCGTAACAAACTAACCGATTTTGATGAAATTTAGAATGTACATAGTTTAGGTTCCGGAATAACACATAGGCTACTTTAATCATCATCGTCATCAGCGGGCGAAACCGCGGGGCTCAACTAGTTTTTCATATATCAAAAATAAATGGTGGATATCGAGTTTATCAGGTCATTAACAACAATGTTAATGACCTGACTAACTCCGAAAGTCCCATGGAAACTTTTAGTTAAGTTTCCATCGCTTTACTATGGTTACCACCTCAATATAATTAAATTGAGCTCTGACTTTTACTCTACTATGGCTGTGACTAAAATTAAGACCAATAGATTTTTCCTTATTCACAGACGTCTTTTTAATACAACCAATTATAAAAAAATATATAGTTAATACAAGACTACAATAAAATATCTAATTTAATGATGTGAACCTACAACCCATTTTAATAAGACGTAAATTATTTACTTGACGCCAAAAATTTGGAGAAACAAAGAAAACTAGCTTTGATTGAAAATCATTGTTTGAAAGTTCTAAGAACAATCGAGGATTTATCTAAATTCTAGATAGTAAAAGTTCCAAACTGCTGTCACGGACTGTTAACAGATCGCTTCATGATGATGTTACTTTCTCACTTGGCTTAGAACTTTGTGTGCCTTGACCTTCTCCATAGAATTAATACGAGTATCCACTTTAAACTTAATTATTACTTAAATCCACCCTTAAAATAGGAATTAAGTTAAAGTTGTTAGTCGTGTTGATTCTATGGAGTATTAAGGCGCTAGTACGATTACTTACTGGACATCTGTATGAACCTATAAAAGTGGGAAGTTCTTCACAAAATTACAACTTGCATGTCTTAAAATATTCAAACACGCTTAGAGTTTACTAGATCGAATGCTCAAACAACGAAGTCATATAAAATTGCGAGCTTTCCAACTTTTTAAGTCAGCATGACATTGTCGGATTTGCTATAAATTTAGTAATTACAAATTTGAAGCTAACAGAAGTTGTACTTAAACTAACAATTACAATTTGTTCGCAGCTCAAGGAAACGAACGCACGCATGCATTTGCTTTGATATCAATATGAAAAAGATAACGGAGAAGAATATACGTCCTTAAGGATGCGGGACGGTCCTTAGAAACTTAGAGTCTTTCCTTCTCTCATCTAAATGCACAGCAATTAAGTTAGTAAAAAAATACCTTACCATTTGTTGCATATTTACCTGATCAAAATGTCTCTTATGCGGAGTAGTCACTCAGTCCATTGTTCGAGTGAATAAACAACGCCGCTGGAAATCACTATGAACTTGAGCTTTTTACCAAACTACCCATACTTACAAGACAGCGGATGTTTGCCCCTCTGAAGCTTGTGCAAAAAGCAGCTTCATGGGCCTTTTAATGTCGAAAGTGATAGAGCAGGTGACTAAGATCTGAATAACAAGCCTATTAGGCCTAGGTATGACATTAAAATAAGAAAGCCAGAGAGACAAACATCCGCTGTGCATGTTTCTTGCACAACTAAATCAAATAATATACTAGTGTAGTATATGTTCTGAGTAAAATCTTTGTTACCCTGCGAGCTGTGCTTGGTACGAAAGCGTTTATCTTAGGAACCCACTAGCTTATGAACCCTACGTCTTATCAAATCTAGTATACATTATGAAAACCTTCAACTCTGCGCGTTATCGTGCTGCAGTTATCATAATGCACACTATCTTGCGTACAATTAAACAAACGAGTTATAACATATTTTGTACGGATCTGAATCTCTTAAGTACTCAATTATATTTCAAAATATAATATACAGTTACACATTATGTAGCTAGTATACAGTTACACTCTTCGTCATCGCTTGCGTTTACTTTTACTATCAATGTTTATCAAATAATGATCCATTTGCATTTCCATGTAAACGCTTTCACACTCACTGCCCCACACTAAGTTCGATGACTTGTGTCGTGGGTGTCGGAAATATTCACACACAATTTAATCACAACCACAACCAATAACACGAATTTTCGGGAATCGAAAATCGTGAAAATTTCATCTGTTTAACTATCACGGTTCATGAGGTAGAGCCTGGTGATAGACGGACAGACTGACGGATGGACAGCGGAGTCTTAGTAATAGGATCCCGTTTTACCCTTTGAGTTCGAAAACCACTCGCATGATGTATTTAGGTAATACTGAAAGACGCGGGCAGAGCCGTGAAACACAACAGCTAATTTCAACCAAATCAAAGGAAATGTTTTGGAAACCCATGATGAAGTAGATAATAGGAAATATGCATAAGATTTAAATATAAGTACATACTTTAGATATTATTTAATAGAAACATTTATTGAAGGGCTTTGAAATTCTGATCCGCAACCTTTTTGTGTGACGAAAGTGGGGGGTAAACACTGTAATGAGTAATTAAAATGTTTCACTTCTATCTTGACACACCAAACCTGCTTTTAAAACTTTTGTAGCTATAGAATTACTCCTTCATTACTCTCTTAATTAAATGCTGTGTCATTAGGATTTTAATGAAAAAAAAGTGATGAAAATGCTTGGTATATTTTTATACTTAAACTAGCAAACCCGGCGCCACTATAAACCTCACGGAGCCCGAGACCTTTCCAACGAATGCAAAACCGTGGAAATCGGTTCGTGCGTTCTGGAGTTATAGCGTCAGGAAGGAAAACCCGAATTATTTTTATATAGTAGAAGATAATTGAGAGACGAGTCACTTAAGTTTTTTTTATGCAGTATAGGCAAGCATATGACCACTATCTCACCTGATGGAAAGTGATAATGCGGCCAAAGATGGGACATGCTTGTCTAGAAGATACTATCCACTCGAGACTTGAAGACTCCCTGATTATACCGTTCGGGGAACAAAGACGCAGGCAATGAGTTCCACTCCTTCGCTGTATGGATGATGAACGTAGAAGTGAAACGCTTCGAGCGAACCAGAGGTATGTCGACCATAATGTCCCTCGCCTGGTGGGGAACGGCACCTTTGCCCCTTACAGTTCACCCAAACTAACAGAACTACAAAACATCAAAGCACTTGCTCTTGGCTAACGGAGTTATGAATTAAAGTTTGAGTTCAGTGATACGACCCAGCGATAATGATACCAAAATATATAGAGCTTGCTACACGCTCACGAGCTGGTGTGGCGAAGGTAGCTTGTGTGACTTTAAATGGAACTCCTTGCCTGAGTCGGTGTTTCCTGATGAGAACAATATGGAAGACTTCAAGTCGCGAGTGAATAGGTATCTTCTTGGTAAGCTTGCTTCATCGTCGATTACCTTCAGGTGAGATGGTGGTCAAAAGTTAGCTCATCATGAATGAAAATAAAAAAAACCTACACCTACTTGGCCACATTGGGCTTGATCACTTGGATTACCTGTAAGTTTCTTGTAGCTCTTTTGATGTACCTATAGGTATATAATATCTAAAAAAATTACGTTCATTTTTATCTACTTCACAAAAAGGAAGAGGTAGGTATTCAATTCGACTGTATATTTTAATTTATATGTGTTACCTCATATCTTCTTTCCACGTGTCAATTTGGTCAAGATCTATCGTCAATAATGCGTTTTGAATACATTGAATTTAATCAAGGTTCCGAAGATAAAGCTGTGAAGTCGGTTTTTTTAACTTTTTTAACTATCAAACGCCATCAATTTATGGTCGGTAGGTATACCTTCAGCTCGTACGAAGCGTTCTACGTGTATCATCCGTACAGCGAAATTATGGAACTCATAACTCGCGTCT
Source organism: Lomographa bimaculata (assembly GCA_948107665.1). NCBI lineage: Eukaryota > Metazoa > Arthropoda > Insecta > Lepidoptera > Geometridae > Lomographa > Lomographa bimaculata. The sequence continues at coordinate 26,586,141 of OX403584.1, read as the reverse complement.
TTGGTCCCCGAACAGTACCTATAGTCTGGGATTCTTCAAGTTAAGAGTGAAGAAGTTTCTTCTAGACAAGCATTCCTTATCTTCGGCTACATCATCGCTTTCCATCAGATGAGATTGTGGTAAAAAGATTGCCTATCGAACACAAAAAACCCTGTGTTCAAAATGGACGTATTGACCCATAAAATACTTACTTACTTTTTACAATTTTGTTTTTGTTAAGTAGGTAAGTTTCAAGAAACTCATTGTATGAAAAAAGCTTGTAAAACTAAACCTTTTCATAAGCTTTTTCGTCTTATTTCGCAAAATAGAATCCTTACAAGTCATGATTCGAGCAAGCTTTATTTGTATGCTTTAGGTACCATTATATTCTCGATACCATCATAATAATATTCCAATATTAAATATAGTAACTTGGCAAACGTAACCTTTTCATTGTATAAATCTTTGAATTTAAAATCTTTGGGTGGATTGGAACCCTTACAACTGGAAACTGGAGCAGCTATTTATTTATATCCTATCCAAGGATTTAGCTGCTGTAAGTTTGTTTCCTATCTCGATGATCCTACCTTACCTATATATTATAGATATTTTTTTAAGTTGGCAAGTAGCAAATTTTACTGACAGTGACATCTATGCGGTAATGGTAGCACATCAACTTCCGGTATCCATTTTGGATAACGCAGAGTTGTGATTAAGTAGAGTGACTACAACAAAATAGGCTATCCTATATTTTTACTCTCATGCCATTTGACATAATTAAAAAATTGAATTATAGGATACAGAAAATTTGGCAAGTTGTATCAACCTTAATGTCCATGGAGTTTCATGTATTCCTAAGATAATGTATGTTTACCATACCTACCTATTAAAGATAACGTAGGAGCAAAGAGCATATAACTAGTATCTACATTATTTTGAAGATCTGTGGAATGTGACATTCTCTTTGACTTCGTATGAAGATAATAAAATCACTACATACGTCGTAGAAAACTAAAAAGTATACAAATAAAATCAATAAATAAAAATATCTGTTACTTCTTAATTTCTGTAACTGTTGTGTAAACCGTGGTTGCGTGTGACATTATTTCTCTAGTCGAAGCTTCGCTGATACCAATCCAGTATCTTAAAGGGAGGTTTTGGGAGCGAATTGATCAATATTTGAAACACGGCGGCGGCGAAGCCTTTACCTGGTGAAGAAGTAGCAGGGATGGAGACGCGCTACTATGAGGGCTGCGGCCGAGAGGGCCCTATTCGATGCATTTTTCTTGCTGAATTTCATCCTATCGCGGGGCCCAAGATATCCTGCCAGGTAATAGAATACACTGAGTCATCCCGGTTGCTGAGGTGACGCAGTGTTATACCGAGATCGTAACATGTGTTAACACTGTTTGATGCAGCCAGCACACCGGGTTTCCCCATAAACATTACTATTAATACCTTATTTTTGTTGTTTATGTGAATAAGTTCACAATCACAAGACAGCTGTATACATATGTAGTAAGCATAGTTACTAATTCACATCCTGAGACGCAAATACTTCTATTGATGTCTTTAGTGTTCCTGTTACTAGGAATTTTTGTAAATAAATACAACAGCAGTCTGTCTCACAACCCTGATTTAGTATAAAACTAGGTCAATATAATATTTGAATGAGAAATGATCATCATTCTGAAAAGAATATAATAAGGTTTTGTTTGTGTGTAACTGAAGTACACCATAACAAGATTCTTTATTTAAAAGTTGCAAATCAACGCTACACAGTTATACAAAAACTGTGATCATGTTTCTGTTTCATTTATTTCCCTACCTTACTACTGCTCTCACCAAATTTGTAATAAAACTTTAAAATGCAGTTGTATCAATTGCAATTGCAACTGATTGTCACAGTTGTAATACATTCAGTGAGGCCGATGTGTAGATGGGTAAACTGTTATGTTTATTTTCAACTGAATTGCTTGGAAGAGAGGGTTAAGTTGTCCATCCTAATTGTTAGTAGTAAGAAAAGACTTATTAAGCCTTTCCAGATATCTACAGGCATATAGAGTACTACAGCGACCTTTTGGCCTATTGCCAAGTACCAGCTCGAAGCTCTGGAATTCATTGACCGATGGCCAAAAAGGCTCATTGTCTTTAATTAGTAACTTTATATAAATGAAACGGCTTGACTCACGATTTCTAAATCGTAATCGTAACCGTTTCATTTATATAAAGTATAATGTGTCAAACTCTAGAAAACTTTAATAGCCAAACTAAATTAGTAACGTCAAAATTGCAAAATCTAGTTTAAGACATCCTTTTGGTATGCTTTCATTTACACTTCGGGGAGCGAGCACAGAAATTACAGAATTAATTTCTCTATGCCCTGTTTACTGTTTAACAAAAAGACAAAACTATTTAGCCATGATATTGTTAGTCAATTGCGTGAAAAACAAAGATTTCGACAGTTTTCATAGTCAGCTTCATTTTAGCCGTGAGCTGTTGTCTAGTTATCAATAATTTTTGCAAAATTGCTATTCCTATCTGTTTGTGATTTGTAGTACAATTTTACTTTAGTATTTACTTCCTCTATGTTCCGCTCCACAATTTGAAGTTTCTGCCAACGCCGTTACACAAACACAGACAATGAAAAGCAGTGTTTGTGTTTGATGGTGCACGGATGAGTAACAACTGATATTTTCGTGAAAGTCTTTGGTCTGCCTTTAGCCTGTAGATGATATGGATGTATGGCAGGTTGTATTGGCTGTTCATGATCTTGTAGGTTTCAATTAGATCGCCACTGAGCCTTTGAAGCAGTGAGGTGCAATATGTGTATTCTTTCTTCATAGGATTTATGCCATAGGGCTTGAGGAATTTTCGTTGTATACGAATTTTAGTGTTCGAATGTAGATTATTCTCTGTCAATATAAGTAACTAAAACAGAATCACAAAATGTTTTTCAATGGTTGTAATTAAATGCAAGTAAAATTTTTAGTTTTTATATAATAAGTACTTGTTAATGGCTACCATAAATTGTATTTTAAATTAGTTTTACTTCCTATCAGTAGCTATGAAGTTTTACTAGCATTATATTGTTTGTTTTAAAAAGAACAGACAGTTAATATCATTAAAAATGTTAAATATTGTTAAACACAGTTTGAACAATACAGTTTTCTATTTCTATTTCATCCATATGCCAAAGGAATGGAACTCAGTGCCTACGTCTTTGTTCCTTGAACAGTATAAACTCGGTGTTTTCAATACTACAGTGAATAGGTATATTTTTCCATCAGGTCAAATAGTTGACCCCTAATTTGTTGACACTTTAATGCTTCTATATCTATATGTTTTATCTCTAATTTCAGTTTCCCGAGGACTATATATCAAAGGACCTGTTTGACTCCCTGAGCGCCTACATCATACCCAAACCTCAGATGCAGAAATGTTCAATGACTATGTAAGTAACATTCAGACTCTATTTCCTCCTTTGACTCATCACTCAACTGGCACTCTCCCCGTCCTAGCGACGAGTTGGTAGGACATTAATGTTTAAAATGTCTTCTTGTTGTCTGCTTCGGAAAATATCACGCACACCAAGTGTAGTCTAGTTCACGCAGCCTGGTGAAATACACTCCATTTAATTTTTTTTTTTTAATGCGTGATAGTCTATCATTTGACCACTATCTCACCTGTTCAGAAAAATATCGCAAGTAAAGCCTCATATAATTAAATGCAAGCAAAGCTTAAAAAAACCGACTTCACAGCTTTATCATCGGGACCTTGATCAGATTTAATGTATAAACACGCATTATTGACTCTAACTCAAAAACTAGGGATTAGACCTTGATCAAATTTCAATGGGACTACATAAAAAGCACCAGCTTTCAAAAAAAAAGGATCATCAAAATCGGCTCACAACAAAAGAAGTTATGAGGTAACTTTTGAAGTCGAGTAAACGAGAACATCGTCAAAATACGCATTATTCGTCACAAAACAGACATTATTGACCGTATTTCAAAAACCACTGATCAGATCTTGATCAAATTTAAATGGGACCAATTGGAAAGCAACATCTTTCAAACAAAAAGAAAATTTCTGTATTGGTTCACGTGGAAAGAAGTAGTTCTTGAAATATCTTCAATAATGCGTGTTTAGTACATATAATCTGATCAAAGTTCAGAATATAAAGCGGTGAAGTTGGTATTTTTAAGCTTTGCTAGTGTTTATTTTGCATTTGTTTCAGTTCTGTCTGTCATTTTACTGTATTACCTGACAGAAAGTGACTAAAAAATACCTTTTCACTCTATACTTTCAGATTATATTGATTGGGGTATATATAGACACAGTCAAGGAGTACCATTGGTCCGTTGATGGCCTCCTCGCTTAGTACTTAGGAATTGATTCACCTGAGTCTGTAGTGACCAAATCCAGGGCTTACAATTGATATTCTTGCCTTTTGAGGATATCCGGTTCGATTTCTAATGGTAACACAAGTTTTCTTCCCATTAGAATGTACTTCTAGTTCTGGGTGTGATTGTATGTGTGATGTGAATATTTCCACCACTAATGGAACAAAGTATTGTACAATAAGTAATGAAACAGTGTGAGGCTGTAAGTGAAAGCTGTTATGTTTATATTTGGTGGAACAAACAAACGCTCTGGATACCGGAAACATTCACATCAAAGACACAATCATACTAAGAACCAGAAACACAAATTTTCCTTGGGGAGAAAAGTTGTGTTTCCACTTTGAATTGACAACAGTTGCTTAAAATGCGAACGTGCATCCAACTTAGCCAATGTGCAGTTCGAATCTCTCTACAATTGCATCCGACTTATTATAACCAAAGTATATATCTCGTTTACAGAAATGCCCTTGGGCACAAGATCGTCGGCTACCCGATCCGCATAGACAGCCCCCGCTATGAGCGCAACGTGTACCTGTTCAACCTTTGCTTCGTATGCGACAGCTGGTCCAAGACTGTGCAGTATGAGCCTGTGGTCAAGAAACTTGGAGAACACCTGGTGAGTACATGTTGATAATTAGCCGGACTTTGCCCAAGGCTATGACCAAAAAACAATATAGCCTTATTCCAGTAATTTGTGCAATTGTTGGACACCAGAGTGCGGCCACCTCTGGGATGGATACGCTATGTACCTAAATAATAAAATCTCTTGAATTTATTGGTGTTAGTAAGTTGAATCCAAACTGTAAAGCCTCGGTCGCTGGCGTAAGCCTGTCGGTATTCCATCGCTTACATTTTTAATCGACTTCAAAAAAGGAGGTTCTCAATTTGACTATGTTTTTTTTGTATGTATGTAACGCGATATCTCCGCCAATTATGAATCGATTTTAATGATTTTTTTTGCTTGGTAGATTATACTTCAGAGGTGGTCCCATATAAATTTTATCGAAATTTTAGCGGTGAAGTCGGTTTTTTAAGCTTTGCTTGCGTTTAATCATAGAGAGTGTGCTCAGGAATTACACGATTAAATTCCTCCATGTCCTTTTTACCGACTTCCCAAAAAAGGAGGAGGTACTCAAGTCGACCCTATTTTTTTTATGTGTGTTACCTCATAACTTCTCTCCACGTGAGCCGATTTCGAATTTTTTTTTTTAGTTTGAAAGATGTTGCTTTCTGATTGGTCCCATTTAAATTTGATCAAGATCTGATCAGTAGTCCTTGAAATATCGTCAATAATGCCTATTTTATGGACAACATTGACGATGTTCTCATAACTTCTGTACCTCATAACTTCTTTCGTTGTGAGCCGATTTTAATGATTATTTTTTTATTTGAAAGCTGATGCTTTTCATGTGGTACCATTGAAATATGAACAAGATCTAATCAGTAGTTCTTGAAATATCGTCAATAATGCGTGTTTAGTACGTCTAATCTGATCAAAGTTCGAACATAAAGCGGTGAAGTCGGTTTTTTTAAGCTTTGCTTGCGTTAAATTATTTGTATTTATATTACGCGATATCTCCATCAATTATGAATCGATTTTGATGATTTTTTTTATTTGGTAGATTATACTTCATAGGTGGTCCCATATAAATTTTATCGAAATTGATTCAGCCAAAACCAAAATATAAGCGGTGAAGTCGGTTTTTTAAGCTTTGCTTGCGTTTAATTATGTTTGTTTTGATGTGCCTGTTGGCTCAGTTAGGTGCGCGTTCGCTTTGAAAGCATATGATTCTCGGCCGGAACACAAGTTTTCATAAGAAAATTTGTGTTTCTGGTTCTGGTTGTGATTGTGTGTGTTATGTGAATGTTTCCGGTAACCACGACTTAATTCATCGAACTTAGTGTAGGGATGTGAGTGTGAAAGCGTTTTTGTGGATATTTAGCGCTATTTCAACCTTTCTGAGACGTTTGTCACCCCTGCGGCCTTTCTCATCTTGAAGTATCCATTTGGTTGCTCAGCCTGATAAGCATGTTCCTCTACCAGGGGCATATCTAATATGATTCCTGCCCTGCTGGCCAACTCTTTCTTTGAATGTGAGTCTTTGATAGTAGAGGAACATGCTTATCAGGCATATCTAATATGATTTATATGCTTTCAGCCGATAACGATATTATTCAAAATCAAAATCTAAATCGTTTATTCACATGGGCCCCAAAGAGGCAATCTCTCTCATTAATTTGAAACATATGATTTTTTCGGGTTTATTAATCATAGTCTTTATACACAATGTGGTTAGATCTGTCTGACCTATCGCCTTCAGCTCCTAAAGTAATAATAAGTAATTTTCAGTAAATATGTAAAAACCACATAAATTTAATTATCTTTTTGTTGTGAGGCATTCTTGTTTAATATGGGGGCAGTAAGGCCTGCGCTGACGTCCCACTTGGGGTTTATGCATTTCCCCCTGCCAATACTCCAGCCATTCACTCCAGCTCCTTAAAATAGCGGAGTGTGGTTTTGAGATCCAGTGGTGAAGCTATTGTATTTGATTGCTGTGAGGTGTCTTTAGGTTTTGCTCTAGCATTCTAGTGGAGGCTCTACTGTCTTCAGTGACAGCGCACTGACCTATTACATGTTCTACAGTTTCGTTTTACTCTTTTTTTTTTTCTTTTACCAACTTCCTAAATAAGGAGGAGGTACTCAAGTCGACTGTATTTTTTTTATTTTTTATTTGTGTTACCTCATATCTTCTCTCCACCGGAGCCGATTTCAAAAATCTTTTTTTAGTTAGTATGATGGTGCTTTCTAATTGGACCCATTTAAATTAGATCAAGATCTGATTTATTAGTAGTTCTTGAATTATCGTCAATAATGCCTATTTTGTGGACTACTATGACGATGTTCTCGTTTAACCAACTTTAAAAGTTACCTCATAAGTTCTTTCGTTGTGAGCCGATTTGATGATTATTTTTTTATTTGAAAGCTGGTGCTTTTCATGTGGTCCCATTGAAATTTGGTCAAGATCTGATCTCTAGTTTTTGAGTTATTGTCAATAATGCATGTTTAATACATTAAATCTGATCAAGGTTCCGAAGATAAAGCGGTGAAGTCGGTTTTTTACCGACTTCCCAAAAAAAGAGTTCTCAAGTTGACTGTATTTTTGTTTTATGTTGTTACCTCTTAACTTCTCTCCACGAGAGCAGATTTCGGAAATTTTGTAATATTTCTGTTTAGAGCAGCAAGTTATTTGTAATTTTCCTGTTTAGAGTCAGAAAGGCGGCTTTTGTTTGCAGTCCATTCTCTTGTTCCACAGTGTTTGGTGTTCTTTTTCCGTATGATGGCGTAGCCCCTTCGTCCATCCATTGTTGTAAGGTAATGGATACAAAGTGCTGTAGGGTATCCGCTAAGTACAAGTTTACACCCCATGGAGAAACGACGCTCGTTGCCATTGCAGTCTACCGATGACGCTAAGTCATATGGGCAGCTCAAAATACAAATCTCGAAGTCCTTGCGACACGACTACTATCATTCTTATGATAAATACTAAATTACCTCTATTTTATTTTGACTGTTAATCAATCACTATTTTATAGTTATTTTATTCTTGACATACCTAATGCTTGTAATTATATATTTTTATTTTTTATTTCAATTATAAGTACCGATATATATGTATATAATCATTTATGTATATTAATTAGCTATGTAAAGCTATATTATGCTATGTAAAGCTGTGTGTTGGTGGTGAGAGTGTGTGTGAGTGCCTAATGGCTGGTTTTATAATAATCTTTGTAAATAATGGTTTATATAGATGCACCAGCTTCGTGATGATTTTTAAGCTATTGCATAGCTTCTATTGCGGGCCTTGAGCGTGGAGACCGAATCCAGAAATTCCGTAACGAAAATAACCTAACACCCCCCACTCCGACCGGCACAGCGGTGATACTTTTTAGTTTTGCCATCTATCGATGAATATCAGAACTTTTAATAACTTTTTTGAAATATCACGCTTGTCTCTTTAGTTCAGCAACTCGCCTCTAGATGGCAGGAAAAAAAAATGCATAAATAAAATAAATAAATAATTATAATTGCATAAGTTGATAAAAAATGCTATGCAATAGCTTTACCGCGACAGTCCCCGAGTGCCACACGTCTTTTTTTTTTGTTTGGAGGATTATACTTTAGAGGTGGTCCCATATACATTTTATCGAAATCGGTTCAGCCAAAACTGACAATCATTTTAAAGCAACTGCTGGTTAGGGATGCTTTTTTTATGCCAGAGTGGTAAGCATTTGTCTGCTATCTCACCTGAAGGAGAAGTGATGATGCGGCCGAAGATGTAGCATGCTTTTATGAGAAACCCGGGTCTTTTCCCGCTTTTATTACCACTAGTCGTTCGCGCCGAACTGAGATCTCGCGCCTATATTTTGCCTCTTAGAGAAAAACTTTTGAGGTTACTTGCTTATATATTTTTTGCTATATAGTAATTGTTTAAATTCTGTATTGTATTAATGAGGTTTTACTCATTGGCGTTAAAACACATAATGTGTTCAAGAACTTCAAGGTGGTACTTAGCGGATCCATCCCAGAGGTGGCCGCAGTAATCCATATAATCCGCGCGCGATGAGAATAAGCTGGAACCCTGTCAAAGTAAATCTAAAATGACAGTTCTCAAGTAGCGTTAGCTAAAAAGTTCTAAATATTAATTATAAATAAGTTATTTCTACTATCTATCAGAGGTTTAGGAAAATACACAGAAATGTTTCATGATTGTAAGCCTTTTAATAATATTTATTAGGTATATTATTTTATTTTTTGTAGTCTTGAGCTAACCCATAACTTCGTGAAAAAGATGTCTTGAATATATAAAACCTGAATTGCTAGATTCATTATCCATAGCCAACTGTGGCATCATTTTCAATGCGTTAAAACACCGACTTCCTTCTTTATTGTAATATCTATCAACTGCTAGAACTATTTGGCGTGATTGACTATTCAAAGTTTTACCCCTTTTACCACTAAATATAAATTAATCATTAAAATAATCACACAATCTATCTAATATCTTTAAACGAGCAATTCTTGTATATTTATATGTACACATTATATATATATATGTATAATATATTACATCAAATTCACAATGAGTTTAGACATTATTATTCAAACATTTATAATCTAACATGTCAAAATAATTCCGATATTCCGAGATCCTGATTATATATATATATATATATTTATATATATATAATGTGTGTAATCAGGATTTCGGAAACGGCTCCAACGATTTCCATGAAAGTTACAGATTTTTCGGCCCACGGAATCGATTTATCAATCTATTACGCCATGACCGATGTAAAAAACTGTTTCCACTCGACACTAGATAGAGCTTTCTGAGGCTACAAATTCAAACACATTCTATCAAAAACAAAAATCAAGCAAAGCTCGGTCATCCGGATATTAATATATAAATCCCGCATTTAAATTAAAACTCGAGCAGAAATCCACGCGCACAACTAGCATATGCGAGCTTCGATGCGAGTTCGCCGACGCTACATTTGGCCGACGGACCGTGCGCGTCTCAGTTCCGATAGGTCGCATCCCATTCTCATCACGCGCGGTTTATGCACGGTCGGACTTGAGCTTGATGTATTTATGATTTTTATTATTCAATATACGTTTGACCACGTCAATGTATTAGTGGCGGTGTAGTAGAAACTGTCCAAATGGGTTCTAAGCATTTTAGACCTCGCCGTACAGATAGACCTCTAAAACTCTCCAACCAAACTTTACACCTCATGGAGAAACAACGCTCGTTGCCATTGCAGTCTGCCGATGACGCTAAGTCATATGGGCAGCTCAATAAACAAATCTCGAAGTCCTTGCGATACTAATATCACTTAAGACTTAAGTAATAATTCTTATGATAATTACTAAATTACCTCTATTTTATTTTGACTGTTAATCTATCACAATTTTATTAGTTATTTTATTCTTGACATACCTAATGCTTGTAATTATATATTTTATTTTTTATTTCAATTATAAGTACCGATATATATGTATATAATCATTTATGTATATTAATAAGTATATATGTATTTTATGAACATTATTATGTAATGATCTATTGGTAATTTTAACCAATGATACCTTTTAGATGCACGCCTACACCCCTCTTATCGTCTACTATGTGTGGTAAAAATTGTAATGTGACATGCCTAGAATAACGATGACTGTTATTATTGAGGTGAATAAAGACTGAATCTTTTAATAAAATCATTCACACGTCAGCATCGAGATAGGAAACAATCCTACGTTTATTAGCTACAACATCCTTGCACGTCAGTGATAAAAATGCATGGAAAATTAAAAATAGAAAAACGCACACAATTGACGTCAGTGTCAATTACCTGTCAACTTCACCGCACACATTGAGCTGCGACTGTGTGTTAGCGCGCCAAAATGGCCGTGTTTATAATTGCTTGAATATGATTGCATTTTCACTCGACTGACAAGGAAGGGTTATGATTTTCGCGCGTGTCTTGTATGCATGAAAATTTTTAAATTTCTTTATTACCTTTTTGTATGCGTTTGTGTGGCGCCCTGGATGATTTAGATTCACAAATCAGCCCGGCAGATGGCGTTGCAGGGGTTGCACACGGTCGAAGCCGGGGCGAACCACTAATAATATTTAAAGATCTCGTGTCACGGTGTTTGTGAACGATATTTTTTTTTTTTGTATTTGTTAGGTATGAGAATAGGTCGTAAAGTATTTTTCACCCCCATTTATAAGTCGTGATTTTAGTATTTTTGTATGAACAATATCCAAAAACTTTGAAGTATAGTATTAAAGTACTAGGCGACCATTAAAGTGAAAGAGGTAAAATACTTTTTCTAAACGTGATATTGCAACGCATGCAGGGTACAGCTAGTAAATACATAATGATGTTAAAGAAAAAGGATAAAACAATACTTATTCTTTATTGGTTGACGTTTGTCTAAATGTGTATGTCGGCGCGCTATCGCCTTCTAAGCAGCGGGTATCAAATTCCTATTCCCGGTGGGAACATAAATTATCTCCCCATGGGAAATTTGTGTTTCTGATTCAGTTTAGTCAGTGTACGCCGATAAAGCGGTCAGTGAACACATTTTTCTCCGACTTGTCTTACGAATATTATTATTTCGAACTGAAAACTAACTTATATCCCAACAAAATATACACTCAGGAATAGTGCTGTTATCCATTAGTGAAAGAATTTTCAGAATCGGATCAGTAGTTTCAGATATTACCTTTAACAAACAAAAAAACTACCCCTCTTTATAATATTAAGTGTAGATATGTAAGTTTCAGCTTTAAATGTGAAGCCGTTTATGAGATAGACCCCGGCTGTATTCCATTTTCCAACAATGATTTTTATAAAAACCATTCAAAAACTTTCTTTTCAACGATACCCAAACGAGTAGTAAAAAAAAAACAAATGTTTTGATAGGCGACGCAAGTGTTGTGTTCTCACAGATGATGGTAATTTTACATGCCCGAAATCTGTTGGAAAATCTGATATAAACCGGCGCGAGACAAATCTAGTGAGTAAACATTAATAAATATTTTACTACCCACTTACGTGAATGGGATCTCCCCTTATTATTTTAATTTATACAATACAATACAAATATTCTTATTGCACACCAAGAAAAATAATTACTAACAACAGAAAAATTAACAATATAGCAGTACAATCTGCGGCGTTCTCTCTAAGCAGCGATCTCTGCCAAGCAACCTTACGATGGAGAGGATATTTTTTTTAATCAAAAGTTATCAGTGGTAGTGCAATGATTTAAAATGGAGGCATTCTTTTAAACATACATATAATTATTAATAAATAAATAAAAGATAAATACAAAATGCGGTTTTACCCGCGTAAGTCCCAAACCCGCGGAAATTCCGGTATAAAATCTTTCATAAGAACCTTCTCCTGACAATAATGAACACAACTTTATGATTTTGGGAGACTTTAATACATGTCTATTGAGAGATGACCGGAGATCGAAAAAGTTACATAATATAGTGTTATCATTTGATCTTACACTTCTTGACTTAGGCCCGACTTACCATATGAATGATAGCCATACGAAGCTTGATCTTATAATAACGCGCGACCCGAGTAGAGTCTCAGACTTTGGCCAGTATCCAGCGCCGGGATTTTCACATCATGATCTTATTTATGCAACATACAAGATTCGAGTTCCTAAAATCAAACCTAAAACTATTTTACAACGAAATCTTGCTGCCATAGACAGGGAAAAGTTGTGCTCAGATGCCGTTGCTCTGGACTGGGAAAAGTTGTCTTCTGCTTCTGATGTCGACAAAAAAGTGCAGATTTTAAATACTTCTCTTGTCAATCTGTATGACAAGCATGCACCCAAAAAACCGGTGCGTATGAAAAGACCTCCTGCGCCGTGGCTCACGGAAGACATACGTAGGTTAATGAGAAGGCGTGACTATCTGTATCGTAAATACCGGAAGGACAAGTCAGAGGAAAATATAAATAATTTCAAAAAAGCCAGAAATCGATGCAACCAGGCTGTCAGAAATGCAAAACGCCGTCACATCTTTGGTGCCATTAATAATAGTACTCCCAATAATATTTGGAAAATTCTCAGGGAACTTGGTTTTGGTAAAAATAAAAATGTAGCTTCTCTTTCAATAGATGTTAATACCCTAAATCGTCACTTCATAGCAGTCCCTTGTCAAGTCAATGATACAGTTAAAGCGCTCACCATTGCACGTCTTAATTCAATACGTCATGATAAAGATGAAGAGAGCTTCACTCTTAAAACTGTGGATGAAAGTGAAGTGAAACGTATTATTACTAGTATCCCTAGTAAGGCAGTAGGGCATGATGGTATAGGGCGAGACCTAATTACTCCTCTCCTAGATATTATTTTACCACATATCACACATATAATTAACTTCTCCATAAGTACCAATACTTTTCCTTCTTTGTGGAAACACGCTCACATTATACCTATTCCCAAAAAATCTGCTTCAACTGAATTAAAAGACTATCGCCCAATCTCAATCCTTCCCTTTCTTTCGAAAGTGCTCGAACGTATCGTTCATCGTCAGATCTCTTCTTTTATTCAATCTAATAACCTTCTCACGCCATTTCAATCTGGTTTTCGACCTGCACACAGTACTTGCTCAGCTCTCGTTAAAATCACTGACGATATTAGGTTAGGTATCGATGATAAAAAACTAACTCTGCTGATCCTTCTTGACTTTTCCAATGCATTTAACTGTGTCGACCATGACATCCTTCTGGCTATCATGCAATCTCTTAATCTGTCTCAGTCTGCTACTGACTGGTTTCTTTCATATCTTTGTGAACGTAAACAGTGCATACGAGTTGATGATGTTTTTTCGGACTGGTGCAAGGTGGACGCTGGCGTACCTCAAGGAGGAGTACTTTCACCTTTTTTGTTTTCTATATTCATAAACACTTTAGTATCTCAACTTAATTATTCTTCCTATCATCTTTATGCCGATGACGTCCAACTATATCTATCCTTTACTCTTGAAGATATTGATACGGCCATTGGCCAACTAAACAGAGATCTGGACGCAGTATATGCCTGGACGCAACAATTTGGACTTATTATTAATACTAGTAAAACACAGGTACTAATGACTGGCAGTAAATTTCTTTTAAATAAAATTGACCTTTTGACTATCCCTAAAGTCAAATACAATGGAGTCTCTCTTCATTACTGTAAGGAAGTCAGAAATCTCGGGCTCAACATTACCAACAACCTTTCCTGGGACAGCCACATTGCAGCAATCAGTAAACGGATGTACGGCTCTTTGCACAGTCTTAGGAGACTCAAAAATTTTCTACCTCAGCATGCGAAAGTAACTCTTGTTAACTCACTATTGCTTCCTATACTAGATTATGCCGACGTGTGCTACTCTGATGCCACCGAGGAGCAATTAGACAAGCTGGATCGCCTACTAAATCTATGTATCCGGTACATTTACGATTTGCGTAAGTACGACCACGTGTCGAAATTTCGCCTAGAGCTGAAATGGCTGAATATACGACACCGTCGAAATTCTCATATTCTCTGTTTACTTTTCAATATTCTCTTTGACCCACGTGCACCGAAATACCTCAAACAAAGGTTTAGTTTCCTTTCTTCTACTGGACGACTGCAGCGCTCCACTCAACATCTTAAATTAAAGATCCCCCAGCATAATACTGCATCGTATTCAGACTCCTTTACAATAACAGCGATTCATCTCTGGAATAGTCTACCCGCAAATATTCGTCAAGCTCCATCTATCGACACCTTTAAAGCAAAAGTTTACAACCATTACTTCGCATTACAAAATAATCTTCCAAATTGAGCAACAAAATCCAATATTTAGTTATATTCAATTAAAATTAAAATATTTAATAAATATGTTTATGTATATATGTCTATATAGAAAATTTATGTATGCATATATGAGTACTATGAGTAGTTAAATGTATGTATAAATATGTATATTTTTTTTTGGTATATTTTGGTATCTTAAATTAGACTATTTTTTATATATTACTATATACAAATTAAAGTTTTAATTGTAAAATAAAAACAACTTGTTACCGAAGATGTGCACTACCATATCAAAATATCCTCGATACACCCAGGTTAACTGGAAGAAAATGCTTTGTAGCATTAAGTTCGCCTATGTACCTACAATACTGTTTGTGCAATAAAGAATTTTCTATCTATCTATCTAACACAACAAAATAGAATTCGCAAAATTGATCCATCCGTACACGCGTGATGCGATGACCAAATGAAATAGAGATTCATTTTTATCTATAGATACATAATTATTATATACATACATACGCATACGCATTCACGCTCAGGCACCACACTAAGTTCAAAGACTTGTATCGTAGGTGCCGGAAACATTCACATCACACACACATTACACCCAGAACCAGAAGCACAAATATCCTTAGGGAAGGAATTTGATATTATAAAAATTATAATATAAAAAATAACTTACACACGCAAATCAGAGTAATGAAATTGATTTGACGTGTTATAAATGACGATGAAATTATATTTATTCGTTCGAATTATAGCTATAGGTATTCGTGATACTCATCGTTATGAACATACATAAACATATAAAACTTTAAAGTCGTCTAGAGAAGTACTCGCTCTCAATTAACGGCTTGCCCCCGTAGTATCTCTCCGTAGACACCCCTGCCTCACGATTTAATTAAGGGGTGATCCCAAATGTCTCCTAAAACGCAGGACTTTTTTATCTTTTAATTTTGGCTTCGCAATCTTGTGCATTTAGCCAGTGTCAAGTAATAATATATTTCAAATGTATTTCATATTAAAAGTCCTAGTCACAAGTCTCAGTCGAAGTCAAGTAAAAGAGTCAAGGTCCAGTCATAGTCAAGTCATGCCCTAGTAAAGTGGTAGAAACTTTACTAGAACTTCTATTGGAGATTTGGAGCGAAGGCGAAAATCGGGTTTTTCAACCCTACACTTATGCACGTTTACTAAGTATTAACGGTTAATAATCCACCATTATTACACATTAACACTCGAAAAAACACAGGTTTTGGAAAATTATACAAAATCAACAACGCCATTTTTTCACTTTCGCGGCAAAACTCAAACGCAGGACTTCGTAACCGTTTTACTCGGCATTCATAATAACACCAGATAAATAAAAATATTCGTCGGAATCTGTGTGATATGAGAAATGATGCCTTCTTAGGATGTAAGTTTTCAAGCTGCCATGGTCACTTTCACTATAAATGTGATCATGGTGCTTGCAACAGTGCCGAAATATCGGAAACTCAAAACAAACGAAATACATGGTAAATATCCTTCTTAGGATATTTACCATGTATTTCGTGTGTTTTGAGTTTCTCCTGCATCCTATGGTGAGACTGTGTGGAAACAACAATAAACGTGTCTCAGTTAATTCGCGTAAAGGATACTGTGAGTGTTGTGTGTCGCGATCGAGTTCAAGCTCAAAGTGATAACAATGGTAGTGGTGTTCTACGTAGTAAACGAGTACGAAAGCAGGTAGACCGTTTCGTATGCTCGTAAATCTAAATCTTCATCCACCCGCACTACTCCAGTTACTGGCGCTTGCAACAGTGCCGAAATATCGGAAACTCAGAACAAACGAAATACATGGTAAATATCCTTCTTAGGATATTCATAACGTTTATAAATATAGAGGAAAAAAATATAAAATCTTATGCAAATAGCATCAATTTGTATTTTTGTAACCATTTCGTTCCGCCATTTTATATGAAAAAATAGTGAAAGTTATTTTATATGCCTACGTATATTTACTAGACGAATGTTATCTTCAGCTTGTTTTTTTTCTGAGGCGCGTTTTCACCTATCTTTCACAAATAAAACCACAAAAAAGTAAACTTGCGTAACCGCCACGATATAAGTTACGCAATATGCACCTTTATGTGCAAAATAGTAACGGGGATAATTGTCTATTAAAAAAGGTGCCCGCATTGACGTACGTCTGCCTCTTAATGTAAGTTATAGCCTATTGGAGATGAGACGTCCCGTGCGCGCCTTCTTTATTATGAACTAAATCCATTTGCCACTCTCGGGCTGCTACCTGCGCATGGGTGTGTAGGATTACGCCTTCATCCTACCCATCATCATACTAATATTGGTTTTAATGATTTTGTACCTTAATAACCTTGAAATACGTTTCCTTCGAATTATGACAGCTTCCAAATAAAATAAATGTACCAAAAATTGCATTGGTGATCCGAAAGCTTTGCAGGCGTCATTTTTTTTATCTTATACAATATGCTTATTTTGGATCCACGAATTAGAACTTGCAGAGAGAGTGAGATGGTAATATATCGATATTCGATTTTGCATTGACAATGTTTAGTAAAAACTAAATTAATAAACCTGCCTAAAAGATTAGTTTTCAGTCCATAAACGACCCCGTAGCTACATATTTTGCTATGATTTATAGTGAGTTTCTAGCTGTTGAGTTTTTTACGTATATTTCTATCCATAATTAACCGACTTAAAACAATTGACACGTTATCGATTCTGCTTTTACGTATTACTTGTCAGGGTACATTACCTATTAGGTTAGAAAAAGAGTAGAAAAATAATTCAAGTATTTGTTTCTCACATAGGTTACCGCTATACCACAATTTCATCTAAAAGTAAATGACGATCTGGTTGAAGATGGTTCACTCGCTAGACTTAGTAATTTTTATATCCCTATTTTTTTTAAATATACATTTCCCCCGAAATATACACAATGAAATAGAAGGTCATAAGAATACAGAAACTGCTCTACTTGCATAGACACCGCGACCACAAATTTCATGCCGTGATCGGGAATATATATATATTATGCCACACCACCATTCCTGCTTATCTGTATAATTATTTTCTATCCAAAGGTTGTCTGGAAGAGATCGCTCTTAGCGATAAGACCGCCCATTGTACCTATTTATTAGTAATTTCTTTTCTGTACTTTTTTTGTTATTGGTGTCAATAAAGAGTTATTGTATTGTATGCATAGGTCCCCCACGCTGACTTATTTTTTACCGACTTCCCAAAAAGGAGAAGGTAGGTACTCAAGTCGACTGTATTTTTTTTTTATGTGTTACCTCATTTCTTCTCTCCACGTGAGCTGATTTCGAAAATTTTTTTTTAGTTTGAAAGATGTTGCTTTCTAATTGGTCCCATTTAAATTTGATCAAGATCTGATCAGTAGTTTTTGAAATATCGCCAATAATGTCTATTTTGTGACGAATAATGCTCTCTTTGACGATGTTCTGGTTTACCCGACTTCAAAAGTTACATCACAACTTCATTCGTTGTGAGCCTATTTTGATGATTCTTTTTTTTATTTGTAGGCTGGTGGATCTAGGTTCCGATGATAAAGTCGGTTTTTTTAAGCTTTGCTTGCGTTTAATTATATAAAGTCGCTTTTCATACATTACATACCATCGTTTCACATAAGAATAATAGAGTAAAATACTCCTTCGAAAGGAAATGTCCCAAATAAACATGTTTCATTTGAATATCAATATCAAATTATCTTAATATATAGATACATCAAGTGTTTCAAGAATCATACTTATATTATAAATCTATAAGTTTGTTTGTATGTTTGTTTTCTCTTCAAGGTTTAACGGCTGAACGGATATGGATATAATTTGGATATATGTAAATAACTTATACCTAGGTTTAACATATAGGCTACTTTTTAACTTGATGATAGCGGGCGTAGCCGCGGGGCACGGCTAATAGAAAATATGCGTGACATATAAATACAAGTTTAGGAGATTTTAATAAACATACCTACATAGTTTTTTTCTTATTAAAATGCTTTTTCTTTAATAAAATGTGATTCAAAATAAAAAATCGCATGATATTGTTTAGACTGATTTGTGACGTCAGTTACATATTTATGATGTCTATAATTGGTATTTTTTCTAAGCGGCAGTCGCAACTGGGTCGTAAATATCACAAAAAGAACGTCAAAATGGCTGCGTTTGCTCGAACCTGCTCGCATATTTAAATAGTTATTTTCATATATCTATAATGTTAGAGGATCAAATATTTATAGTAAAAAAATATAATTCTTATATTATAAATAGTTTGTGTGTGTGTTGTTTGTTTTCTCATTACGCTATTACGGCTGAATCGATTAGGATGAAATGTGGAATGTACGTAGGTATTCCACATACCTAGGATTAACAAATAGGCTACTTTTTAACGTGGTATACGCGGGCGAAGCCGCGAGGCACGGCTGATATTCATATTATCCCTATTATTTACCATAGTATCTTTGCACTAAAAAAAATATTGGTCATTAACGGTAATTAGGTACTTAAAAATATCTCACATAAAAACAATGCTTCATTTGGAATCCATGGAAATGCGGTGGGAGCCCAAACTCTGAATTCCTTTTGGGGGGATTTGAATGCCCACTACCAGGTATGAAATTTTCATACCAAAACATTAACCACGCTAAGAAGAAGACGCATATGTTAACATTGACTCACAAACTCAACCAGCCGATCCGGTAGCAGCATGTATAAAAACGGCGGAGGTAAACAAAAATTAGTTGCATAAGTTTACAATATTATCGTGTAACCCTTAACTAAAACTAACTGGG